>NC_069472.1:1570236-1587316 GCF_026875155.1 Cherax quadricarinatus | reverse complement strand
TAAATTTTTGTAAAAAGGTTGGAAACCACTGCATTCAAATATCATAATATTTATGTTAGTCATCACGTATTTGCTTCTGTAAAGAAAACTGGAGTCACTGCTACATCACTTGTGTTGGGCGATGTTGTTTCCAGATGTTGATTTGTTTTCTGTAGAAACTGGTGCTGTGTTCTTCCATTTATATGTTCTTATGTTAAGTTAAATTCTAATGCATGGGTAGAATATAAGGTGTTTCAGAGATCCCTCACCACCTACCTACATCATAAAAAGTCAGGTGTTGTGAGGCAACCGTGAGATGTAGTCTCGTCCTTATATGCTTTCCTCTTGATCTTCTATTTTTACAATTCCTTGAGAATCTGAGAAATCATGAAATCGCGTGGAATTTCACAATGTTTCACAGTTGTTGTTCTGCATATATATATCTTTTCCAGTTATATTAATGTAAAAATTAACAGTTTTGTACCAAAAGAAGCTTAGGTAACTTACCTAACCTTATTATAAAAGAGCAATTTAATTAAGCCTAATCCGTCTAAATATATTTTAGATTTGTTTACAATTATTTAATACTAAACAAACACAGTGAAAAATATTTTTTTCGTTATATTCAGAATGATTTGGGCAAAATTATTGCATCCACAAATTTTCGCTTGTCTTGTATGGCAAGATGAGCGTTGCTATTTAAGCCAAGATGGCAAGTTCTACCTATTCGGCACGACACACACACACACACACACACACACCACACACACACACACACACACACACACACACATATATAATATTTTATATATATATTATATAATTTATATATATTTATATATATATATATATTTACATATATATATATATATATATAGTTCCTTGATAATGTGAGTAGTCACGAAAGCGCTTGGAATTTCTCTATTCTTTCAGAGTGGTTGTTTTTCATAATATATATATATATGTATATATATATATTTTATATATATATATATATATATATATATATATATATATATATATTATATATATATATATATATATATATTATATCAATAATTACACTGCACTAGCCAAGGATTCGAGCCCATGTTGTACTGGCCTGCCTCATGGTAAAAGAGAACCACATGACGCTTTAAATTGTTCAAGACGGGTTTCCTTCTTATATTTCCTTGTTAAAGACGGGTTTCCTTCTCATATTTCATTGTTCTGGACGGGTTTGTTTGTCATATTTCATTGTTCTGGACGGGTTTCCTTCTCATATTTCGTTCTTTTAGACGGGTTTCTTTCTCATATTTAATTGTTCTAGACGTGTTTCCCTGTAATATTTCATTGTTCTGGACGGATTTCCTTCTCATATTTCATTGTTCTGGAAGGGTTTCGTTCTCATATTTCATTGTTTTGGACAGGTTTCCCTGTCATATTTCATTGTTCTCGACGGGTTTCCTTCTTATATTTCATTGTTTTGGACGTGTTTCCCTCTCATATTTCGTTGTTCTGGACGCGTTTCCCTGTCATATTTCATTGTTCTGGACGCGTTTCTCTGTCATTTTTCATTGTTCCTGACGGGTTTCCATCTCATATTTCATTGTTCTGGACGGGTTTCCTTCTCATATTTCATTGTTCAAGACGGGTTTCCTTCTCATATTTCATTGTACTGGACGGGTTTCAATGTCATATTTCATTGTTGTAGACGTGTTTCCCTGCCATACTTCATAGTTCTGGACTGGTTTCCTTCTCATATTTCATTGTTCTGACGGGTTTCTCTCTCATATTTCATTGTTCTGGACTGGTTTCCTTCTCATATTTCATTGATCTGGACGGGTTTCCTTCTCATATTTCATTGTTCAAGATGGGTTTCCTTCTCATATTTCATTGTACTGGACGGGTTTCAATGTCATATATCATAGTTCTGCACGGGTTTCCCTGTCATATTTCTTTGTTCTGGACGGGTTTTTTTCTCATATTAAATTGTTAGGGACGGGTTTCCTTCTCAGATTTCATTGTTTTGGACGGGTTTCCCTGTCATATTTCATTGTTCTGAACGAGTTTCTCCTGTCATATTTCATTGTTCTGGACGGGTTTCCTTCTCATATTTCTTTGTTTTTGACGGGTTTCCCTGTCATATTTAATTGTTCTAGACGTGTTTACTGTCATATTTCATTGTTCTGGACGGATTTCCTTCTCATATTTCATTGTTCTGGACGGGTTTCCTTCTCGTATTTCATTGTTTGGGACGGATTTTCCTGCCATATATCATTTTTCTGAACAGGTTTCTCTGTCACTTTCATTTTTTCTTGCGGTTTCCTTTAATTTCATTGTTCTGGAGGGATTTTCTTCTCATATTTATTTTTCCGGACGACTTTCCTTTCATATTTCATTTTTCGGGGGGTTTCGCTGTTATTTATTTTTCTGCAGGGGTTTTTCTCATATTTCTTTGTTCTGGGCGGGTTTCCGTCATTTTTCTTTGTCCTGGCGTTTTTCCTTTCTTTATTTCGATGTTCTGGACGGGTTTCCCGTCATATTTCATTTTTTATGCGGGTTTCTCTGCTTTTTCATTGTTCTGGACGGTTTCCTTCTCAATGTCATTGTTCGGAGGGGTTCCCTCTATTTTCATTGTTCTGAGGGTTTCCTTCTCATTTTCATTGTTTGGACGGGTTTCCGTGTCATATTTCTTTGTTCCTGAGGGTTTTCCTCTCATTTTTCTTGTTCTGGAGGGTTTTTCCCTTCTCTTTTTCATTGTTCAAGACGGTTTCCTTCTCATATTTCATTGTCGGAGGGTTTTCAATGTCATATTTCATTGTTTGACGTTTTTCCCTGCCAATTTCTTTGTTCTGGACATATTTCCTTCTCTTTTTATTTTTCGGGACGGGTTTCCCTCTATATTTCTGGTTCTGGGGGGTTTTTCTTTGTTATTTCTTTGTTCTGGACGGGTTTCTTCTCATATTTCATTTTTCGGCGTGTTTTCTTTCCATTTTCATTGTTCGGACGGATTCCCTGTCAATTTCATTGTTCTCGAGGGGTTTCCCCTGTTTATTTCATTTTTCTCGAGGGTTTTTCCCCTTTTTTTTCATTGTTCTGATATTCCTCTGTCTTTTTCTTTGTTATGGGGGGTTTCCCTCTCATTTCATTTTTTTTGAGGATTTTTGTATATTTCATGTTCTCTTGGGTTTTCTGCTCACTTTTCTTTTTTGTTTTGAGGGTTTTCCTTTTTCATTTTTCATTGTTCTGGACGGGTTTTCCCTTTTATTTTCATTTTTTTGGAGGGGTTTTCCCCTGTATTTTTAATTGTTCTAGACGTTTTTCCCTGTCATAAACATTGTTCGGGAGGGGTTTCCTTCTCAAATTTCATTGTTTGAAAGTTTTCCCTCTTCATATTTCTTGTTCGGGACGGGTTTGCTTTCATGTTTATTGTTCTGGACGGATTTCCTGTCATTTTTCTTTTTTCTGGAGGGGTTTTTAAATTTGCATTTCTTTTTCTGAACGGGTTTCTTTCTCTTTTTCATGTTTTCGAGGGTTTCTCTGTCATTTTTCATTGTTTGGTCGTGTTTTCCTTCTCTTTTTTCTTGTTCTGCTTTTTTTCTCTTTCTATTTCTTGTTCTGGACGGGTTTCAATGTCATTTTTTCATTTTTTGGGGGGTTTCCTGCTCTTATTTCATTGTTCGGACGGGTACCCTGTCTATTTTGTTGTTGTGGACGCGTTTCCCTGTCATATTTCATTGTTCGGGACGTTTTTTTTCTCTCATTTTTTCATTGTTCTGGACGGTTTCCTTCTCATATTTCATTGTTCTGGAGGGTTTCAAGTCTTTTTTCATTGTTCGGGTGGGTTTTCCCTGCTCTTATTTCTTGTTCTGGAGGGTTTCCCTGTCTATTTCAATTTCTGACGTGTTTTCCCTGTCATATTTTTTGTTTGGCGCTTTCCTTTCATATTTATTTTTTTGGAGGGTTTCTTGTCAAAATTTAAATTTGTTCTGGAGGGTTTTCCCCTTCATTTTTATTTTTTCTGGACGGATTTCCTTCCTATTTCATTGTTGTGGAGGGTTTCCTTCTAAATTTTTCATTGTTGTGGAGGAGTTTCGCTGTCATTTTCTTGTTCTAAAAGGGTTTCCTTTTCTCATATTTCTTATACTGGAGGGTTTCCGTCATTTTATTGATCGGCGGTTTCCTTTCATATTTCCTTTTTGTGGACGCTTTTTCCCTGCCCATTTTCATTGTTCTGGGGGGTTTTCCCTTTCCCATATTTTTTGTTCTGGGGGGTTCCCTGTCATTTTTCATTGTTCGGGGACGGGATTCCATGTCACATTTCCTGTTTGGAGGGTTTTCCTTCTCGTTTCATTGTTCTGGAGGGTTTCCTTCTCAGTTTTCATTCCTTTGAGGGGTTCCTTCATATTTCTTTGTTCTGAGGGGTTTTCCCCTGTATATTCATTTTTGGGCCCTTTTTCCCCCCATATTCATTGTTTGGACGGTTTCCTTCTCATTTTTCTTTGTTCTGGGGGGGTTTTCCCTGTCATATTTCATGTTTGGACAGGTTCCATGTCACATTTCCTTTTTCTGGACGGGTTTCCTTCTCGTTTTCTTTTGTTCTGGAGGGGGTTTCCCCCGTCATATTTCATTGTTCCTGAGGGGTTTCCTTCTCATATTTCTTTTTTGGGATGGATTTCCTTCTCATATTTCATTTTTTTGATGATTTTCCCCTGTCATTTTCTTGTTCTGACGGGTTTCCTTTTCATTTTCTTGTTCCGGTTGGGTTTCTCTTCTATTTCATTTTTTCTTGAGGGGTTTTCTTGTCATTTTATGCTCTTGTGAATGCATACACCCAGGAAGACAAAAAACAGGCTCCCGAAGGGAACTCCTTCCTACCCTTCAGGGTGAAGCCAGTTGGGGATTTTTTAGGTTTTTTTAAAGACATTAATTTTTAATGCTATATTTGAGATTTTTTGTATTTTCTTTCATATAAAAGCGTGCACCCATAGTTTCTATGTGTAACTTCCTTATCTGTCATTTGGTGTTATTGTGTTTAAAAGAACATTCAACTTTTGGGTTTTTTTATTGAGGAAAGTTTCGCCACACAGGGCTTCATCAGTCAAAAAAGGGAATTTTGGGAAGAACGGAGGAGAATGGGGAAATCAGCCCCTAACCCTTGAGCGTGTGGTCAGCCCTAAATTTGAATGAATAGGTTTCGTGCTTAAAAGGAGCTTTAAACCGTTGGCAGGAGAGGGCAGAAGTCATGGTGTGTAATTTTTGTTAAAGATTCTCCTTTGATGGATGATGAAGCCACGTGTGGCGAACTTTCCCCAATAAATTTTCCCAAAATTTTGCACTGTGTCATTTATCAACTGTCGGTTCTTTTTACCTTTCATCAAAAAACCTGTCGACCTGAACTTTTGGGGACTTAATACTTGGGAATTCTTCACTTCCCTAATTCTTGGGCACGACCTACTTCAACATTGAACAAAGTTACACGACCTTTACTTCTGCACCCCCCTCCAAGGGTTTATAAGCTCCTTTAAGCCGTATGCCGTTTTTATTCAAGATTGATGGCTGACCACATCGACCAAGGTTGAGGGACGATTCCTTTCCCCTCCTGTTCTTAAAGATTTCCTTTTTGGATGATGAAGCCTGTGGGCGAACGTTTCCTCAAAAAGATACCCCAAAAGTTGACATGGTCTAATTTTTAACATGTCGGGTTTTTGAACATTCATCACAGTTATTGTGTTTAAAAATGTCTTTGATAACGGGGTTATTATGTATAATATAACCTTTATGTTGATACTGTTGAATAAAAGGGTTATCATATAATTTATTTAAAAATTTATATATATTATATATATAAATTAATATATATATATTTTAATATATATATTTATATAAATATATATTATTTATATATTTATATATAATATATTTATTAAAATTTAATTATAACACAGTTATTTAGCAGAAAAACGTTTTCTATACGTTGTACTGCGTGTAAATGACTGCCCAATTTAAACTAATTTTTAGTCCCTTGAAAAAAAAGAAATAAATTTTTATTTCTTTTTTTACAGTCTTTTGTCTTGTAGAGCACACACAATCCATAAACGGCGCGCGCGCACACAAACTTTTGATGAGGGCACCATCCCTGGAAGTTCTGGAGGTCGTGATGAGGACACCCTCACCTGGAAGTTGCTGGAGGTCGTTGAGATGACACCATCACCTGGAAGTTGTGGAGGTCGTTGATGATGACACCATCACCCGGAAGTTCCTGGAGGTCGTTGTGATGACACCTATGGAATTGCTGGAGGTCGTTTATATGACCCATCCCGGTTTGCTGGAGGTCGTTGATGTGCACCTCCCCGGAAATTGCTGGAGGGCTTTTGGAGGGGAAAACCTAACCTGGAATTGCGGAGGGCGTTGATGATGACACCCTCACCCGGAAGTTTTCTGGGGGTGTTGAGATGCACCCTACCTGGAAATTCCCGGGGGTCGTGATGATGACCCATCCCCGGAAAATTCCTGGGGTCGTTGATGATGGGCACCATCACCCGGAAGTTGCTGGGGTCGTTGATGATGAAACCCTCACTGGTAGTTTCTGGAGGTCGTTGTGATGAACCATCACCTGGAAGTTTTGGAGGTCGTTTATGAGAAAAACCATAACCTGGAAGGTTTCGGGGCGTTTATGTGACACCATCACCCGGAATTGCTGGGGTCGTTTATGAGACACCATCACCTGGAAGTTGTGGAGGTCGTTGATGATGACACCACACTGGAAGTTGCTGGGGTGGTTGTGAGACACCTCACCTGGGGGTTCTGGGGTCGTGATGAGGCCCATCACCTGGGAAATTGTGGAGGTGTTGATGAGGACCCTCACCTGGAAGTTGTGGAGGTCGTTGAGATGACCCATCACCTGGAAATTGCTGGAGGTCGTTGATGATGACACCATCACCTGGGAAATTGTGGAGGGGTTGATGAGAAACCATCACCGGAAATTGCTGGAGGTCGTTGATGATGACACCATCACCCGGAAGTTGGGAGTCGTTGAGAGGACACCATCACCTTGAAGTTGTGGAGTGTTGATGATGACACCCTCCCTGGAAGTTCCCCGGGGTCGTTGATGAGACACCATCACCGGAAGTTGCTGGAGGTCGTTGATGTGACACCACACCCGGGTTCTGGAGGCGTTGAGAGGACCCTAACCTGGAAGTTGCTGGGGCGTTTATGATGACACCCTACCTGGGAAATTGCTGGAGGTCTTTAGATGACCCATCACCTGGAATTTTCTGGAGGTGTTTTTTGATGACCCATCACCTGGAAGTTTGGAGGTCGTTTATGATACACCATACCTGGAAGTTGGGAGGGCGTTGATGATGACACCTCCCTGGAAATTGCTGGAGGTCGTTTATGATAACCCCTCACCTGGAAGTTCTGGAGGTCGTTGTGGCACCCTCCCTGGGGTTGTTAGGGTTGGGGTGGCACCCTCACTGGAAATTGCTGGGGGTCGTTGATGATGACACCATCACCTGGAAGTTCTGGAGGTCGTGATGAGGACACCCTAACCTGAAGTTGCGGAGGTGTTGATGTTGACACCCTACCTGGAAGTTTCTGGAGGGGTTGTTGATGACACCACACTGGAAGTTCGGAGGTCGTTGATGATGACAATCACTGGGAATTCTGGAGGTCGTTGATGATGACACCACACCTGGAAGTTTCTGGAGGCGTTGATGAGGACACCATCACCCGGGAAATTGCTGGAGGTCGTTGTGTGAAAAAATCACCGGAAATTGTGGGGGGCGTTTATGTGAGACCACCCGGAAGTTGCTGGAGGTCGTTGTGATGACACCATCACCTGGAGTTGCTGGAGGTCGTTGAGATGACACAAACACCTGGGGAAATTGTGGAGGGGCGTTGATGAACACCTCACCCCGGGAAATTCCCCGGGGTCGTTATGATGACCCATCCCGGAAGTTCCCGGAGGCGTTGATGATACACCCTCCCGGAAGTTGCTGGAGGTCGTTGTGATGACACCATCACCCGAAGTTTTTGGGGGTCGTTGTGAGACACCATCACCTGGAAGTTGCTGGAGGTCGTTGATGGGACACCAAACCGGAAATTGCTGGAGGGCGTTGATGATGACACCCTCACCTGGGAAATTCCTGGAGGTCGATGAGAGACACCCTCACCCGGGAATTGGGAGGGCGTTGATGATGACACCATCACCCGGGGGTTGCTGGAGGCGTTATGTGACAAACCCCACTGGAAATTTCGGAGGTCGTTGATGAGGCCCCCTCACCTGGAAGTTGCGGAGGTCGTTGAGATGACACCATCACCCGGGGAAGTTGCTGGAGGTCGTTTTTGTGGGACCTCTTGGAAGTTCTGGAGGTTGTTGATGATGACCCATCACCTGGAAGTTGCTGGAGGTCGTTGATATGACACCATCACCCCGGAATTGCTGGAGGTCTTGATGATGCACCAAAACCCGGAAGTTTTGGGGTCGTTGATGATGACCCATCACTTTGAAGTTGCTGGGGTGTTTTTGGGTACACCCCACCGGAAGTTGCTGGAGGTCGTTGTGTGACACCATCACCTGGGAATTGTGGAGGTCGTTGATGATGACCCATCACCCGGGGAAATTGTGGAGGTCCGCTACACCTGGCCAGGGGCGACCGTGGAAAATGATATAGGCCACAATTTTTCAATCGATTGCGGGAAAAAAGGTTTTTTTTGAGTAAAGAGAATTTTTTGAGGAAAAAGTCTATGAAGATGATGAATTACTCCGGATTTTTTTCTTGGGGAGAATATAATGAGTTTAAATGATAAAATGAAGGAAGTGATTATGAAGGCAAGGGGTGAAAGAAGCAAGAATGAAGGGACTGGTTGAAGGAAGTTGCTGTGATAAATTTAGTAGAAGAGAGTGTGTAAAAGTGAGTAAAAATACAAAAAAAACTTGAAAGGAATTTAAAAAATGTGAATTGAAAAAAATTTGAATAAAACGTAAGAATATAAGACTCAAATACAGAGGTGTTAAAATTCAGGAAATATGAAAGAAAGAAAAGACGCAAAAAGTAGGGTAAAAAAATTGTTAACTTAGAATGAATGAAGATTTAAATGTGTGATGAAGTTGGAATTAAGTACAGGAATAGTTCATACTTGTGTTCTGGCAGAGTCAAGGATGGTGTTGGAGTGTTTTAGGAGTGTATAGGATGGTGTTGGAGTGCTTAGCTAGAGTAAAGGATGGATGCTGGAGTACGTAGCTGGAGTAAAGGATGGGCGCTGGATTGTCTTAGAAATGAATAGGATGGGGTTGGAGTGTTTTGCGATGAGAACAGGGTGGGACTGGTGTGCTTAACTACAGGTGGGTTTTCTAATGGTCAGGAAAAATACAAGATTGGTGTTGATGCTTTAGGAGTATATATAATGGGTGTTGGAGTGCTGTAGGAGAGTATAGGATGGGGTGCTGGAATGCTTTGAGAAGGTATAGGATGGGTTTTTGACCGCACTGGGGAAGTAAAGGATGTGTCTTGGAGTGAGATTTAAATAAAATAAATTTAATAAAAAAATATATAAAAAAATATATATATTTTTAATATATATATATATAAAAATATATTATTATTTTATAAAAATTTATTTATTTTTTAATTATATAAATAAATAAATTTTATAATATATAAATATATTATATATATTTATTATTTATTGGAGGGGCCACCTCTGGTGAAAATTGGGACCCATACCTCGGGAAGGGGATAAAAAGGCCAAGGAAGAAATTTGGTTTTCTTCTGAACCTTTAAATATTCCACCCCCTACCACCCCTCTTTTTAAACTTTTTTTTTTTAACCAAAAATATTTTATTACATAATTTTGGCACAGAAGTTTTAAAGAGATACATATAATATATTAATATATATTTATATATATATATATAAATTATTAATATATATAATATTTATATATTTTTTAATTTATTCCGATATTCCCCTATGTGCAGTTTAAAGAAAAAGGACACAAGTGAAAACAATGTGACTTTTTTAATTGTGCAACGTTCGCTCTCCAGTGTTTTTATCAAGCATTACAAACAATACGGGGACCAGAGGGATAAAAGGCTAAAGGTGAGGTGCATATTAGTGAGGTCCAACGAAGTCAATATGGTTGTTTAAGTGTTTTAGTATAGTAGTATAGTTTAGTAGTAGCAGTATGACAAAAATAATAAAATATGTAAGCAAAAATTTCGACAGGTAAAAGGAAAAAAAAGCTATACTGGGTAAAAAAAAAATGGTTTGGACAAATATAGCGAAAAGGCAGAAATTTTCAGTTTTTCACTCTCTGAAATGGCTTGTGATATAACAGGAGAGACTATTGAGGGCAGGGTTTTACGTTTTCAGGGGGTTTCTTGCTAAGACCGGAGATGGTGAACTGCCGTTTTTTTGTTAATTTATTCGAAACAGCGATCGTGCTGTTCAAGGCATTGCGTCTGGGGAAAGTTAGTTTCTTTGTCACTAATTGGCGTCCAAATTCATAAAAATGTTGGGGGAATTTCGGTTGTACACAGGCTTATTCAATTTACGTTCCCATGCGTAAATGTTTATTGGGGGGTGTCTGGGGTTTTCTTGCTGTTTCACCCTAGATCTTGTCACAGCCTCCACAGGTAAGTGAAAACTCCTGCTTTGACTGGTTCGGGGTGCTTTTTTTTTGTCCTGGTTAGACCCTTTTTGATGTGCTAAAAGGGATGGCGACTTTGTTTGGGTGGTTTTTAATGCGGGAGTTAAATGATCTGAAGAGCTCTTTTCTTGCTTCTTTGGTGAAAAAAGGAGGAAAATGTAACCATAAATGTTTGGTGAATGTAGTACTTCCTCGTCAAGAAACTCAGGACTACAAATTGGGTAGCTTTAGAAAAACCCGATGAGATGCCTCTTTTGGCTTGGTATCTTGACTGGAATAGAAGGTGTGAATCATTTTTTTTGGTGGGTTTCCGATAAACTTGAAATCTTAGGTTTTTTGCTACTTTGTAATGAGGACGTCGGGGAAAAGGGAGCTTGTCTTTTGACTCTTTTCTAGTGTAAACTGGTCGCCGGTTTAACTGCGTAAGCCTCCTAAGAACCGTACAAAAAACGTTTGGGAGTTATTACGGGGACGTCGTCCAGAAACGAAACCAGGTGACGCTTGAAGGGATGATGTTGGCGAAGTGTTCGGACTCTAGGTGTTCCATGTATAAGTGGGCTAGGACGGCACTGATGGGGGACCCCATTCCCATGCCGTAGGTTTTGTTTTAGAGCTTGTTTTTGAAAAAAAAACAGTTGAAATTAAACACGGGTTAAATCAAGTCAACAAAATCCCGGGGAGGAAGGGGAAGTTTAAGGCCTGATTACTTTACGTCTAGAACCTCGATGGTTTTTTTGGTAGGTACTTTTGTGAAGAGGGAAGTCACATCCAATTCTACCAACTTTATTACAATGTGACATGTTGGTTGACATTTCGCGTTCGAGTCTCCCACAACTTTTTATAACCTAGGGATTGCGGAGAGCGTTATACCCTTTATAAAAAGGGAAAAGGGGAAAAAGAGACGTAAAAATTATAAAGGAAAAAGTTTACTGATAAACCAGGAAAAAGTGACGGTAGGTTTAATTGAAGAATTGGGGTAAACAGTTTTGGGGTTGCGATGAGCAAGGAAGGGGGTTGGGGAAAATTCAACAAAAGGGAAAGGAAACCATTGGTTTGGTAAAGATTGGGGATGAGTGGAACAAACCCGGTACATTATTCAGGCAAAAAACGTTGTGTAGTTTAAAAAGGGGTTAAAAAATCATAGGGGGTGTGGGTGGTGTGAGTTGGCCTGACTAGTTTGTGCTGCTGGTGGGTGCAGTGCCCCATCCTTGATGGAATGATCAACTGGGGGCATTGGTCTAATCGGGGGGGGCATGGACCGCTCCGCATGGGTCATAGGCCTTTACAGTGCCCCCTTCTTTTTATGTTCTTGTATAGGAAAAACAGTATTTAGAAAAGGTAGGAAGTTTTTATTGCATTTATGGATTTAGAAAAGGCATATGCTTCCTTTTCCGGGCTAAAGTCTGGCTTAAAAAAACCGTTTTCCCTAAATTTCCTTTCACAAATATTACCTTGCTCACACTCCAACGATCGTCGGTCCCAAATCCCATTCGTCCCCATCACCCTACGAACACGTCAGCACCCTGCGGGAAACCAACCCCCTCGCCCACAAAACCTCCCTTTAACCCTTCCTTTCCAACCTTTTCGAGGACGCCCCCTCCCCCGCCTTCTTCTTCAATTTAAATGCTCTCCATGTCATTCTATTTGACCATTCTCCTAAATGACCAAACCACCCCAACAACCCCTTTTTCAGCCCCTGACAAAAGGGGGGTTTTGGATTTTGGAAAGTTTGTGGGAAAAAATGTTATTACTTTATACGTATTGTTTTAACTTTTGTATTCTGAGCACCTCTGAAAAAACAGGATTATTTGAGGAGGTGAAAGACAAATGATGAAAGTTTTTTTCTTTTTGGATTTTCTTTCTTTTTGGGTCACCCTCCTGGGTGGGAAAAGGGCCGACTTGTTGAAAAAAAAAAAAAATATAAAATTATATATATAATAAAATATATATATATATAAAAATATTTTATAAATTAATATGCAAAAACAACCACTCTAAAAAGAAAGAAAAATTTCCAAGGCTGATCTCTGGCTAAAGGGAACTAAAACCCTACGAACCTTGGAACAAGGTACGCAGTGCATTCCCCATTCTCCCACACTGGACAAAATCCTTGGCGTCCAGCTTGCGCTAGATTTTATCCAAAGCACCAGCTTTCGGGAAAGCTTACAGTTTTTCATCTCATCCCCTGATGCAAAAAAGCCTTATCAAGATTTAACAATGAAAGGGAATCGGGACGGCAAAATTACACAAACACTGATGGATAAAAACTGCGGGCCTTTCCCCTAAAGCTGGTTGCCAGGATAAACGCTACGAAAGCTTGACGCCAAGTATTCGCCGTGTGGTGAGAAGATAATGCACTGCTCCCTTGTTCCAATTTTGTAGGTTGATCCCCTTCAGCCAGAGACCATTTTTGGCTATTTCGCCTGTTCTTGCAAAATTCCTTGCATAATATATATATATAATAAATTATATTAAATATTTTATAAATTTTTATATATAATATATATATTTTTATATTTTTTTAATAAAAATATATATATATATATATATATAATATATATATATATAATATGTATGATGTTAGAGGGGGTTTTGGTCTTTTAGGGGTTGGAAAAAGTAGAAGGGCAGGGGAGAGCGTATAAATCTGCGGGGAGAGAAGGGGGGGTGGGGTCGTCCTCGAAAAGGTTGGTAGGAAGGGGTTTAAAGGGGGGTTTTGTGGGGGGGCTTGGACTTTCCCGCAGGATGCATGGCGTGTTTTGATGGATGAATGGAGACGAAAGATATTGGGACCTCATTGTTTTGTGTGAGCTGGGGAATTTTTTATGAAAGGATTCAGGGAAACCGGTTATTTTTTTTAAGCCGGGGCTTTAGTTCGGAAAAGGGAAGACAATGCCTGCACCCAAAGGGGGGGGTTCGGATATTTGGGGTTTGGGGTTTGTTTGATCTTTATACGTATAACTTCTAAACTGTTGTTTCTGGCACCCTGCAAAAACGTGAAATGTGTGGTGAGGGGAAAGGTTGAAAGATGAGAAAGTATTTTTTTTTTGGGATTTTCTTTTTTTTTGGGCAACCCCCCTCGGTGGGAGCGGCCGACTTGAAAAATTAATATATTTATATATATTTATATATAAAAAAATTTTTATATATTTAATTTATATATTAATAAATATATTATAAAATATTAATGCAACCCCGGACAATGGTATTTTAGCAATAAAACGTTTTAAAACCGGGATCGTTCCCATGTTTTTTATTCGGACAATTTTTGTATTACATTTAATCAAAAACTTATGGTAAACCCACAAAAAAGCTTCTTTTTCCCGGGGATGTGACTTTTTTCCTTGAGCCACTACCCATGTGGGAATAACCGAAAAACATCAGTGCACACAGTGGTATATTTATAAACATCATATATCTAACAAATTTATACATATCACCAAATCACAAAAAAAATTTTACTCTGGGTTTTGGCGGGTACAATTTTTTTTCGAGGGGAAATTTTTTTTAAAATGGGGTTTTTTTCTAACTAAATAATTTTGTAACCTTTTCAACTTAAGAATTAAAAATTTTAACAGGCGGGGGGCCGGCGGGGGTCGGCGGGGGGGGCGGCATACAACTTTTTTTTCACCACTAAAAAATTCACTGAGTGGACGTCTTCATAAACTTTTGCAATAATCTTGCTCGCTCCATTGATATTTTCTTTTAAAACGCGTAAGTCATTCGTTAGCAAATGGCGAGTTTCTGGGAAAGTAACTAGATCATAAAAAATACCAGAATGGGGTCGTTTTATGGCGAAGTAAATATTACGAAACTTTATTTTTTCCCAAAATTTGAATCCAGAAATCTAACTTGCCCAGATTCTCATTCTAAATAATCCAAATTGGGTTTTTTTTAAGGCCTTCACGCTGAGCGTCCTCCCCGAAATTATTTTAGTAATCAAAAAATATTTATATTTTGATGCCTAACTTAAGTAAAATGATCGAGAATAATTTCACTGTTACAAACTTTTAAAAATAGATCATCCACAATTACCAGTCTATCTTCGTCTGGTGAGGTGATCAAATTAACGGGATTGATAATATATTTAATTAATGATAATTTTTTAATAACCAAAACTTGTTCTGAAGAGATTTTAACACAGAATGTTACAATAGTATTATGACATTTCTCATGAAACAGTTTTACTAGTTTTGATGTGAAAAAAGACTTTTCAATATTTATATAACCAGAGATAATAATTCTAGCTGGAAACAGAAATATATCTTATTTTTAAAGTGTTTTATATTTTGAAGTTCATTTTTTAAATCAACAAATTTATTGTTTAGAATATTGATGAAAAAATTAAGAAAAAATTTTTTACGAGGTAATGTTTGTCCACCAGACATTAACATTTTTAATGTTTTCCCCCCGGCATAATAACATTTTTAAGTTGTGTCCCCCAGGGCTAAAACATTGTTAATGTTGTGTCCAAAAAACCCGGAATAATAACATTGTTTAAAGTTGTGTCAAACCCGGGCTAATAAATTTTTTAATGTTTTTGGGCCACCAGGGAAAAATAACATTGTTAATGTTTTTGTCCCCCCAGACAAAAACATTTTAAAGTTTTGTCCACCCGGGAATAACAACTTTTTTTAATGTTGGTCCCCAGGGCAACAACATTGTTAATGTTGTGTCACCAGGACAAAAAAACTTGTTAATGTTTTTCCACCAGGACTTTAAAAACATTTTTAAGTTGTGTCCCCCGGACTTTAAAAACTTGTTTTTTGTCCACCAGGCCCCAACAACATTGTTAATGTTTTTCCCCCCCCAGGCTTAAAAAAATTGTTAAAATTTGTCCAAACCCGGACAAAAAAAATTGTTAATGTTGTGTCCCCAGGACTAACAAATTGTTAAAATGTTTTTTGTCCACCGGGGCATAAAAACTTGTTAATGTTGTGTCCACCAGGACTTTTCAACTTGTTAATTTGGTCCACCGGACATAACAAAAATGTTAATGTTGTGTCCCCAGGACTTAACAACATTGTTAAAAGTTGTGTCCCCCGGAATTTAAAAACATTTTTGTTTTCCCCCAGGACTTAACAAATTGTTAATGTTGGTCCCCCGGACTAACAACATTTTTTAATGTTGTTCCACCAGGACTTTAAAAACATTGTTAATGTTGTGCCCCAGGACTTAAAACATTGTTAATGTTTGTCCCCTGGGCTTTAAAAACTTGTTTAATGTTTCATATATTAGCAGAAAGACTTAAGGGGTTTTCCCTTTTGGGAAACTGACTGGCTGACGGGGGTGGTGGTGTGTGTGTTGTGGGGTGTTGTTGGGATGTGTGTGTAGTGGTGTGTGTGTGTTGTGTGTTTTGTTGTATGGTGTGTGTTTTGTGTTTGGAGGTGTGTGTGTGTTGGTGTGTTGTGTTGTGTTTTGTGTGTTGGTGTGTGTGTGGTAGTGTG
The DNA here is from genome assembly GCF_026875155.1 of Cherax quadricarinatus. Classification (NCBI taxonomy): domain Eukaryota; kingdom Metazoa; phylum Arthropoda; class Malacostraca; order Decapoda; family Parastacidae; genus Cherax; species Cherax quadricarinatus. Next base: position 1,571,255 of record NC_069472.1, on the reverse strand, counting down.
TTGTGTGGTGTGTGTTTTGTGTGTGGTGTGAGTGTTGTGTGTGTGTGTGTGTGTGGTGTGTGGTGTGTATGGTGTGTGTGTTGTGTGTGTGGGTGTGTGTGTGAGTGTGTTGTGTGTGTGTGTGTGTAGGTACTCACCCAAAATTTTGGTTGCAGGGGTCGGGAAACAGCTCCTGGCCCCCCTTTTACTGATCCCCTACTAGGTCCCTCCTATTCTCTTCCTGAGCTGTACATACCTTTTTTAAACTAGTAGGTTCCTTCCCTCCACTACTTCACTTTCTAGGCTTTCCCCTTCCTGACAACTTTATCTGAAGAAATACTTCCTTTAAAGTCCCTGTGACTCGCTAGTCTTAGCTTCCAGTGTGACCCCCCGCCTGTGTCCCCCCCCTGGAGATCCTATCTCTGTCCCCCTTGTCTTTTCCCGCAGTATCTTGTATGTCGTTATCATGTCTCCCCTGCCCTTTTGTCCCCGTGTCGTCAGTTTCCATTTTCCCCTTTTTCCTTTTCCTCGTACGACTTTTCCCTTTAGCCGGGACTACCTTTTTGCAAACCTTTGTACTTTTTTCTAACTTGTTGACGTGCTTGATCAGGGGTGGGTTCCAGACGGTGCTGCATACTCCGTATGGGGCCCAAAATACAAAGTGTACGGTCTTTAACGATTCCTTATTTTGGTATCGGAACGCTATTCTCGGGTTTTCCAGGGGCCCTCTTGGGAGCAGTTATTTTGGTTTTATGGTGCTCCGGGGGATGTGCTCGGTGTTATGGTCACCCCCAAGTCTTTTTCCCCCAGTGAGGTCTTAGTCTTTGTCCACCAGCCTATACTCTGTCTGCGGTCTTCTTTGCCCCTCCCCAAACTTCATGATTTTTCAAAATTCTGGATTTAATTTTAGAAGCCAGTTACTGGCCCCCCAAGCCCCCCCGTCCCCGGCTCTTGCAGCCCCTCACCCCTCATCCGATTAATTCTTCCATCAACTTCACATCACTGCAAACGGGGAATTCAGGTCATTCCTTCCATTTTAT
>NC_069472.1:1530995-1569736 GCF_026875155.1 Cherax quadricarinatus | reverse complement strand
AAAACCAAAAAAGGGGAACAAATTGCTTAATTTCTGTGCATAAGACGATTAAGAATCATCCTCTCGAATGTTTTACACAAGCAGCTAGTAAGGGATATTGGGCGAAATGAGTTTTGTTGATTGGGCTTCGGAATGGGAATAATTAGGCTGTTGGTCCATGATTTAGGAAGCTCCCCAGTGACATAGCTCATGTTATATAATTCAAGTAAAGGATTACCTGGTACTCGACACAGCAATCCGAGTATGTTGTAAGTAATACCATCCTCACCAGGCGGCGTGGAGTTGCCCTTAGTTAGTGCTGCATCAAGTTCATAATTAGTGAAAGGAATGTTGCAGTCATCTGCCTTGCTGAGCATAAAGTTTATTCTCTATAAGGATTACAATGCTGAGTTTACAGAAATTTGGTTATTGTGTGGTTTACATGTAGTAAAATAGTGATTACAGAGTGTACCACTATAACGCTTAGCATGGCTAGGCATTTCGGGCAGCCCTAGTTTTATTCTTAATTGTAAAATATTAAAAATTATGAGGTAAGTTGGTATTATGGCTAAGTGACTAAATACTAGTTTGTGAGTTTAGCAATGTGAATGCTTTTGTTTTGGCACAGTACATAGTTTCAGTATTGGAGTATCACAGGATTCATTATTTTAAGATTGAGATTAATATTTCTGTTTATGGTCAAATGAGTGAGTGAGTGTAAGTGTGAACCACCAGGTGGTATTCGTGTAGTTAGTTGACGGGGTGTATCAGGGATAAGATGTTTTCTAATGGTAGTTTGAAGGTGATGAATGTGTCTGCAGTTCTATGAGTTCTCAGGTAGGGTATTCCAGATTTTAGGGCCTTTGACATACATTGAATTTTTGTAAAGGTTTAGTCGGACACGGGGAATGTCGTAGAGATGTTTGTGTTTGGTGTTATGCCTGTGGGTTCTGTCACAACTATCAAGAAAGCGTTTTAGGTCATAGGTTGATATTAGAGTTTTAAGGCCATGTAGATGTAGATTGCACAGTAGTAAGTGTGGATGTACTGAACAGGGAGTAAGTTTTGGTCTATGAAGAGTGGGGGTGTGTTGCCAGGGATGGGATTTAGTGATTATTCTTACTGCAGCTTTTTGTTGGGTTATTATTGGCTTTAGGTGTGTTTGCTGCAGTTGATCCCCAAGCAACAAATAGCATAGGTGAGGTATGGATAATAAGTAGTGGTATAGTGTGAGAAGGCATTTTGCGGCACGTAGTATCGTATCTTGGAGAGGATCCCAACCGTTTTGGATACTTCTTTGGTTATTATGCTGGATTATGGGTGTTGAAATTCAGGTTGTTGTCAAGGTATAAGCCTAGGAATTTGCCCCCCATTATTTCTGGTAATTAGAGTGTTGTCAATCTTAATGTTAATTTGTGCATCTCCTGCTCTGCTACCAAACATTATACAGTAGGTTTTGTCAGTGTTAAGCGTAAGTTTATTGGCTGTCATCCAAGTCGATATTTTGATCAGCTCCTCATTCACAATGGTGTTGAGGGTGGCAAGATTAGGGTGAGAGATGACATAAGTCGTGTCGTCAGCAAAGAGAATGGGTTTCAGGTGTTGGGATACGTTTGGAAGGTCATTGATGTACATGAGGAAGAGCAGGGGACCAAGGACACTTCCCTGCGGAACTCCAGTATCAAGTGGCCGTGTTGCTGATGCTGTGTCTTTAATGGTGACATACTGATACCTATTAGTAATGTAAGATTTGAAATAACAAGCGCATGGCCTCTTATTACCGTAATGATCAAGTTTGTGGAGTAGGATGCCGTGGTCTACTGTGTCAAAAAGCTTTTCTTAGGTCAATAAAAATTCCTAGTGGATATTCCTTATTTTCCAGTGCTGTGTAAAGCAGATCTAGCATTTTTATGATTGCATCATTAGTGCTTTTATTTTTCCTGAATCCAAATTGGCAGGGTTTGAGTATGTTTTGAGCCGTTATAAATGAATACAGTCTCCTGTGCACGAGTTTCTCAAAGATTTTGGATAGCAATTGGTAAGTTTGATATTGGCCTATAGTTGCTTAAGTCTGTAGGGTCACCACCTTTATGTATTGGTGTAACCCTTGCCATCTTGAGTAGTTTCGGGAAGGTGCTAGTCTCTAGTGACTTGTTAAAAAAGTAATGAAATAGCATGCGAAAAGGACATGGGCCGCTCGCTTGTACATTAATGGTGGGACATGAGACAGATTCCCCGAGTTATTTTTAAGTGACTTTATAATCTCGGTGACTTCCGTGGGCTCAGTTGGTGCAAGATAGAAGGAAATTAGGTAGTCCCCGCATGGGCATTGGTATGTGGGATTTTACTGGCGAGATTAGATCCTATGGTTGAGAAGAAGTCGTTTATCTTGTTAGCTGTGTCAGTGGGATGTAGTGGTGTTTCATTAGGTTTTAGTTAGGACAATATTCTTGGTTTTTCTCAGTTTGTGGGTCCCTAGAATCTGAGAGAGTGTTTTCCCAGGTCTTTATTATATCTCCTCTAGTGTCTGTGAATCTACTGGAGTATATAGTTGTTTGGCTTTCTTTATTACTTTGGTGAGAGCTGATGAGTAGTGTTTAAGAATATCTTTGTGTATTAAGCCCTGTCTATATTGCTTTTCATATTGGTGTTTCTTGTCAATGGATTTCAGAATGGTGCTGGTTAGCCATGGGCAACCAAGCCGTTTGTTTGTGATCTTTTGTTTTTATATGACAATGTTTGTTGTATAGTCTAAGTAATTTGTTAAGAAAAATGTCTGTCCAGTCATCAATACCATTGGCCTTGGAGAATTCTGTAGGCCAGTCAACAGTCTCTAGGTCAGCTGTGAACTTCCTTACTGAGGCCTCGTCATGGAGTCCTAAATGAGACTTTGTTGTATTCAAGTGGTGGTTTACTAATGTTTGTCAGGAGGAAGGTAGGGTAGTGGTCTGTAGTGCTATCTGTGATTATCCCTGATTTAAGGGGGGCTAGTATATTGGTCCATATGTGGTCTATTATGGTTGCACTTGTCTCAGTGAGCCTGGTTGGTTTAGTTATTGTTGGTATGAGAAGTGTGTTGTTCATATTGTTGATGAAATCAGTTACAGGCTGATCATCTAGTAAGCCAAGGTTGATGTTGAAGTCTCCAGCTAAGAGAAGGTGGTGCTTATTCATTTGTCTGTTTGTTATTAGTGACTTTAATTTCTCACTGAAATTTGGGATGTTTGTGTGAGGTATCCGGTAAATGGCACCGATTGTTATAGGCAAACAAGTCTCTCCCTTGCATCATATGTGTCCATTAATTTTGCCTGTGTGGTACTGGGAAGATTGTCATAGCTAGATGTAGCAGCCCAAGCACTGACTAACTCATTCGCCCTATGCAAGGGATGAGGGTGCGCGATCTGCCCAGTTCTGTTACTCGTGGACGCTCCTCGGAGTTGTGAGGTACTGCGGTGGGAAGCATTACTCCCCGGACTGTGTGGTACCGCGGTCACAATCAACGGTCTCAGAGGTATCATTAACCTTCATCTCATTTTCTGTGAGAGAAAAAATATATAAATCATTTTCTACGTGGGAAAAAATATTTTTTCGATATACAATGTCAGGAATATAACACTAATTTTTATACACACTATAGAAAGTCAGGAATATAACACTAATTTTTATACAAAGTCTGGAATATATAAACTTGCCTTTTTTTTCTATAGCCTTCTCCTATAATATATTCACTCGATCTAGCTGGGATTGTAATGCTTGTGAATTTCCTCTTGTTGCATAATCATCAGCATTCTTGATAACAGATACCGATCTGTTATGATCTCTTCCTCTTGATCAGGACATCCTTGAATTTCATGTTCATTCTTTTCTTAAAATCTGTTAAGAAGTATTCTCATATTATTCTCATTCCTTATAACATCCACAATGTTCACACTTTCCACTTGTCACAACTCTAATACACTCATTTTTTTTCACTCATAACCCCCAACAAGATACAACAAGTCACAACAGGTCACAACAAGACAAAACATGTTATTACACACTATTGCACAATGTTTTACAACCCCCCAACAGGTCACATCAAGGACACAACAGGTCACAAGTCACACACACACACACACACACACACACACACACACACACACACACACACACACACACACACACACACACACACACACCACACACACACACACACACACACACACACACACACACACACACACAAGTAGGTCCTGGTGGACACAACATTAACACAGTGGTGACCTGTACTTAACTCAGTGGTGACCTGTACTTAACTCTGTGAAGAAGTGTCTTGTGTGCTCTCCGTGGACTGAACCAAGATGCCCTCCATCGAGCAACTTTACCAGCAGCTTAAGGAAGAATTGAGGGTAGCGAAGATGGAGATACGGCGATTGACTGAGGAAAACAAGAGGATTCGTAGTAGTCCTCCTGTTTTGAGTCCTCAGGTCAAGAAGAGAACGTGGTCAGTGGCTGGACAGCATGGAACGAAGTTGACGATCAAGAAGAATGGAAAGACAGAAACGATGAAGAAGAAAGAGACTGCTGTGGAAACATCTAATGCATTCTATGTGCTACACCGACGAATGTGAGTCAACTACTGGGAACGTCACGACGAACGACACCAAGGAAGGTAAGAATATTGTTGTTGTTGAGGATAGCCAGGTTAGATACATGGATAGGGCATTCTGCTTGAAGGACAGGAGTAGGAGACAGAGGGTTTGCTTTCCTGGGGCTGGGATGGAGGACATTGTTAGCCAGCTTGACAACGTCATGAACGGTAATAGGATCAATCCTATTATTTCCCTCAGTGCTGGAGGCAATGATGTAGGCAAGCGTAGAAGTGAGGATTTAGTTAGAAAGTTCAGGACAGCTATAGACATAATTAGGAAGAAGGGGGGGGCGCCCTGTTATATGGGGCCCATATTGCAAGAAGAGGTGTTTATAATGAATGGTTGTCCAGAGCAATTGGTATTAATTGTTGGCGGGATAAACACTGCAAGGATAATGCAGTACTATTCATTGACAACTGGGACAACTTCTATGGCCGAAATGACATGTATGCCAGGGATGGGGTTCACTTATCCAGGGCAGGTGTGGGTTTTCTTGCTAGCTCAGTTGAGGGGGTTGTTAGGACTTTAAACTAGGATTAGTTAGAGGTATGGGTTTAGAAATGATAAATAATGAGTATGGATATATTGATTTATGCTCTGAAATTAAGAATCTTAATAGTAACTGTCATGGAGTAACTCTGGGTAATGATAATTTCAGAAATTGTGTAAAAACAAAGATAAAAAGGAAAAATGTGCAGAAGAAAAAACATATGATGGTATTTTATGCTAACAGTCTAAGTGCAAGAAATAAAATTAATGAACTACGTTTGGTAGCATGTACTGGGAGCTTTGATATCATTGCATTAACTGAAACTTGGTATGATTTAAAGAGTCGGGATATGATTGCTGAGTGTAATATTCAAGGGTTTAAGTTGTTCCACGTGGATAGATGTAATGGGAAGTGAGGAGGAGTTGCATTATATGTTCGAGAAAATATTAATTGTTGCATAAAAACAGGTATAAAAATAGATGGAACAGTAACAGAATCTGTTTGGGTAGAGTTTATAGAGGGTCAAGAAAAACTAATTCTAGGTGTAATATACCGACCTCCTGGCTTGGATCACGATAGAGGGAGACTTCTTTGGGACGAAATTGTTAGGGCTTCTACACACAATAACATAGTCATAGTAGGGGACTTTAACTTTAGTCAAATTGACTGGAATTCTTTGACAGGTAATCTAGAGTCCAGTGACTTTATGGAAACAGTTCAGGACTGTTTTCTGAAGCAGTGCGTAACAGAGCCTACCAGGGGTAATAATTTGCTAGACCTAGTCTTGTCAAATAAGGAAACACTCGTAAATAATCTGGAGATCACTGAAGAGCTTGGCGCAAGTGATCACAAATCCATCACTTTTAGCATTAACTGGGAATGCAAGAATAATGATAATACAGTAAAAATCCCTGATTTCCGTTCTGCCGATTACAATGGACTTAGGGAATACCTGTCTAATCTTGATTGGAGTTATCTAGCTAATGATTTTATTGAAGATGATCAAACTTATGATTATGAAGGGATCTGCTTTTATGATTTTTTTCTTAATAATGTAAACCGTGCCCAGAGTATATACATTCCCCAGAGAGAAATTTAGGTCTAATAATAACGATCCCAAATGGGTTTAACAGGAAGCTAAAGCATCTATTGGGGGAAAAAAGGGGAATTTACAGGCGATCAGAAGAGGGGGAGGTTAACCCTTACTGACCAATATTTTCCAACTTAAAAGAGAAGTAAAAAAGGGATTAGAAAGGCAAAACGGACATGAAATTGAGTGCAAAATGAATCAAGGCTAATCCAAAAGGTTTTCAAGTGTATAGGACGAAGGTGAAGGAAAAGTAGACCTCTGAAATTGGGAATGACAGCTGACAGATACAAACTGGAAATGTGTTCTTATTTAATGACTTTTTTTTTTGTCAGTTTTTCACGGGAGATGTAATGAATTCTGTAATTAACAATTATTGTTCCTGAGGAATTTAATTTAACTAATATTACTGTCACGGGGGACATAAATTTAATTTTAAAAATTACAAACTGAAGCAAAATTTAAGTCCTCGGAACCCAAAGACTGTTTTCCAGGTACTTAAGGAATGCAAGATGGAGCTAGCCCAGCCATTAACGAGTGTTTTTAAATGCGCCAATCCTTAAACCGGTGTTGTGCCAGAGTTGTGGAAGATGGCAATGGATTCTTATATTCAAATCAGGGATAAGTCCGTTCCTTCAAATTACGTCCATAAGCCTGACATCTATAGTTGGAATTTTCTTAGAATCAAATTATAGCTGATATTATCAGAAGTCCCCTTTGAAGACATAACTTGATAAATGAATCTCAACATGGATTCACGAGAGGTCGTTTCCTGCCTGACAAACTTACTGACGTTTCTTCAATAGAACATTTGAGGCATTTTACAGTGACAAGGAATATGAAAATTGTTTATTTGGATTTTAGTAAAGCCTTCGATAGAGTACCTCACAAAGACTCTTAAGAAAAGTGGCAGCTCATGGTATAGGAGGTAAAGTTCTAGCATGGATAGAAAGGGATGGCTTACCAAAAGAAAACAGAGAGTTCCCCTTAATGGAGTGAAATCTGAATGGGATTAGTCCCCTAGTGGCGTTCCACAGGGCTCAGTTTTGGGCCCTCTCTTGTTCATAATTTACATTAATGACCTTGATGAAGGGATTACGAGTGACATGAGTAAGTTTGCTGATGATGCAAAGATAGGCCGTAAAAATTCACTCTGAGGAGGATAGCAATGAACTCCAGGAGGATTTGGGCAAAATTAATGTCTTGGGCCCGAAAAATGGCAGATGAAGTTTTAATGTGGATAAGTGTAAGGCTTGCCCTTGGGAAGAAAATAACCCTCGAAGCTATAATCTAGGTGAAGTAGAGCTTGATCATACAGAATTGAAAAAGACTTTGGAGTCCCTGGAAAAGCAAAATCTAAAGCCAAGACAGCAGTGCCTTAGTGTGCGCAACAAGGACAACAGATTACTTGGATTTATCTCAAGAAGTATAAGTAACAGATGTCCAAAAGTTATTTTACAGCTCTATACATCACTAGTGAGGCCTCATTTAGATTATGCTGCTCAGTTTTGGTCCCCTTACTACAGGATGGACATAGACTCATTAGAGAACATACAGAGAAGAATGACTAAAATTATTTACTGTGTAAGGAACCTCCCGTATGAAGATGGACTTAAAGCCTTAAATCTCCACTCTCTGGAGAGGCGTAGAATGAGGGGAGATGTGAAGTGTAGATGTTATTAATGTAGTGTGACGGTAAGTGTAGTATTGTGAAGATGCTATTAATAATGTTAAATTCATTTACTAAGTAAAAGGGGTTGTAGATCATCTGGACTTTCAGAAAGAACAGAAAGAACCCAACAAAAAATATCCATTGAGTTTTATTATAACAATGGGAGACGTGTATTAGCCCACAAAATTATGATACCGTTTTTTTTATTTCACAATTATTTTCAGTCCGATGGATTTCGTCCAAAAACTCAGGGGGCTTAGGTGGCTTTATAATAGTAAGGGGCGGTGCCCCCGTTGACACCGACCTTGTGGCTATATATACTTTAAATAAGGAAATGAAGGATCGGCTGAGGCAACATGCAGCGTAAACAACTCAGCTATTGTAGGTATAAACTGTAAATTATTCAACAATATTTTTTTACAATACAGTTTATCATTTGTTACCGGAAATCTATTTTAGAATTTTAATTTTAGCAGTAATAACAACACAAAACATAGTTTTCATTGTCTGTATTAATCCCTAAAATATTCTTAGAATTGTTAATATTACATACAAGATTCCTACAAGATTCATGACTTTTCAGTCAAGTTTGAGATGTTCATTTTTGTTGTCTGACATTATTGCTTCCAACACTGAACACTCAAGACTATATTATGTTTGTGCACTTTGTGCAGTCTCCTTACCTACTCTGTACATCATCTATGACAATTTTATGATCTATTCCATCATGCTTCACATGATCTGTGCTATCATTCCTCACCAGATCAACAATTTTTCATGGCATTTACTAGCCAGGCTTTTCTCATGGTCTTCGGAGAACACTGACAATTTCTCTAAAAAAAAAAATCACGTTCTAACAAACATAACAAAAAAAATCTGATTTCTTTGCAAAAGTTATAATTTGTGAGTACATTTTATTGAGAGTTCTTAAGTACAAAGAAGCTACTAACACGCCGGGGCATTTCAGGCAGACTAATTCTAATGTTTACAGACTACTTAAAACTAGACAGGATAAAGAGTGATAAATTTTAATTATTCATTATTTTTACCTTATTACTACAGTCATGTAGCCAAGTTTTATAATTGAAAAGATTAATAGTAGTGAGGTAGCACATAGCAAATAACTGTATTACAATTAATACAATTTATAATGATACAACAGCACAACTTTATGTATTCATTTTTCAAATGATTAATCGGTCATAAATATTTGCACATACTATGAGTCATTTCACACTGGTTAAATGATTTAACACAGTGTTCGTATGACTAATTTTGGGAGATGAGATGATTTTTAAGTATAGCCCTTAATTGATTTGCAGACAGGGGACCTCTTACCCATGGTTTACAAATATTATCTTCAAATCTCTTAAATTTTGGGCTCTAGACAACTATCCAGAAACAGAGATATTAACTTAATGAAACCAGATGAATCTCACATCCAGCCTACAGACTTTTCCAACAACCTAAATATCTTCTTCTCTACTGAAGGATCAAAACTAGAGAGTAAAATCCCAAACTCAGATATTCAGGTGAAAGATTAACTCACTGGAAATTACCCAAATACTCTATATCTAGCTCCTACAAATCCTAGTGAAATCTCACTCATTATTACTTCATTAAAAGACAAGGCAGGAGACCGTGGCCCGGTCTGTGACCAGTATCGCAGTGGATCAGGGAGTGGTCAGCCGAGCTGTACTGCTGGCCACACGTAAACTGACGTACGAACTACAGCCTAGGTGGTCTGGTGCTTACTTCAGGTGCCTCTCCAGCTCCATCTTGAAGACAACTAGGGGTCTATTGGTAATCGCCCTTATGTATGCTGGAGGCAGTTAAACAGTCTTATGCCCCTGACACTTACTGCATTGTCTATTAGCGTATTAGTGATTTTCCTGCTTCTTATTGCAGGGATGTTGCACCACTTGCTGAGTCTTTTGCTTCTGTAAGGAGTGATTTTCGTTTGTAAATTTGGAGCTAATCCTTCTAGGATTTTCAATGTGTATATTATCAGGTATCTTTCCCGCCTGCGTTAGAAGGAATACAAATCAAGGAACTTCAACTGTTCTCAATAATTTAGATGTTTTTATCGTAGTTAAGTGTACCGCGAAGGTTCTCTGTACATTCTCCAGGTTAGTAATTTCACTTGTCTTGAAAGGCGCCGTTAGTGAACAGCAATATTCCAGCCTAGATAGAACGAGCGATTTGAAGAATATCATAATAGGCTTGACGTCCCTAGATTTGAAGGTTTTTATTATCCATCCTATCATTTTTGTAGCAGATGTGGTATATGTATATATATATCTTCTTTGTACATATACTGTATATATATATAATATATATATATATACTTCTTTGTACATATACTGTATATATATATATAATATATATATATATATATATATATATATATATATATATATATATATATATATATATATATATAATATATATATATATATATATATATATATATATATATATATATATATATATATATATATATATATATATATATATTTATATATATATTTATATATATATATATATATATATATATATATATATATATATATATATATATATATATATATATACATATATATATATATATATGCATATATATATTTATATATATATATATATATATATAATATATATATAATATATATATATATATATATATATATATATATATATTATATATATATATATATTTATATATGTTAACGAGGGAGTGACCAGTCAGTGCATCCACCCCAACGTCACAGGGGTGGGTGGAAGAGGTGGGATGTGTAACTAGATGGTGAGTGAACACATTGGTTCAGCAGTGCCAATACCCACATTGTTCATAGTGTACATGGGAAACAAATAAAGTTATGTGTATTGTAAGACAGTGTGAACAATATATAGTGTGCAAGTCCATGTGTATTGTACTCCCCGGGATAACCCCACTCAACCTGCGCCTCCCCCACCTAATTCCCAAGGGAAGTTTTCCCCTTCCCCTCCCGGCCCCTCAAACTCCACCAGGCCACTACGGTCAAGTTCACTACCTTCCACGCACCATACCCACCCAGCATGTCATATTCCACTCCTATTGTCTAGTCTAGCAGATGGATGCCAACCCAGGAGGAAGCAAGCAGCCAGGGAAATGGCACGGCTGGCAATATAGGAGAGGCAAGTGTCCCGGTCATTCTTACAGCTTCGTTGTCTCAACTCTAATGGTTTCCCCCGCAAAACGGTATTTTGCCCGGTTCGGGATGTCCCCTGGGGAAAAGGGGGAGGGTTTCCAGACCACCTCGGCCCCTTTAACCCACACCCCAAAGATTTTTTCCCCATCAAAACCCTTTTGGGAAGCAATCAAAGCAACGGGTTTACGAGGACACTCCCCAACTTTTTCCCCCAAAAAAAAGCCCCGCCCACACCAGGGGGAAACTTACAGACCTCCTGAAAAAGTAAAGGGGGGGTTTCCCAAACTAAAAAAATCTCCCCCAAAACCTCAAGGCAGGGGCACAACTTGCTTTTTTTTGGAAATTTGTCGGCTTAGTTTTCCCGGGAAAAAAGGGGAACGGGGGGCCTAGTCAATGAAAATTTAAACCCTTTAAAGAAAATTCCCCCTAGATTTGATAACCCATTCCCTTTCCCCCTTTAAACAAAAAAAAAGGGGAAGGGCCCCCCCCCAAACTCACTCTACGACTAAAAAAAGTCGGGAGTCCGGGTGAGCAAAAAAATTTGAAGGGGGAAACCACAGGGGGGGAAATTCAGAATTATTACCAGTAAAATTACAGTTGCCCCCAAAAGGGGTTTGCGACAGGGCGGGAACACTTAGAGAAAGCCCCTCCGGGAAAACCATCACCAACATTCCCAAACCCCTGTCCCCACTAGGGAAACCTTTGGAATTGGGGGAAACTCGGGAAAATTTAAAAGCAATAATGCGTTCCATCTGGCTCTGCGGGGTTACACGGGAATAAGGCCCAGTTTTAAAGGGAAAGGGGTTAATCTATTTTTGGGAAAAATTTTGAAAGGGACACTGCTTTAGAATCAAAAGGGGTTGAAAAAATTTCCCTTTGGCGGGGTCTGTTTTCCTGTTTAAATTTAAAGACCTTTTTTTTTTTGGTGAAAACACTTTGTGTTTTTAAAAAGAAGGATGGGGGAAATTTCGGCCAATTCAGTACCCCAAAAACTTAAACCCCGCCTCGTACCCAAAAACTCTGCCGAATTTTCCCGTGCACGGGCCCACCCCATATGCTTAAACCCAAACCAGTTGGTTTTTGGGGTCTCTCAAAATAAGCACGGTTCATGCAAAAAGGGGCATATATAACAACCTCCCCTAAAGGACAATGCAGGGGTTTTAAAAATTAAATTTCAAGAATGCTTTTTCAATCTCCTAAAAAGGGAGGGGGTTTAGCAGCATTACAAAACTTTTCCCGGGTCTCTTCCTTTTGTTTCAGGGGGTATAGCAAGGAATCAAACTTCTCTTTTAGAGCATGAAATCACATCTTGGGGGGTGTCCCAAAAAGGAGTCCTCTTGGGACCATTTCTCTTCTGTATTTCAATTTGGAAAATACAGTCAATGACACGTGCCCAAAAATCTGGGTTTCCCAATTTTATGGACACTACAGGTACAAAGGGGTCCCTCCTAAGACCCTTTCACAGGGAATGACAAAAGGGGGGAAGGGGAAAGGGTCTCAAACCGAATTTCCCTCCAAAAGTGAAAAACACTCAGTCAGGGAAAAAAAGTATAAATGCCTTTTGGGCAAACTACCAGGAGCACAGTTTACCCCCCCAAATTGTGTCTTTTCTAGGGGCACCTCTGGGAAAAACAATGCCAAATTTACAAAAATTCTCAGGGAAAAATTGGAAAAAGTTAAGGAGAATTTGGGAAAAACCCAATACAATCTTTACTCCCCCATGCCTTGTACCCTTTTTACCCAAAATGCTTGGGGTCTGGGCCCCGGGTTTTTATTTTTTCCTAAAATGGGCTCCCCTATGATAACCCCAATTTTCTCACGAAAATGACAGTAATTTTGAGGGAATTTTTACGGGAAAATACTTTTTCCTTTTCTCTAAAGACGGGGGAGTGGAAACCCAAATCACCCTTCCCGTTTTGATAGGGGAAAATTTGGGGCCCCCAATTTTAAAACAAATTGCGTTTCCTCTTTTCTGTCCTCGGTATTGCAAACCCGGAAACCCTTTAGCAGCGATTTTTACCCTGAAATCTTAAAGGGACAAGATTGGGAAACCCCGGACCAAAATTCATTGCGGGAGCAATGATCTGGGATAAATTTTAAAGGGCTCAAAACCAAACCTGCCCCCCCCAACAACTACAAACAATCGCCTTTGGGGTGGGCCAATAGGGGGAAAAAATAGCCTAACATGCTTCAAGTGTGTCAGGGGAAAGGGTTTAACCCGCCCGTGGGAGTGAGAGCCCCCCATGCTGGGGGCTTTCTGGGGGCTGTTCCCCAACCCCCCGCCTTGGGACAAAGCCTGCCCACCCAACCATTTGCATCCGGGGTTGCCCTTCGACTTTCCCCCCTATTCTCGGGCCCAACACGGGTATTTGTGGAAGTGAAGCAGCAGACCGATTCGGGTACCATGGTCCCTTTTGTCCGTAAAACCGGGGAAAATTGGGAAGAAAGAGGAGGGTTTAAAAACATTATCAAGGGGCCTCACAAAGCTGGATCCAGCAGTAAGGGGGCCACCCCAAAATTTCGATCTGATGGCGCCAGAAGGGGTCCAATGGTATCACCTTCAACCCCTTAAAAGATGGGGAACAGGTGGTTTGGGACTATACATTGGATCTTCTTGGGTTTATTCCCAAATTTCCAAAAAACCAGGGGGGAAGGAAGGGCCCGCTGCCAGCCCTTTTGGGAAATCCCAAAAAATCAAGGGAAAAAATGGAGAACTTGCCCATCATTAATGTTTGGACCCATTTGGGGGAAGAACCCCTTGGGTCATGGGGAAAGAGTGGGCCCCCTAAATTTCCTTAAAAAGCTGGGGAAAAAAAAACTCAACAGGGTAACTAGGGATCCCCGGGCGCTAGTTTTTGTTCCCCGCGGCTCAAACGCGGGTGGTTTTTAAAAGGGGGGGAATCATGCTGCATTTTGGGAAAAAACCCCCCCCTCTGAGGGGGGCGGGAAAGAGATTTTCGCCTTTTTAAACGGTGATACACACGTAAAAACATGGTATATATATATATTATATAAAAATTTTTAAAAAATATAAAAAATATAAATTAAAAATTTTATTATATATAAATATATATATATATATATATATATATTTAAAAATATAAAATTTTTATATGCCCCCTTTTTTTTTAACAAAGTTCCTTAAAACTTTTTGTCCATAAATTTTAATAAAATATTCCTAAAGGAAAAAAAAAATAGTTTTTTAAAAAGATGGGGGGGTAGGGGGAAATGGGAAAATTCAAATGGTTTAGGGAAAAAATCCAAATATTCTTCCTTAAGCCTTTTTAAACCACTTCTCCGAGGCTATTTGGGGGCCCCCCAATTTTTCACCAAGGGGACCCCATCCTATAAAAAAAAAAAAAAAAAAAAAAATAATAAATATATTTTACAGTATTTTGCAAGAAAGGGGTTATAAAACTGTAAAAAGGGGATGTGAAGCAAGTCGGGAGGGGGTATTATACTTGTCAAATCCAAAAGTGGAAAAAAAGGGGGGCTTTGTCCAAAGGGTTGGGGCAAGGTTGAGGGAAAACCTTGTTCAAAATTTTCCCCCAATTTGCGTGTTGGGGATGTGAAAATGATTTTTTACCACACAATGATGTAAAACCCAAAAAGTTGATAATTAAAAGGGAGCAATCACTTAAAACAAAAAAAATTATGCAACACATCTGTTTAGACAGCAAATATAGGATTTTTATACAAGGAATTTTCCCAAAAAAGTTTTTCCAACCTTTTTAAAGAAAGAACCCACCCCTTTACATTTGGGGTTTTAAAAAGTGTGTTTCCTTCCCACACTGCTTCGATCACCCCGTTGCTGTATTAAGCCCTTTTTTGGGACATATGTTGTATTCTTTTCGAGATTTTGAAGGACGATTACATCGACTCAAGGGTGAGGGACTGATTTCCTCAAACCGTCCCTTTTCTTCACATTATTCTTTTTATAATAATAATAATAAATAATAATAAAAATAATAAAAAAATAATAATAATAATAATAATATTAATTTTTTAAAAAATAATAATAATAATAATAAAATTTATTTACTAAAAGTTAAAGTAAAATGGTAAAACAGGGTAGTTGGGCATCAAAAACAAACACTTATTTGAAAGCCCTTTGTTTGCAGACCTTTTTGGGAAATTAGGTCCTTGGGCCCGGATGCCCCCCCAGCCACTCGACAAAATTCCCAGGTACCCATTTTATGATTGGTGAACAAACAACTGGTGAAAAGGGAAAAACCCCAATGTTTTTACCCCACTGGGAATCAAATGCAGATTAGTGATGTATTGGATATCCGCATCTGCATTTGAAGACCATCCGCACAATTTCTTACATCCACATCCGCATCTGCATCTGCATTTTACTGTAAACAGATATTCTCATATACATCCTCATCCGAATCTGCGGAACATCCACACAATTTCTTACATCTACATATGTTAATTTTCACATCCACTACATCTCTAACGCAGACCCTCGCCGTGTGAAGCGTGAGCTTCAGCGATCAGGCCACGGGGCACTGATGAAACCACTGTGTGGCGAAATGTTTCTTCAATAAAGATTCCCATAAGTTACGTGGGTGTCTCAATCTTTAACTTGTCGGTTTTAAACCGTGTATCACATCTGCCAGACACTGCAACATCATGGGATCTTGATACAAGGAATTCTTCAACACTGCTTCACCTCACCTGTATTTAGTACATAAGCCACTTCTTTGCACATATGCTGTATTGTTTCAAGACTGATGGACTGATTACATCGATTCAAGGCTAAGATAAGATAAGATAAGATTTCGTTCGGATTTTTAACCCCGGAGGGTTAGCCACCCAGGATAACCCAAGAAAGTCAGTGCGTCATCGAGGACTGTCTAACTTATTTCCATTGGGGTCCTTAATCTTGTCCCCCAGGATGCGACCCACACCAGTCGACTAACACCCAGGTACCTATTTGCTGTTAGTGAACAGGACAACAGGTGTAAGGAAACGTGTCGAAATGTTCCCACCCGCCGGGAATCGAACCGGCCTCCGTGTGTGAAGCGGGAGCTTTAGCACCAGGCCACCGGGACTGATTACCTCAAACTCATCATGTTTCTTCATTATTCTCCTTTGTATGAACTGAAGAAGCCAGTGTGTGGCAAAACGTTTTCTTCAGTAACTAGCTGGAGGATCGAACCCGTGTTGTTTTAGACCGCCTCATGGTGAGCGAAAATTCATGACACTAACCCACTGGACCATAAAATCCTACAAAGATCAATGCACCCAGCAGGCTAGGTGTCGTAATCGTGATCCGAGGACATACGATGGTGAGGATGCATCAGAGCTAATTTCATTCCACTCCCTGTTTTGGTGTACTAGCCTCCACAAGCAGTATATATAGCATTGTAACCACGAGAGTGGTATTTACTCAATAACAACACTGCCACTAGCTGGGGATCGAACTCGTGTTGTATTAGCGTCCCCTCATGGTGAGTGAAAATTCATGACACTCTAACCCACTGGACCATACAATCATTCAAAGATGATGTACCCAGCAAAACTAGATCTTGTCAGAGTTCCGAGGAAACATACGTGGTGTGGGTGCCTCAGAGCTAATTTCATTCCACCCCCTTTTTGGGTGTACTAGCCTCCACAATCAGTAACAACGAACTAGTGGTATTTAATCAAAAACAACACTGCGACTTGCCGGGGGGTCAAACCTGTGTTTTTTAGCCCGACTCATGGTGAGTGAAAATTCTAGGACTGTATGGTCCTGTGGGTTTGAGCATCGTGAATTATTGCTCACTATGAGGCGGGCTAAAACAACACGGGTTTGACCCCCCGGGGCTAGAAAGCAATGTGGTTATTGATTAAATACCACTTATTTGGGGTTACATTTTATATATATATTATATATATTATATATATTATATATATATATATATATATATATATATATATATATATATATATAATATATATAAGTGAAATACTGAATCCCCCAGTAAGACTCTGTGTTTAGTGAACCACTAATCAGTCTGAGGATCGACGCCCTTAAATGATTTCTTCATGAATGAGCCTCAAAACTCCATAAATGTATGCCAGATTTCCGACATTACCCTAACTCCGATAGATTCGAAAAAGTCATTGCCCAACATGCCCATGCACTCAGCCCCAGGCCCAGACTCGGGGAACTCTGTATTCATTAAGAACTGCAAGAAACCCTCTCACGTGCCCAAAGTACACTATGGAGGAGGAGCTTGGACATAGGTGAAATCCCACGGTCACTTAGAACAACGGATGTGGGCCCCACTTCATAAAGGTGGCAGCAAAGCATTAGCTAATAACTAAAAAACCAATAGCTCTAACGTTCCCACATCATTAAAATCTTTGAAAGAGTGCTAAGAAGCAGGACTGCAGATCACCTGGATTCCCAAAAACTGCACAATCCAGGGCAACATGGGATCAGGGCAAGTCGCTCCTGCCTCTCGCAACTACTGGATCACTATGATATGGCCTTGGATGCACTGGAAGAAAATCAGAATGCAGATATAATATACACAGACTTTGCAAAAGCGTTTGAAAAAGTGCAATCATGTAAATTTAAAATCCCCGGTTTGTAGATGAATGGTTCAAAGAACCGACACGTTGTTAAATTAGACACATGTGCAACTCTTGGGTATCTTTATTGAGGAAACGTTTCGCCACACAGTGGCTTCATCAGTCCATACAAAGGATAAACTTGAAGAACAGGAGGGGAATGAGGTAATCAGTCCCTCAACTTGAGTCGATGTGGGCAGTCCATCAATCTTGAATAGAATACGGCATAGGAGCGGAGAAGCAGCTTATGAACCGTATGGCAGGAGAGGTGCCATACGGTTATAAGCTTGATGGACTGACCATAAGATTGATGGACTGACCACATCGACTCAAGGTGAGGGACTGATTACCTCATTCTCCTACTGTTCTTCAAGTTTATCCTTTGTATGGAGTGATGAAGCCACTGTGTGGCGAAACGTTTCTCTCAAAAGATACCCAAGAGTTGCACATGTGTCTAATTTAACAACGTGTCGGTTCTTTGAACCATTCATCTACAAACCTGTCAGACACTGCAATTTCTTGGGATCTTTAAAACTTGGGAATTCTTCGCTTCCTAACCCCTTGGGCACGACTACTTCCACATTGGACCCAATGTGACACCACCTACGACTGCTGCACCTCTCCTGCCATACGGTTTATAAGCTGCTTCTCCGCTCATATGCAGTATTCTATTCAAGATTGATGGACTGACCACATCGACTCAAGGTTGAGGGACTGATTACCTCATTCTCCTCCTGTTCTTCAAGTTTATCCTTTGTATGGACTGATGAAGCCACTGTGTGGCGAAACGTTTCCTCAATAAAGATACCCAAGAGTTGCACATGTGTCTAATTTAACAAGTGCGATCATGGCATAATATCGCACAAAATACGTGCTAAAGGAATAATTGGGAAAGTGGGGAGATGGATCTTGAACTTCCTAACAAATCGAACACAAAGAGCAGTGGTCAACAGAGTTAAATCGGAGGGTGCCATAGTGAAGATCTCTGTTCCACGAGGCACAATACTCGCCCCCATCCTATTCCTCATCCTCGTATCAGACATAGACAGAGATATACACCACACCACCGTATCATCGTTTGCGGATGATACTAGGATCTGCATGAGGCTGTCATCTGCTGAGGACGCGGTTAACCTCCAAGAAGATATAAACAAAGTTTTCCAGTGGGCAACTGAAAACAATACGATGTTCAATGAGGACAAATTCCAACTACTCCGTTATGGAAAACTGGAGGAGATAATAACTAGAACAGAGTATACTACAAACTCTTGCCATACAATAGAGCGGAAAAATAATGTAAAGGACCTGGGAGTAGTAATGTCTGAGGATCTCACTTTCAAGGATCACAACAGTGCCACGATCGCACGTGCAAAGAAAATGATAGGATGGATAACGAGAACGTTCAAATCACTTGTTCTCTCTAGGCTGGAATACTGCTGTACATTAACATCTCCATTCAAAGCAGGTGAAATCGCAGATCTAGAGAGTGTACAGAGATCCTTTACTTCACGTATAAGTTCTGTCAAGCACCTTAGCTACTGGGAACGCTTGGAGCACTTGACTTGTATTCGTTGGAAACGCAGGGGGGAGAGATATATCATAATCTACACTTGGGAAAATCCTGGAAGGAATGGTCCCAAAATCTGCACACAGAAATCACTCCCTACAAAAGTAAAAGACTGGGCAACGATGCAAAATACCCCCAATTAAAAGTAGGGGAGCCATTGGTTACACTAAGAGAAAACACCATAAGTGTCCGGGTCCCAAGACTGTTCAACACCCCTCCCCCCAAGCTAAGGGGAATTACCAATAAACCCCTGGCTGCCTTCAGGAAGAGCTCGACAGATACCTAAAATCAGTGCCGAATCAGCCGGCTGTGGTTCGTACGTTGGACTGCGTGCGGCCAGCAATAACAACCTGGTTGATCAGACCATGATCCACCGGGAGGCCTGGTCGTGGACCGGGCCGCGGGGGCGTTGATCTCTGGAATAACCTCCAGGTAGACTCCAGGTAGATATATGCCATGCACTGGCATGGCAAGACGTGTGGCAGGCTAGCTGCGGGATTTTCAATTATAACTCCGGATCAAGGAGGCTGACCAGGTTAAGACTGAACAGGACTTATTGTGAATACTCTGGGTAGATTCCAGTGCAACGAGAAGACATTTCAGTGCACTGTTTCAATGTAAATTGTGGAAGTGTTGTGCAGTTTGTGAATGTTGGTGAGTGGTGGTAGTGAGGAAGACGACCAGTGGAGGTGGGGGAGAATAAGGCCTACACTAATGTATGAGTACCGTCCAAGATTATCGTACATACACACCTCGAAAAGCTCTAATAAAAACATCTATCTCCAGCACCATGCACCATGCTTCCAGTTAACTTAGAAATGATCATGTGTCGATGCATGGACTATTTAGAGACATATGTTATGGAAAAACAATGTGAAATTAATGTTAACGAGAGAGTGACCAGTCAGTGCATCCTCCCCCACGCCACGGGGGTGGGTGGAAGAGGCGCGGTGTGTATCTAGATGGCGAGTGAATACATTGGTTGAACAGTGCCCATACCACATTGTTTATAGTGTACATGGGAAACAAATAATGTTGTGTGTATTGTAAGACAGTGTGAATAATATATAGTGGGCAAATCCATGTGTATTGTACTCCCCGGGGATAACCCCACTCAACAGCCTGCGCCTCCCCCACCCAATTCCCAGGAGCAGTTTTCCCCTTTCCCTCCCAGCCCCTCACCAGCCTCTCAAACTCCACCAGGCCACCACGGTCAAGTTCACTACCTTCCAAGCACCATACCCACCCAGCATGTCATACTCCACTCCTACTGTAGTCTAGCAGATGGATGCCAACCAGGAGGAAGCAAGCAGCCAGGGAAATAGTACGGCTGGTAATACTGGAAGAGGCAAGTGTCGGTCATGCTTACAGCTTCGTTGTCTCAACTCTAATGGCTTCCTCCGCAAACACGGTAGTTGCCCTGGTTCAGGATGTCCTCCTGTGGAAAGTGATGATCCAGTTCCACCTCAGGCACCTGAACCCATTCCAACAGATCTCATCTCATCAGACAATATCTTGGAAGCAATTAAAGCAACAGGTACCAGGACACTCACACATATTCCCAAAGCAGCCCGTCCACACGCAGCTGGGAAACTTGCAGACCCCCTGAAAAAAGTAAACGATGGGTCCACTATCCTAAATGCTCCACCAACCATCAAGGCATGGCACAACTTGCTACTTTTTGGCAATGTCTGCTTAGCTGTGCCGGAAAGAAGGGGAAAGAGGTTAACCTTAATGATAATTAAATCCTTAAAAGATTTACCTAGAGCTGATAACCTCATTCGCCTTCCCCACCAACACAAAAAAGGGAGAGGCAGAACATCCACTCACTCCACTGACAGTGAAAAAGTCAGAGTCTAGGTGAGCAAGAAAATTGAAGAGAGCAACACAGTGGGGGCAATCAGAATTATTACCAGTAAAGATACAGTTGCCCCCATGGATCCTGACACTGCTGAAGTACATAGAGGAAAGCACCCTGCCAGGGAAACCAGTGGCACCATCAGTTCCAACACCTCTGTCCCCACTGTGGAACCATTGATCATGGAAGACTCAGACATTTACAAAGCAATAATGTCGTTCCCATCTGGCTCTGCTGGGGGTTACACTGGAATAAGGCCACAGCATTTAAAGGAAATGGTTAATCTAGTTATTGGGGAAATTGCAGAGACACTGCTTTCAGAGATCACAAGGTTCGTCAACAATTCCTTGGCTGGTCTGATTCCTGACGAAATTAAACCTTTCTTTTTTGGTGCAACACTTTGTGCACTTAAAAAGAAGGATGGAGGAATTCAGCCAATTGCAGTAGGCAACACGTTTAGCGCCGCCTCATATCCAAAGCTGAGGCCCGAAGTATTCGTGCACAGGCAGCCATGATGCTTCAGCCAAACCACTTGGCTTTGGGGTCTCTCAAGGAAGTGAAGCAGCGGTTCATGCAACAAGGGCGTATATAACAACCTGCCTGAGGACAATGCAGTGGTAAAATTAGATTTCAAGAATGCATTTAATCTCATGAAACGAGACGTGGTATTAGCAGCAGCACAAGAACATTCCCCTGGTCTCTTCCCTTTTGTTTCAACTGGGTATAGCAAGGAATTAAATGCTTCTGTTTGGAGAGCATGAAATCACATCATCGGAGGGGTGTCCAACAAGGAGATCCTCTTGCACCCTTTCTCTTCTGTACAGCAGTTAGGGAAATCACAGTCAGACTGACCAGCGAGCTAAACATATGGTTCCTAGATGATGGCACACTAGCAGGTACAAAGGAGTCCCTCCTACATGATCTTAAACAGGTAATGACACGGGGACAGAAAATGGGTCTCATCCTGAATCCATCCAAATGTGAAATCGTCTCAGTCAGTCAACAAGTGATAAATGCAGTGAGATCAAAACTACCAGGAGCAGCAGTCATTGCCCCCACAAATAGTATCTTGCTAGGAGCACCTCTGGGAAGCAATGCCATTGACACAATTCTCAGGAAGAAATTGGTAGAGTGTGAGAGAATGGAACAACGAATAGGCAATCTGGACACCCACGATGCCTTGTACCTTCTCACAAAGTGCTTGAGTCTGCCCAGGTTGACATATTTCCTAAAATGTGCACCTTCATATGATAATCCTATACTGCACGAATATGACAGCATCCTGAGGCAGATTTTTACGAAAGTACTTAACCTTACTCTAGAAGACGGGCAGTGGAACCAAGCTGCACTTCCAGTCAGACTAGGAGGCATTGGTGTCCGCAAGTCATCACAGATTGCGCTTACCTGCTTTTCTGTCCTCATGTATTGCATCCAAGGGCTTGTAGCAGCGATTCTCCCTGAACATCTTAGGGACAAGATTGGAGTCCAGGACCAAAAGTTCATTGACGGAGCCATGATCGGTTAACTAACGGGCTCTGAAACCAGACCTGCTCCCCCAACAACTACAAACAATCGCACTGGGATGGTCCAATAAGAAAATACAGCCCAACAATGCTTCAGAGTGTGTCAGGCGGGTTCCCAACTCCCAGCCTTGGCACACGCCTCGACCACAAACCATCTGCATTGGTGTTGCCCTTCGACTTGCCGCCCCAAATCCTCGCCTAACACAGGTGTATTTGTGGTAGTGAAGCAGCAGACCGATTCGGTACCAGGGTCTTGTGTGCCATAAATCCGAGGGAAAGATTGCAAGACATGAGGTTAATAACTTTAAATCAAGAGGAGCCTCACAACAGCCGGATGCCCAGCAGTAAGGTAACCACCCCAGCAATGCAGATCTGATGGCAGCCAGAAGCGCCCAGATGGTATCACACTTCAAGCCTGGAAAAGACGGGGAGCAGATGGTGTGGGACTATACATGTGCACTACCTTGGCTGAAAACCTATCTCCAATACACTGGGGAGGAAGTAGGGGCAGCTGCCAGCTTCAAGGATCTCGAAAGGTCTAGATTATTATAATAAAAAAGAAGCGCTAAGCCACAAGGGCTATACAGCTCGAAAGTCTAGAAAATATGGAGAACTTGCCCATCCTTATAGTTTGTTCCCATGGGCTCATGGGGAAAGAAAGCATCTAAATTCCTTAAGGAGCTGGGAAAAAACTCATCAGGGTAACTAGGGATCCCAGGGCAGCTAGTTTTCTGTTCCAGCGGCTCAGTGCAGATGTTCAAAGGGGTAATGCCTGCTGTATTTTGGGAAACACCCCCCAGCCCCTGAGGAGCTGGATAAAGATTTTTCGCCTTAAAATCGGTGATACACACATAACATGTACTGTATATGTCACCTTTATATCAACAATGTATCTCTTAAATTTTCTGTACCATATTATGTAATAAAATATTCCTATTGGTAAAAAAGAATGAAAAGATGGGGTGGTAGGGGAAGTGTAATATTCATACGGCTTCAGGAAGAAATCCAAATATTCTGCCTTGAAACCTTTTTATCCACTTCTCTGAGGCTGTGGATCCCAACAATTTACACCAGAGGTGGACCCCATCCTATATTATTAAAATATTATATATTATATATATATAATATATTATATATATATAAAATTATATATTATATATATATATATATATATTATATATATTATATTATATATATATAAAATATATATATATATTATATATATGCAATAAGATCACAGAAAAACAGGTGATTTCAGAATATGCAAAAAACCACTCTGAAAGAATAGAGAAATTCCAAGCGCTTTCGGACTACTCACATTACAAGGAATTCCTTGATAAGTGAGTAGTCACGAAAGCGTTTGGGGAAATTTCTCTATTCTTTCAGAGTGGTTGTTTTGCATATATATATATATATATATATATATATATATAAAATATATATATATATATATATATATATATATATAAATAATAAATATATAAAATATATATAATATATATATATTATATAAAAATATATAAAATTTTATATATATATATATATAATATTTATTATTATCACACGGGCCGATTCCCACCAAGGCCAGGGTGGCCCGAAAAAAAAAAACCCTTTCACCATCATTCACTCCATCACTGTCTGCCAAAGGGTGCTTTACACTACAAGTTTTAAACTGCAACATTAACACCCCTCCTTCAGAGTGCAGGCACTGTACTTCCCATCTCCAGGACTCAAGTCCGGCCTGCCGGTTTCCCTGAACCCCTTCATAAATTTTACTTTGCTCACACTCCAACAGCACGTCAAGAAATTCAAAAAAAAAATTTGTCTCCATTCACTCCATCAAACACGCTCATGCATCCCTGCTGGAAGTCCAAGCCCCTCGCACACAAAACCTCCTTTACCCCCTCCCTCCAACCTTTCCTAGGCCGACCCCTACCCCCCCTTTCCCTTTCCCCACTACAGACTGATCCCACTCTTGAAGTTATTCTGTTTTGCTCCATTCTCTCCACATGTCCGAACCACCTCAACAACCCCTCCTCAGCCCTCTGGACAGCAGTTTTGGTAATCCCGCACCTCCTCCTAACTTCCAAACTACGAAATTTTCTGCATTATATTCACAAACCACACTTTTCCCTCAGACATGACATCTCCATTGCCCTCCAGCCTTCTCCTCGCTGCAACATTCATCACCCATGCTCACACCCCATATAAGAGCGTTGGTAAAACTATACTCTCATACATTCCCCTCTTTGCCTCCAAGGACAAAGCTTTGTCTCCACAGACTCCTAAGTGCACACTCACTCTTTTTCCCTCATCAATTCTATGATTCACCTCATCTTTCATAGACCCATCCGCTGACACGTCCACTCCCAAATATCTGAATACATTCACCTCCTCCATACTCTCTCCCCTCCAATCGATATTCAATCTTTCATCACCTAATCTTTTTGTTATCCTCATAACCTTACTCTTTCCTGTATTTACCTTTAATTTTCTTCTTTTGCACACCCTACCAAATCATCCACCATCTCTGCAACTTCTCTTCAGAATCTCCCAAGAGCACAGTGTCATCAGCAAAGAGCAGCTGTGACAACCTCCCACTTTGTGTGTGATTCTTTATCTTTTAACTCCACGCCTCTTGTCAAGACCCTCGCATTTACTTCTCTTACAACCCCATCTATAAATATATTAAAACAACCACGGTGACATCACACATCCTTGTCTAAGGCCTACTTTTACTGGGAAATAGTTTTCCCTCTTTCCTACTACTCTAACTTGAGCCTCACTATCCTCGTAAAAACTCTTCACTTGCTTTCAGTAACCTACCTCCTACACCATACACTTTCAACATCTGCCACATTGCCCCCTATCCACCCTGCATACGCCTTTTCCAAATCCATAAATGCCACAAAGACCTCTTTAGCCTTATTAAATACTGTTCACTTATATGTTTCACTGTAAAACACTTGGTCCAAACACCCCCTACCTTTCCTAAAGCCTCCTTGTTCATCTGCTATCCTATTCTCCCCTCTTACTCTTAATTCTTTCAATAATAATTCTACCATACACTTTTACCAGGTATACTCAGGGAGACTTATCCCCCTATAATTTTTTGCACTCTCTTTTATCCCCTTTTTTTCCTTTATACAAAGGAACTATGCATGCTCTCTGCCAATCCCTAGGTACCTTACCCTCTTCCATACATTTATTAAATAATTGGGACCAACCACTCCAAAACTATATCCCCACCTGCTTTTAACATTTCTATCTTTATCCCATCAATCCCGGCTGCCTTACCCCCCCTTTTATTTTACCAAATGCCTCACGAACTTCCCCACACTCACAACTGGCTCTTCCTCACTCCACAGATGTTATTCCTCCTTGTCCTATACACGAAATCACAGCTTCCCTATCTTCATCAACATTTAACAATTCCTCAAAATATCCCTCCATCTTCCCAATACCTCCTAACTCTCCATTTAATAACTCTCCTCTCCTATTTTTAACTGACAAATCCATTTGTTCTCTAGGCTTTCTTAACTTGTTAATCTCACTCCAAAACTTTTCTTATTTTCAAAAAAATTTTGTTGATAACATCTCACCCACTCTCTCATTTGCTCTCTTTTTACATTGCTTCACCACTCTCTTAACCTCTCTCTTTTTCTCCATATACTCTTCCCTCCTTGCATCACTTCTACTTTGTAAAAACTTCTCATATGCTAACTTTTTTCTCCCTTACTACTCTCTTTACATCATCATTCCACCGATCGCTCCTCTTCCCTCCCGCACCCACTTTCCTGTAACCACAAACTTCTGCTAAACACTCTAACACTACATTTTTAAACCTACCCCATACCTCTTCGACCCCATTGCCTATGCTCTCATTAGCCCATCTTCCTCCAATAGCTGTTTATATCTTACCATAACTGCCTCCTCTTTTAGTTTATAAACCTTCACCTCCTCTCTTCCCTGATATATATATATATATATATATATATATATATATAATATATATATATATATATATATATATATATATATATATTATATATATATATATCTATACATATATATATAAAATATATATATATATATTTAACAAGTCGGCCGTCTCCCACCGAGGCAGGGTGACCCAAAAAGAAAGAAAATCATCTCTCACAAAAATCACTGTTTTTGCAGAAGTGCTCAGAATATATATATAAATATATATATATATATATATAAATATATATATATATATATATATATATATATATATATATATATATATATATATATATATATATATATATATGTACAAGGAATTCTCAAGAGCAGGTGAAATATACACAAACACTGATCTCTGGCCGAAGAGTCTCCTCCCTTTGTAAATCTGAAAAAAAAATGCCTTGGTGGCTTCAAACTTGAGATTCTGACTGCATATCTAACCCTGGCTTGTTAGCAAAAACTCATAAAGCTTCCTGATAATTGTCTTTAAAACCCCTGGAAAAGATTTAAACAGTTCAAAGGGTTCACCTTTAATAAGACATTTTAGATAGTTTAATTTGGCTGTCTCATCAATATCGGTTCTATATTTGAACGTCATAATCATGACCTTCAAATATAGGTGGTAATGAGAGGTTAGGAAGATTACGTAGTGGTATGCCAGTTGTGGTAAATGTAACAGGTGTCTGACCACTAACTACAGTAGGTCTTTGTGACACAAATTTCTGGCAGGTACAATTGTTGATCACTGAATGTGACTAAAACTTCCTGAAGTTCATCCTCAGATGGATTTAACTGTAGGAATTCACTTTCATATTTCTCATAATCTGAATTAGTGTTCTCCAGGCACTTAATATGTAGAACCAGTTTTCCTTCTGAAACGTCAAAATCATTGTTTGCATTTTGGGTCAACCCTACACAAGTTGAAATCAGCTTTTCTATCTGCATACCTCTCGTTTACAAAGATTCAACTGCCTTGGCAATGATGCCATCTTTAACTGGAAATACTAAAATATTCTCAACAGAATACAATACAAGTGTTTAAACACTCCACCGAAGTGAACAGCTCTGTGTGATGATTAGTCAATGCCCCACTAACCCTGAACCAAGAGTACATGTGGCCAGACCTTGATGGCTGTTGATACTCTGGGTTTTTCTGTTTCAGCATAGAACACTGCTGAGTAGTCCCTTGTAATGATGCTGCTGTTCACATCAGTCATGTGTATTCATTATACATCATATATATACATACATATAAATGTCACTACTAATGGATATGAAAGTTTAAACTTAAATATAGCTTCCTTAAAAATATATAAGAGAACATACACATTCAGGAACTCTGAGACCACAGTCTGGTCTGCGCCGTGGGTGATTCGCCACGCTTGAGTGCTGCATGAATGAGTGAAACTGGGTGAGGAAGGGGGGGGTGAGTGAGCTGGACAGAGTGCCCTGTTTTATGTCCTGCGGTGGATGAACAGCGGGAGTTCGCAAATGACTCCTTTTTTCTGTTGGGCTAGTGAGGGACAGCTACCCCACTTATCGTTCTCCGTCGCTACTTGCAGTAACTCAAATATTTAAAAAGACTCCAGTCGTTACCAGTTTTTCGAAGGACCTTAAGTCTTTATTACTTGTAAACTGTCTTACAAGTTCTTGAAACCACTATGTGGCCATCCAATTCGAAGGACCAAAAGACTATGGGGAATATTATCAGTTTTAGTCTGTTTAAAGATAAAAATGAAATATACTTAGCATCAGTGTTGATTCGGCTGTTTGTAGCTTCTCCCAAAACGGCCCCTTCGATGTGAATCTTGGTATCCCCACACCGTCGCTGGATAAGAATAAGTTGACAAGTAAGTAGTTGCCCCCAAATGAGCATATATTTCAGGATTTATCACTTGAAATGTAATGCTGAATGGAGTTGTGTTTACTTGTTTGGGCACAAAGGCCCTCATATCATGGGGTCGATTGGTAAATCAAGGCAAGAAACGCCCCTATCTATCAGCTGCAGCGAACCTAACTAGGAGCAAGTATGTCTAGATTTACCTGAGTATGTGTATCCGACCCAATTTTTCTTGGCTTTTGGTAAGGAAAATGTGACCCTGGTATAGGTGTCTTGTTTGAAGTACTAGTGTCTCGGGAAACGTTGCACTGTCCTCCACTCAGTCGGAAATGTTGTGCAACACCCACACGGATTACACTTCATTACTCATTCCAAGGTTTGTCATAGTTTTCATGGTATTTTCACAGCAGGAAGACGAATTACACTTCACTGCTCAATGTTCTACTGCGAATTTCTGAGACTGTCAAATGAACAAGAGTAAAGAATGTACTGATCACTACTGTTCCTGTCCACTCCCGGCAAGAGGGCAATGGCGACGTGACGCGCGTTTCCCAGTTCATTTCGTGAAGCAACCTGAGCTGTGTAATGTGCTCTACCCTCGAACTATCCCTATAATGCTGACATCTGCGTTCTTTCTCTCCTTGCAAAACATTGTCACAGTTTTCAATAGAAGATGGTCGATTTCTTGTTTTCTAGCGAAAGACGACAATTCTTCATAGCCCCACATTGTAGGTAAAATGGTGCACGGTTTTCCTTTAATTTTCCTGGAGATACCTGGAGAGGGTTTCTGGGGGCAATTTGCTGGTGGATCAGGGCACGATCAACCAAGCTGTTACTGCTGGCCGAACGCAACCTGACATACGAACCACATCCCCGCTGGTCAGGTACAGACTTTACGTGCCTGTCCACTGCCTGCCTGAAGACAGCCACGGGTCTATTGGTAATCTCCCTTATGTAATCTGGGAGGCAGTCTTGGGCCTCTGACACTTATTGTGTTGTCTCTCATCGTGCAAGTGGAACCCCTGCTCTTCATTGTGGAGATGTTGCATCGTCTGCCAAGTCTTTTGCTTTCATAGGTAGTGATTTTCGTGTGCAAGTTTGGTACTAAAACCTCTGGGATTTTCCAAGTGTATATAATCATGTATGTCTCCCACCTGCATTCTAGGGAGTACAGGATGAGGAATTTAATTAATGCGTTCCCAGTAATTGAGGTGTTTTATCGCAGTTATGTGTGTCATGAAGGTTCTCTGTACATTTTCTAGAACAGCAATTTCACCTGCCTTTTGAAAGGTGCTGTTAGTGTGCAGCAATATTCCAGCCTAGATAGAACAAGTGACCTGAAGAGTATCATCAAGGGCTTGACATCCCTAGTTTTGAAGGTTCTCATTATCCATCTTGTCATTTTTCTAGCAGGTGCGATTGATACAATGTTATGGTCCTTGAAGGTGAGATCCGCTGACATAATCAATCCCAGATCTTTTACATTAGTTTTTCGCTCTATTGTGTGGTTGGAATTTGTTTTGTACTCCGATGTAATTTTAATTTCCTCACGTTTTCCATATCGGAGTAAATGAAATTTCTGATTGTTTAACTTCATATTGTTTTCTGCGGCCCATTTAAAGATTTGGTTGTTATCCGCCTGGAGTCTTTTGGTGTCTTCAGTGGAGGACACTGTCATGCAAATTTGGGTGTCATCTGCAAAGGAAGACACGATACTGTGGCTTATATCCTTATCTATGTCGGATATGAGGATGAGGAACAAGATGGGGGCGAGTACTGTGCCTTGTGGAACAGAGCTTTTCATTTTAGCCGCCTCAGACTTTATTCTGTTGACTACTACTCTTTGTGTTCTGTTTGTTAGTAAATTATAGATCCATTTACCAACTTTTCCTGTTATTCCTTTATTACACATTTTGTGCGCTATTACACCATGGTCACAATTGTCAAAGGTTTACGCAAAGTCTGCATTCTGTTTGTCTTCTAGAGCATCCAGGACCTAGTATTAGTGGTCCAGTAGTTGGGACAGACAGGAGGGACCTGCTCTAAACTCATGTTGCCCTGTATTGTGTATTGAGAGTATCTAGATGGGTGGCGATCTTGCTTCTGAGAACCCTTTCAAAGATTTTTATGATATGGGACTTAGCACTATCGGTCTGCAGTTGATATTGCTTTACTGCCCCCTTTGTGGAGTGGAGCTATGTCTGTTGATTTTAGCAGCTGTGGGACGACCTCTGTGTCCATTCTCCCTCTCCATAGGATGCTAAAAGCATGTGATAGGGGCTTCTTACAGTTCTTGATGAACACGGAGTTCCACGAGTCTGCGCCTGGGCAGCGTGCATGGCATGTCATTTGTCGCCTTTTCGAAGTCATTTGGCGTAAGGATAATATCAATATTGGTTTGCGTATCAAATTTTGTGTCTCTCACATAAAAAAATAATTTAGGTCTTCGAATCTGTCATCTGTCATCCTGTTAAGTGAAAGAGAGTCATTACTCTCGTTTCGCTGTCACTTATATGCATCAAACACTGATCTCTAGCAAGAAAAGGTGGTGCGACTGTGACTGGTACACATTGTACTTCATACGGACCCAATTAAACTGTTTATGCGGCAGCATAAACAGGGCTGAGTCCCTCAAGTCCCTCAGGGTGCTGAAGAGGGTTGAAAGGGCAGAGAGATTCCCACTTTCTGGAGAATTTTCCCCACACAACAGGTGTCTTAAGGAAAAACGTTCTAATGTTTTCCAGCCGTACCGGGGATTCGATCTCCGGACCGCAGTGTGAGAGTTGAGTGTGCTAGCGATCGAGTGTAATGTAAGTGGTTGTGCCGAATGTGGTAATGATAACCAGGTTGATGTTGGGCGTAATATTGCTCCTAAATGCAGTGGATATAATGAAGCTAGTAATGTCGATGATGGGTATCTAGATGGGTGGCGATCTTGCTTCTGAGAACCCTTTCAAAGATTTTTATGGTATGGGACGTTAGCACTATCGGTCTGTAGTTCTTTGCTATTCCTTTACTGCCCCCTTTGTGGAGTGGAGCTATGTCTGTTATTTTTAGCAGGTGTGGAACGACCCCAGTGTCCATTCTCCCTCTCCATAGGATGCTAAAGGCATGTGATAGGGGCTTCTTGCAGTTCTTGATGAACACGGAGTTCCATGAGTCTGGGCCTGGGGCAGAGTGCATGGGCATGTCATTTGTCGCCTTTTCGAAGTCATTTGATCTCCAGACCGCAGTGTGTGAGCTGATTGCGTTAGCGATCGAATGTAATGTAAGTGGTTGTGCCGAGTGTGGTGATGATAACCAGGTTGATATTGGGCGTAATATTGCTCCTAAATGCAGTGGATATAATGAAGGTAGTAATGTCGATGGTGATAGTTATAGTTGAAGATAGAGACACTTATGCAGCATATGGGAATCTTTATTCAGGAAACGTTTCGCCACACAGTGGCTTCATCAGTCCAATACAAAGAGGAAGGCGTAAGGAGAGGAGGAGAATGAGGTAATCAGTCCCTCAACCTGGAGTCGATGTGTTCAGTCCATCAATCTTGTAGAATGTACAGCATAGGGCCGTAGACGTGGCTTATATACTGTAGTGAGGTGACGTGAAGCAGATGGAGGCGGGGTCATAGTGGTACCATCCACTAGTCGAAGTAGGTCTTCGTCCAAAGGTTGAACAAGTGTTGAAGAATTCTTTGTAACAACTGTCAGGCACTGCAGCATCATGGGTCTTGTTACAAAGAATTCTTCAACACTTGTTCAACCTTTGGACGAAGACCTACTTCGACTAGTGGATGGTACCACTATGACCCCGCCTCCATCTGCTTCACGTCACCTCACTACAGTATATAAGCCACGTCTACGGCCCTATGCTGTACATTCTACAAGATTGATGGACTGAACACATCGACTCCAGGTTGAGGGACTGATTACCTCATTCTCCTCCTCTCCTTACGCCTTCCTCTTTGTATTGGACTGATGAAGCCACTGTGTGGCGAAACGTTTCCTGAATAAAGATTCCCATATGCTGCATAAGTGTCTCTATCTTCAACTTGTCGGTTTTTCAAACCATTTATCACGATAGTTATAGTGATGAGTGTAATGATAGTGGGGGAGGGACTGCCATCTGTCATACATTCACAGACGAACAGTGCCGTGCTCTCTTTAAACAAATACTCCCACGAGGCCTCAAAACTGGAAGTTCTCTTAAGAAACTCATGGAGCAGGGTAACACTGTTGATATTGATAATGTGTGCTATTTACATTGTTTTTTCATAATTCTGAGAAACTAAGCAATATCTCAGGACTTCTATAATGGAACAAAGCTCGTACAAACTTTCTGTATTAAGTTGGAATATTGCATCACTTAGAGAAAGACTTCATGACCTTCACCATAAAGTAACTTCTGAACCCAGTGCAGAGTCCCTGAAAAATCCCAGTCCCCTAAATTGCCATCATTCGTTACATATAACCTCAAATTTAATAACTCTTGTGTTTTATATACTAATCACTTCTCCATCAACTTCTTGCAAATAAGAAAGCAGAGGGACTTCAATACCACGGTGTTAGGATTTATATTGGGAACTCTGCTCTCAACATATTTAACTTGTATGCTCCTGCTGATAAGTTTAATTACTTGGAGCTCCCAACTTGTGCTCAGTCTGAACCTACTCTTATTATTGGAGATTATAATGCAAGACACAAAAGCATTGGAAACTCACAGTTTGGTAATCGTAATGGTAAACAACTGTTGTTACTCTTAAGCAGTCATGATAATGTACAAATTATAGTTGACCTTGAACCCACACATATATGTGGAGGCGTCCTTGATCTGTGTCATGACTTTAATATTACTTTTGCCAGCTGTAAGTCTCCCATTGTAAGAGAAATATCATCAGATAATTTCCAAAGAAAAACCATTCTAAATTTTGGTAATGCTGTCCTCTCTGATGGGATATTCAAATGGAAACGTTTTCATGTTCCTCCTGATCAGTATGATGACTTTGTCGCACATATAACAGAGTGGTATAATTCCTATAAATATTCTTCTAGTATAATTCTTGTGGTATAATTCCTTTGAATATTCTTTTGTGGCAATATTTAGAACTACATAGAGCCATAATAATCATACATTCTATAAAAATCATGCCTACTACAATGATCCTAAACTTCGAATATAGAAGCGTACTTCTTGCAGATTAGGCTTTGCCTATAGAAAATATCGTACCCTTGAAATGCTGATGCTCTTTCAAACTGCTCTTGCTGCTGCCAGGGAGCGTATGACAGAGCTGCGTCAGACTAGGAAAATTTTGTCAATGGTCGCAATGTTCACACCCCACTTAGCCGGGCATGGAGGGATATAAATAAAATTAATGATTTTCATGTCTGGTATTGTGGTAACATTAAAATTTTGCAGATGTTGTATTTTGCATATATTAGATCATAGTTTGAGTATACTGCACCACTACTTGCTCTTGTGTCTGACTGGAAGCTTGGAGGGCTGGAAAAACTGCAGAACGAAGTAATGAGGATCGTTCCAGGATGCCCTCGTACTGACAAAATTTTAAAAAATCGGAAAGAACTTGATATTCCAAGCATCAGAGATCGTGTTACTGAAAGACATGTTTTCATTGGTGTCAATATGCTCAAAGAAGCCCATAAGCCCTCCAGACTTTCCTCAGCACTATTGAACACTTCTTCAGATGGATCGAAAAAGTTGGAACTACCTCCGATTGAACCAGATATATGAACAATGTTAAGTAAGGGAACAGCGGCACTTCCCTGTTACATGTGAAATTACCCCATTCCAAACTACCCTCCCTCCATTTCCCCCCAAAATACTTCTTAAATCACAATCAAAGCTTCGCCTTAAGCCAAACAAGATGCCTTAAGCTGTATTGATAATTTAGTCACAATGCACACTCTTTCACAAGTTATTTTTATGTTCATAGTTCTGTTCACCAATCCTGGAGTGCAGCTGGTAGCGATGCTGTTATCATACACTGGTGCAGCTGGTAGCGATGCTGTTGTCATACACTGGTGCAGCTGGTAGCGATGCCGTTGTCATACACTGGTGCAGCTGGTAGCGATGCTGTTGTCATACACTGGTGCAGCTGGTAGCGATGCTGTTGTCATACACTGGTGCAGCTGGTAGCGATGCTGTTGTCATACAGAGAGATGGCTCTCATAAAGAAATTAGAGCACGCATCAATAACTGGGCCTCTAACCTTCCAACAGAACTGTTTGCCATACTACTTGCGCTTAAATACGTCCATGTATCGAAGGTTAACACTAATTGTAACCGATTCCCTCTCATCTGTAAATGCTCTTAACTCATTAAGTATAAATTATGGGGTGTTTGCGTCAGAAGCTAGACACAGGTATGCTAGGATTGTATACAGTGGTGTCAGAGTGCACCTTCTGTTGATTCCGTCTCACATTGGTCTTCAGATGCATGATGGAACCGAGGAATTGGCTAGGTTATATGCTTTGACAGAGAGAGTAGATTACAATATTGGCTTATCAGTCAGCAGTTTGAGAACTATAATACGAAAAGAACCTCAAATGAACTTTATTGGCATTAGGAGCCACATATCTATGGTGTGTCCAACAAAATAAGCAGACGCTTGGATATCACTACTGCCCGGCTCCGGCTGGGTTACAAGTATCTTTGGGAGGTTAAATCATCACCACCAGATGTAGACCAAACGAAATGTAAACTTTGCCAGATAGACTACTGTCACACCTTGCGTCATTATGTATTGGAATGCGATAAAATTAATGAATTCAGAGACAACTCACTCAGTAATGTTCAAGAAATGTCAAAGTTTTTTATCCACAGTGGCATATTACAAACCATTTTGGAAAAAAATACCGATTTTTCTCACTGTAAATAAAGCAAAAAAATTGCATTAATACCTCATAAACTGGATGGGTGTAGACGTGTGAATAATTGATTATCTTTGTAACTTGTTCACTTCAAAATTTGCACCTTTCCGGACCCATTATGACTTTTGGAATCTCTTTGATCCTCCCAAGGTTTGTAAGGGGGCCATAATAAAATATTAAAGAAATCCTTTTCTTGAACGGCTCATGCATGAAGGTTTGGCACGTGCAGGGATCCATTTTCCACCCTTGTGCAGAAGCCACCCCCGACTGTGGTTACACTATTTGTTCCCTTCCCCTAGTACTATCTAATTAATTCCCGCCTTGAAAATTGGGACAAATATTCTGGACACTGAGCAATTTTTTTGAAATGATTTAACTTTTTTTGTTTTTTTCTGCGCATTCAACTATCTAGTTTTTGTAATACACGTGGCCTTACGCCTTTTGGACACGGGCCAAGATGAACTCCCATTTTGTTTTGGGTGATTTGAGTTATCTTTCGATTTTTGTTAAGGCAGAGTACCAGAAGGCAAAAGTAAACTATTTGCATTTTTTTAGACTAGACTTTGGGACCGCATCCTTAGGTTTAACTGTTTCCCGTCTGTAAAAACTTTAGTCGACGCTTTTTTTACTACACTATCCCCGTCAATTCTTTTGCATGCTGGGTGCAGGGGCCGGATTTAAAAAAGTCCCGGGCCCTGGCTATTCAGATTGGCGGGGCCCCCTTTTTATTACGGGGAAGCGAAGGTCCCCTTTCCCTTGGGGGGGGGGTGGGGGGGGGGGTTGGGGGGCCTGTTTAAGGTCTAAAATTTAAATAATTTGGCTATTTAGATTAAATTTAAAAAGGGAAAGTACACAAAACAAACCAAAAACCCTTACCAACACCATTTTAACTATCTTGTTAAAAACAGCATTTTAAAGAGAAAAAACCAAGACGCATATTTACTGATTAGGCTATTAAAATATGACATCATGTCCTATTATATTCAGCATAACCACTCAGCACTATTATTTCCCCTTTTTAAAAACTGCATTATTGTTTCATTGCATCATGCATAAGACTATCAAATCAATAAACTCAAAAAATAAAGAACTGTTTTATTCCAGGCACTTCTTAAAAAAACTTTTTTCTGGATTTCATATTGGCAAATTTATCAATTATATTCTGAAATCAATATTTTTTTGTTAGATCAGACTCAATGGTCAACAAGGCTAGTTAAAACAATTTGTCTTGGCTCATTGTTCAACGGAGCTGTTTTTTCACTCTTTTCAAAACAGAAAATGAAACGTTCTCCTTCACAGTTAGTAGCTGGAAGTGTTAGGTAAAGGCGATACACTATTTCAACATTGGGGAAGGTTTCTGAGATACCGCATTTCTTAAATGTTTCAAAGCAGCTGAGGGCGCACATTTTTCAGGTGGAGCTTTAATCTGATTCATATCCCCAGAAAAATTAACTATTTCTTCAACAAATTTTGTCCTGAACATCTGCTGAAAGGTGTTGTTGCAACTTTAATGCAGCTTCTCTCAATTCTGCATCTGGCATAGTAGTAAATTTTGAACAGAAATCCAAACTTGTCATTGAGTTCTGTAGACTTTCTTTTCACCCAATTCGTAATCATGAATCCAGAATGCGAAGATTAGCTCTTACATTCGCCTTGGTAGCAACACAATTCATGTCTGGCTCTTCAAAATTGCGTTTCCTCTTCCTTGACCGCTGATGATCAGCCGGGAACTGTAGTCTTTCACCAGCAGTTTAGCTTTCTCTTCAAACATTTCAAAAGCTTCATCATTGCGAAGTGAGCTTACAAAATTCCACTAAGGCTGCATAGAGGTTAGCACAAGTTAAACCCCTTTCAATTTCAATTTTCTGAAGTGTATTGTTCGTGGCATTTAACCGTTCCAGTATACAGTCCCCAAAACACACAGAGTAAGGCCCAATTCAAAATCTTCCAATTTTGATGCTAAGCTGGCTGCTTCGCTTCTTGTAGTTGCTGTCTGGTCTTCATCCCCTGCTATTTTGGATCAAAGCAGAACGTATTTCAGCAAAGCTGTCTTTCAAAGCATGTGTTGCATCATGCTGCGCTGACCACCTTGTTGTTGATAATGATTTTATTACATCTCCATGAATGGTTGACTGAGTATACTCCAGCGATGCGTTGAAGAGAAAAAATTAAGAGTG
This sequence comes from Cherax quadricarinatus, assembly GCF_026875155.1. Lineage (NCBI taxonomy): Eukaryota > Metazoa > Arthropoda > Malacostraca > Decapoda > Parastacidae > Cherax > Cherax quadricarinatus. Next base: position 1,532,282 of record NC_069472.1, on the reverse strand, counting down.
CTTGTAAAATCCAAAAATGAAACTGTAGCGACACAACACTCCGCAGCACATGACCCAACAGATTAAGAGGAATGGCTGAGCAGGGCACATATTCAGCAAGTGGGTTGATTTGTTGATACGGGCTTGCAATCCATTATTTTTACCCGACATGTTACTTGCATTGTCATAGCTCTGGCCACGGCAATCCATAATAGAGAGATCATGTTCAAGCAGAGTATCCAGTACTACTTTCCCATTTTGTTCTCTCCATCATGGCCTGAAAGAGGAATGAATTTTATAAAGCGCTCTAACAGGCTTACCACTGGAGTCGACAAAGCGAACAATGAATGTCAATTGATCTGTATGTGAAATATCTTGGTTTTTGAATCTACACTTTTTGCAAAGTATGTTTTGCAATTTCACAGGTGCTATGATGTTATTGAGGACCTTCTTAGTCATCATTCCCAAAAAATTCATTTCATATAGTAGATGACATGTAAGATACAGTGCCTTTTCCTGCATTCCCAAGGCGTGACACATGATTTGCTAAGAATGGATCGAATTGTGCTAACAGTTCTATGATCCCCAGGAAATTGCCATTGTTTTCCGAACCAAAAACCTCATTTTCTCCACGGAAAGCAAGTCCTCTTAGAGCTAAGAATTTTACAACAGCAACAACTCTTTCTAGAACTTTTCTCCAATAAGTGCGCTCTTTTTCAGTTTGAATTTCCAAATGAGAATCCAATAAGCCTTTTTTCTGTGCACGAAATACACTGCAGCTTCCTACATCTTTCTTTTTCTGTTCTTCTTCTTGAATTTTCTTCTTTCTTTTCTGTGACCCACTCGCATAAGAACGTCCAACATCACGTTCACGAGATGCCATAATGAGGATGTATCACTGTCTGTAATCATGCAAGTACAAATTTTTCATTATCAATTATTATTAATTTTTTAATTATTATTATTTTTTTTCTGTCAATTGGGGGGATATGGCCCTTGTAGCCCCCTTTCCTCTGGCTGTGCATCTAAAAATTCAAAACGTTACCAGAAAGGAGTCATATACAGAACTTTTTACCATAGATTAGGTTAGTGATTTGGGGTACGAATATTTTACTAATTCATCCTCCTGATCTCCAATTTACTTAAACAGAAATCATACCGAGTCCCAAAAACAATGCACAATGGTATTTATATTACCATTTTCATAACTAAACAATCATTATGTTTTGCATGATATATGGCCTCCCATAGAAAGGGCATAGAATTAAAGATGAGGGACAATTTTCATTTCACCCAACAACGATTTTC
>NC_069472.1:1511887-1530495 GCF_026875155.1 Cherax quadricarinatus | reverse complement strand
GAAACTTTACACCCCCCGTGGTACATGCGGTACAACATGGCTTAACTAGCAAATGATGCTTCTCTGTGCACAAAATTGACACTAAGCTATACACGAACATGTGAGAACACTGAGAGGAATTAATTAACATGACATGTATCTTCTCTCAATCTTCTCGACAATACTGACATAATTACTGAAACACTTGATGTGACATCAGGCATGACGTCGCGAGTTGATGTCAGCAGACATTTCGAGGTGACGTCAGCAGCACTGTGACGTCAGCAGACATCTCAAGGTGACGTCAGGCAGACATCGTGATGTCATGAAGTCGGGCAGCAGCATCGGTGACGTCAGTGCAATGTGGGCAGCAGATCACAGCATGTGGCCTGGGACATCTGGCTTGGTAACCCACGTGGCTTGTAGATCCACGTGACATCGTCCACTCCCCACGTGGTGTCATGATCCACATGGCGTCGTGATCTATGTGGCATGCTGATCAACGTGGCTTCGAGTGGCCTCGGGCACTCGGATACACAGCTCTGGCAATGAATTCACATGGAAAACAGCAGAAAACACAGCAGAGGGAGTGATTGCATGGTGGTGTATGGTAGTGTGGGTGAGTGTATGGCGAAGGAGGATCTGGCCACTTCCTCCTCTCCTCCCACAAACCATGGAGACATACACAAATAACCCGCACATAAAAGAGAGAAGCTTACGACGACGTTTCGGTCCGACTTGGACCATTTACAAAGTCACACTAACCAGAAGAGGAGCAGGACGGCTATATATAGGCAGGAAGAGGTGGTGGTAGTAGTAGTAGTAGTAGTAGTAGTACAAGAATGGTATATAATACCGACAAGATGAAATTAAGACACATGCGCAACACCCGGGCATCTCTGTCATAGACGTTTCACCATCCAGCCAGCCACTGGATGGCAAAACGTCCACAACAAAGACACCGCACGTGTGTCTTAATTTCATCAATAGTAGTAGTAAGTAGTAGTAGTAGTAGTAGTAGTAGTAGAAGAGGTAGTAGTGGTAGTGGTAGAAGTGGGGAATAAGGAGGACGAGCCAGTCAAATACAAAGGAAGGGGAGCACTGCAAGAGAGCTAGGTGCCCACAGAGGGAGAGCAAGTGCACAGAGGTGCGTGAAAGGGGAAGTGGTGAAATAAAGAAGGAACAGAAACACGAGACAGAAGAGAGAAAGACAACCCAGAGGAGAAAAAGGAAAGAGGAAAGGGGAAGAGGGAGAAGAAGAAAAAGAAAAAGAAAAAGAAAAAATGAGGAGTCAGGTTAAGTCACGGGTGTTCTGAAGTTTGGAGCATTTTACAATGTCGTAAGCTTCTCTCTTTTATGTGCGGGTTATTTGTGTATCTTCCAGTCACGGTATTGTGCCTTTTTTTTGTTATTCATGGAGACATGCACACGGTGCAGAAATCACCCCAAAAACCCACAGGCTTGTGTGTTCTCCCCTGCCCCTGGAGGGCCTGCCCACGAGGGAGAGAGGGGTAACTTGGTTTTGTTCTGACCGCGAGTGGAGTGGTCGGGAGGGGACCCCGCCCCACCCCTGGGAGTCCTAGAGGGGGGCAACACCTTAGTCCCATGAAATATGAACAAAGTGGCAGATAGCATAGGCTGTCTGTTCGACGAACGGGCTGTCTAAAAAAACCCACACTGAGTCCAAGTTTATCCTTACCATCTTTAATATGCTATGAGGGTTTTTAAATTGTCCTCCCCATATTGTTGTGGGGTTTTTAAAATTTGTCCTTACCTTTTTTAAATGTGCTGTGAGTGGTATGTGAATTTTTAGTGGTAACGGGGTGGAGTGATGTTGCCGTTTTTGGGGGCCAAAAAAGTGAGATGGCGTGGTGTTTCTGTCGTTGTTATCAGTGGACCGGGACTGATGTTGCCTGTTTTAAAGATAATTTTTTTAAATTTATACTGGTCAAGTACAAACCCCTTCCACGTCCTCACATAGATCTATGCAGTGGGACAGTGAAAATATTTTTAATTACGGTTTAATCAGCGACAGCGCCCCAAATATGCCTGGGGAAAAAATTTTGGGCCCTACACAGAGAGAATTCTGACAGGAGTGTGTGCAGTATAAAAACAACCCCCTGCCAGAAAATGCCTGATGGAAAACGCTAATTTCTGATTTTTTGTTTGGGCTAACAGCAAAAAAACTCCGCTTTATGGGTTTCACTTTTCAGCGTTCTGTAAAATGGGGCTTTAATTATACCCCTTTTCATTTATTTGGCACCTATTTTTTTAATTGGCAGGTTTTTTATGGAGGTGCCAGCACTGGGTGTTTTTCGTGCCATTTCTTCAGTTTGTTTACGCCCCTGGTGTTCTGTTCCCTTTTATTTTGTCTATAAACTTTCCCCCTTCAGACATTTTAATGTAATTAAATAATACTATCTTTTTCCACAAGTACTTGTAAGGTATACAGGGCCTAGTTACATCACGACATACCCACATACAAAGCCCCTTTGGTTGGAGCATTTCGGGGAAATTAGGTCTTTGTCCCGGATGCGCCCCCACCATTTTCTAACACCCCGGTACCCATTATTACTGAGGGGTGAACTAGAAACCAAGAAGGAAACAACCCAATTTTTCTACCCTCGCCGAGAATCGAACCCCGGGCATTCAACGTTAAAGTGAGAGCTTTCGCCATCAGGAAACTGGCCACCGTGTAATTATATATATGAACGTATGTAAATCTTTTTTGGAAAAACTTTTGCCACAAGGGTTTATCAACCCAATACTAAGTAAAAGGGGTTGGGAGGGAGGAGTTTGAGGTAATCATCCCTCAGCCGGGAATCGAGTGTTCGGCCCATTATCTTGTTAAAAAGTGCAACATATGGCCCGGAAAAGGGTTGCTTAAACTGTAGTCGGTGAGTGGAAGCAGGAGGGGGGGGGTCGTAGGGAACCCACTATTAATCTAAGTATTTAAATCGAAGTTATAAGAAAACTATAACCCTTTGCGACAGGGAAAAAAACTTTTACTTGTGTGAAGTGCAGATAAAGGTAGTCAGAATGTCTTGTAAGCCAAGCCATTACCTTTAATTTCTCTTTAAAATTCTAAAAGGCTGGAAAGGGAGGAATGATGAAGATAAATTTGAAGCTAGTTAAGGTTCGTTTTATATATTTAATTAAGGAAAGAAGCCAACTTCACAAGATTATCACTGGTTTTGAGCAGGTTGTTCCTTCCTGTCCCAGGTACTGGACCACTATGACAAGGTACTGGATGCTGTAGAGGATAAAGGAAGTGCAGTTGTCGTATGCAAAGACTTTGGTAAAGCCTTCGACAAGTGTGACCTTGGTGTAATAGCGCATAAAATGCGTGATAAAGGAATAACAAGAAAAATAGGTAGATGGATCTATAACTTCCTAACAAATAGAACACAAAGAGTAATAGTAAAACAGAGTAAAGTCTGAGACAGCAACAGTTATAAGCTCTGTTCCACAACTCACAGTACTCCCTCCCATCCTATTCCTCGTCCTCTTAACTGACATAGACAGAGATGTAAGCCATAGTTCCGTGTTTTCTTTTGTGGATAACACCCGAATTGCCATGATAGTGTCCTCCATCGAAGACACCGCAAGACTCCAGGCGGACATCAACCAAATCTTCAAATGGGCAACTCAAAACAACATGAAGTTTATTGAAGAGAAATTTTAACTAATCAGATATAGAAAACTTGAGGAAATTAAAACTGTATCAGGGTATACAACAAATTCTAACCATACAATAGAGCAAAAAAGTAATGGGGAGAACCTGGGAGTGATAATGCCAGAGGGGTCTCGCTTTCAAAGATCACAACAATGTATCTACCCCATCTGCTAGGAAAGTGATAGGATGGATAAAGAGAACCTTCAAAACTAATGATGCCAAGCCCATGATTATCTTAAAATCTCTTTTTCTCTCTAGGTTGGAATACTGGAGTACACTAACTGCCCGCTTCAAGGCAGGTGAAATTGCTAACGTAGAAAATGTATAGAGAACCTTCATGGCATACATAAGTACGATAAGGCACCTAATTTTCTGGGAAAGGTTGAAGTCCCTCGACCTGTACTGCCTGGAACGCAGGTGAGAGAGAGAAATGATAATATACACTTGGAAAATCCTAGAGGGATTAGTACCAAACTTGCACACGAAAACCACTTTCTATGAAAGCAAAAGACTCAGCAGAAGATGCAACATTCCCCAAATGAAATGCAGGGGCGCCACGGGTACACTGAGAGACAACACAATAAGTGTCAGGGGCCCAAGAAATGTTCGACTGTCTCCCAGATACATAAGATTCACTACCAATAGACTCCAGGCTGCCTTCAAGAAGGCACTGGACATTCACCTATAGTCAGTACCTGACCAGCCAGGCCGTGGTTCATACGTCAGTTTGCGTGCGGCCAGTAATAACAGCCTGGTTGATCAGACCCTGGTCCACCACTAGGCCTGGTCTTAGACCAAGCCACGGTAAACTATATTATGTAAGAAACTATAAGCTATCGACAGAGGTTCTAGAGACTGGTTTAAGTCCTACCTGAGGAACAGTATACAAATTGTCAAGCTCAACAAGACAGAATCGAAACCCCTACCTATAGCATGTGGGGTTCCCCAAGGTTGTATTCTGGATCCCCTATTGTACCTATGTTATGTAAATGACCTGCCTATCTATTGTATGCAGATGACAGTGCTCTGTTAGTTTCAGGTACAGACCCACAAGATATTACTAATGTACTAGAACTAGAGTCCTGAAGCAAATGGTCAGTAGATAACAAATCATCGTTACACCTCAGGAAAACGAAACCCCTACTCTTTGACAAGAAAAACAGATTAATCAAGGTATCCTTGGTGAAATATCTGAGAATCCCTTTTCACCCAAGCATGTCAGAAGAATTGACAGGGAGTAGTGTAGTAAAAAAAGCGATGCCAGACTAAAGTTTCTCTACAGACAGGCACAGTATCTACCTACAGAGACTCGCAAGTCCCTAAGTCTAGCTCTAATACAATGACAAATAGATTACTCTTACTCTTCATGATACTCTGCCTTAACAAAAATCTGAAAGATAGACTACAAATCACCCAGAACAAAATGGTGAGATTCATCTTGGACCTGGGTCCAAAAGAGCGTATAGGCCACTATGTATTACAATAACTGGATATATTGAATGCTGCAGAGTAAAACAACTAAAGTTAAATAACGTTCATAAAATTGTTCATAGTGTCCAGAATATATTGCTGCCAATTTGTCAAGGCTGGGAACTAAGGTATGTATAGTACTAGGGGAAGGGAACACAACTATGTAGTACCCACAGTCGGTGGTCAGGCTTCTGACATATTTTACTGTACAACAATAAAGGAGTGGAATGGACTGCCTGCACGTGCCAAAGCCTGTCATAGCATGAGCCAGTTCAAGATAAGGAGTTCCTTTAATATCTTTATTATGGACCCCATATACAACCTGTGGGAGGTAGTCAAAGAGATTACAGAGGTACATAATGGGTCCAGAGACTAGGCTGCAAAATTTTGATAGCTGAACAAGTTACAAAGGTAATGAGTTATTCACACGTCTACACCCGATCACAGTTGCAATGAGGTATTAATGCAATTATTTGCTTTATTTACAGTGAGTAAAGTCAGGGTATTTTTCCAAAATGGTTTGTAATATACCACTATGGATAAAATACTTTGACATTTCTTGAACATTACTGAGTGAGTTGTCTCTGAATTCATCAATTTTATCGCATTCCAATACAAAATGACGCAAGATGTGACAATAGTCTATCTGGCAAAGTTTATATTTCGTTTGGTCTACATTAACCTCCCAAAGATACTTTTAACCCAGCCGGAGCCGGGCACTAGTGACACCCAAGAGTGCTTATTTTGTTGGACACACCATAGACATGTGGCTCCTAAAACCAATAAAGTTCATTCGAGGTTCTTTTCGTCTTATAGTTCTCAAACTGCTGACTGACAAGCCAATATTGTAATCTACTCTCTCTCTGTCAAAGCATGTAACTTAGCCAATTCATCGGTTCCATCATGCATCTGAAGACCAATGTGAGACGGAATCAACAGAAGGTGCACTCTGACACCACTGTATACAATCCTAGCATACCTGTGTCTAGCTTCTGACGCAAACACCCCATAATTTATACTTAATGAGTTAAGAGCATTTACAGATGAGAGGAATCGGTTACAATTAGTGTTAACCTTCGATACATGGACGTATTTAAGCGCTAGTATGGCAAACAGTTCTGTTGGAAGGTTAGAGGCCCAGTTACTGATGCGTGCTCTAATTTCTTTATGAGAGCCATCTCTCTGTATGACAACAGCATCGCTATCAGCTGCACTCCAGGATTGGTGAACAGAACTATGAACATAAAAATAATTTGTGAAAGAGTGTGCATTGTGACTAAGTTATCAATACAGCTTAAGGCATCTTGTTTGGCTTCAAGGCGAAGCTTTGATAGTGATTTAAGAAGTATTTTGGGGGGAAATGGAGGGAGGGTAGTTTGGAATGGGGTAATTTCACATGGAGCAGGGAAGTGCCACTGTTCCCTTACCTAACACTGATCATGTATCTGGTTCAAGCGGAGGTAGTTCCAGCTTTTTCGATCCATCTGAAAAAGTGTTCAATAGTGCTGAGGAAAGTTTGGAGGGCTTATGGGCTTGTTTGAGCATATTGACACCAATGAAAACATGTCTTTCAGTAACACGATATTTGTAGCTTGGAATATCAAGTTCTTTCCGAATTTTTCAAATTTTGTCAGTACGAGGACATCCTGGAACGATCCTCATTACTTCGATCTGTAGTTTTTCCAACCGTCCAAGCTTCCAGTCAGACACAAGAGCAAGTAGTGGTGCAGTATACTCAAACTATGATCTAATATTTGCAAAATACAACATCTGCAAAATTTTAATATTACCACAATACCAGACATGAAAACCATTAATTCTATTTATATCCCTCCATGCCCGGCTAAGTGGGGTGTGAACATTGCGATCGTTGACAATTTTTTCCTAGTCTGTTTGACGCAGTTCTGTCATACGCTCCCTGGCAGCAGCAAGGGCAGTTTGAAAGAGCATCAGCATTTCAAGGGTACGATATTTTCTATAGGCAAAGCCTAATCTGCAAGAAGTACGTTTCTATATTCGAAGTTTAGGATCATTTTAATAGGCATGATTTTTAGAGAATGTATGATTATTATGGTTCTATGTAGTTCTAAATATTGCAACAGAAGAATATTCAAGGAATTATATCACAAGAATTATACTAGAAGAATATTCATAGGAATTATACCACTCTGTAATATGTGCGACAAAGTCATCATTACTGATCAGGAGGAACATGAAAACGTTTCCGTTTGAATATCCCATCAGAGATGGCAGCATTACCAAAATTTAGAATGGTTTTTCTTTGGAAATTATCTGATGATATTTCTTTTACAATGGAAGACTTACAGCTGGCAAAAGTAATATTAAAGCCATGACACAGATCAAGGACGCCTCCACATATATGTGTGGGTTCAAGGTCACCTACAATTTGTACATTATCATGACTGCTTACGAGTAACAACAGTTGTTTACCATTACGATTACCAAACTGTGAGTTTCCAATGCTTTTGTCTTGCATTATAATCTCCAATAATAAGAGTAGGTTCAGACTGAGCACAAGTTGGGAGCTCCATGTAATTAAACTTATCAGCAGGAACATGCAAGTTAAATATGTTGAGAGCAGAGTTCCCAATATAAATCCTAACACCATGGTATTGAAGTCCCTCTGCTTTCTTATTTGCAAGAAGTTGATGGAGAAGTGATTAGTATATAAAACACAAGAGTTATTAGATTTGAGGTTATATGTAACGAATGATGGCAATTTAGGGATGCTTGGATTTTTCAGGGACTCTGCACTGGGTTCAGAAGTTACTTTATGGTGAAGGTCAGGAGGTCTTTCTCTAAGTGATGCAATATTCCAGCTTAATATAGAAAGTTTGTACGAGCTTTGTTCCATTATAGAAGTCCAGAGATATTGCTTAGTTTCTCAGAATTATGAAAAAATAATGTAAATAGCACACATTATCAATATCAACAGTGTTACCCTGCTCCATGAGTTTATTAAGAGAACTTCCAGTTTTGAGGCCTCGTGGGAGTATTTGTTTAAAGAGAGCACGGCACTGTTCGTCTGTGAATGTATGACAGAAGGCAGTCCCTCCCCCACTATCATTACACTCATCACTATAACTATCATCATCGACATTACTACCTTCATTATATTCACTGCATTTAGAAGCAGTATTACGGCCAACATCAACCTGGTTATCATCACCACACTCGGCACAACCACTTACATTACACTCGATCGCTAACGTAGTCAGCTCGCACACTGCGGTCTGGAGATCAAATGATTTCGAAAAGGCGACAAATGCACTCTGCCCCAGGCCCAGACTCATGGAACTCCGTGTTCATCAAGAACTGCAAGAAGCCCCTATCACATGCTTTTAGCATCCTATGGAGAGGGAGAATGGACACTGGGGTCGTTCCACACCTGTAAAAATAACAGACATAGCTCCACTCCACAAAGGGGGCAGTAAAGGAATAGCAAAGAACTAGAGACCGATAGTGCTAACGTCCCATACCATAAAAATCTTTGAAAGGGTTCTCAGAAGCAAGATCGCCACCCATCTATATACCCATCATCGACATTACTACCTTCATTATATTCACTGCATTTAGGAGAAATATTACGCCCAACATCAACCTGCTTATCATCACCACACTCGGCACAAACACATTACACTCGATCGCTAGCACGCTCAACTCACACACTGCGGTCCGGAGATCGAATCCCCGGTACGGCTGGAAAACATTAGGACGTGTTTCCTTAAGACACCTGTTGTGTGGGGAAAATTCGCCAGAAAGCGGGAATCTCTCCGCCCTTTCAACCGTCTTCAGCCCCCCTGAGGGACTTGAGGGACTCAGCCCTCCAAAAAGATTGAACCCCCACTCTTTCTCCCCCAAAAACAGAAATTTGGATCCTTTGGGAAACAAGTGAGAAGCCCCACCACCTTTTCTCTAGGAAGGGAGAAAACATGTACACGAAAATAAGACTCTCTTTCACAAAGCGGGGATGAAAGATGAAAACGAAAATAAAAATTTTTTTAGGAAGCCAAATTTGTTACCAAACCAATTTTTTTCCCCAAAAGCTTTAAAGGGAAAATTTAGCCCATAAACCTGCCCCATTTCCAACTCGGAAACCTTTCACCCGAGCAGGGGGCCCCACACATGCTTTAATCATGGAGGGGAAAAATGGCCCGGGGTTCCCCACTGTAAAAACCCAAAACGACCTGCCCACCCCACAAAGGGGGGGATAAAGCTTTCAAAAAATAAACCTTGGCTGCCAAATAAAAAATTTTAAAGGGTTCCAAAGCAAGTCCCCCCTCTAGAACTTAAAATAAAAAACCCCCAGGAACAGGGGTTTTTAAGGGGACCCCTTTTGCGGGGCATGAAGATCGAACCTTTTTATTGGGGCATGTCCCAAAACCCCAAACCTATTCCCCCAAAGCGAAAAGGGCAAATGAGATGGGCCCCCTTTTTCAACATGACCGGTTCCCAATAAAAAGGGGTTTTTGGCATCCATGGGGATGGGGTCCGTCTCCTGTCCCCCCTTGTCATTTCCCTTTTAGAGGGTTTTAAGCACGGCCGTATTTTTCCCCTTTTTTTTTTTGGGGTTCCGGGGAGTGCACATATTATCTCTTAAAAAGGGGACATTTGCTGTTTAAAAATTTGGGGGGAAAAAAAGCTATTTTTTTCCCCTTTTTTAAATTTTGCCTCCCAAACCCGGGGGAACGGGGCCCATTGGATGGGGTTTGTAATAGGACCTGTCCCGGGGAGAGTTGGCTGGATGGGAAAAACGGTTGGCTTAAGGGTAAAGCCGTCGGATCGGGTTCGCTTGCTACCGTAATTTTCTGAACTTACGTCGGATTGCTTTAATTTTTTGGTTTTTTTTCTACCCTTTCGGGGGGGAAATTTTGCCATTTCGGGTAGGATTTGCATTTGAAATTGTTTCTGCAGCTTTGCTGCAAAAACGGTTAGTTGGGGGGTATTCTGCAATGTCTGTGCTACGTAACTTCCATAACAGTAGGTCTGGTTGGCTTACTTTGCAAACCTCCTAAATTCCCCTCAGCTTGTTGGCTTTGCTTTTCCTTTGGGTTCAACAAACGCATTACGTGCCAACTGCGTTACGGGATTGCGAAAACTTATAAAGAAGAGAGGGCAATCGATCCTCCTCTACGGGGTGGGAAAAAATCATTTTTTCCCAAGGGAAAAACCCCACCTACGGAAAAAGGTCATATGTGACTTTTTGGGGGAATCAGCTCTTCACGAGCTGGCAAAAACAATTTTAGCTGGGGAAAAACAGAAGCATTTGAAAAGGGGTTGTGGGGGAAAAAAAAGGGGGGCGTTTTGGATTGGTAAAAATTTTTTTTTCAGGAAACAGAATTTTGTTCCCCCCGTTAATGAGGGGAACCAGAGCTTTTTTTCAAAAGCTTCGAAAATCAGTCGGGGCTTGAGGGGGCCCGGGAACAGCATTGGGCATCTTTGGTTCATCAGCTTTTTGGGGTAAGGCACAAAAAATTCAGGGCAGTATTAAATGACTTAAATTTTCTGATTTTCAAGTAGTAAAGACCCTGTTGGGGATATACATGTACCCCACCAAAACCGCAAAAATTTTAAGTGGGCAGACGCACTTGGTCATCCATAGTGGACTTTGGAGACGCAAACCAAAGCTTTTACACTGGTATAAAGAAATGGTGTCTCATTTGGGGAGCGGGGGCAGCTTTTTTCTGATGAAAAACTGCTGGGTCTGTGGGACCAGAGGTTCGAGTCTTTCGCGGGGATCGTGACAAACCCTGCTTTGGGGGCAGCCAGGTTGGCTGATACCTTCAAAACTAACCGCCCCGTCCGAGCGGCCCGTCTCTCTTTCAACAGCCCTTGAGCAGAGTTGTAAACCCTTTGGAGAAGAAGTCCAGCCGGGGGGAGAAGTCTACGTCACCAACCAAGTCACCTGGTGAGCCCCGCTTTCAACAAGGTCCCCTGCGGAAGGAAAACTCTCAGGTGCATCTCGACAACAGTACCAGAGAGACACCCCAAAAACGACCCCATTTGAAAGTCAACAGGGAGTAAAGGGAAAAGCCGTCGTTGTTCAGGTGCAATAAAGTGGGTCACATCCACCCCAACTCCCCCCCAAAAAACCCCAACCTATTGGGGAAAACTCTAATACCCCTGTAACTGTCCCCGAGAAGAGAAAAAGGAGGCCCCTTAATTGCAAGAGTTTTTTTTTCCCTTCGGGAAAACTCAAAAACAACAAAAGTAAAGCCCTTTAGAGATACGGGAGATATTGCCACTTGAAGAGAGGAATATTCCCCCTTTCAGAGAAACTTTTTGAATCCTCTTTTTATGGAAGCATTTGGGGGAGCATATTTCTGTTCCTTTTGAAAAAATTTATGTAAGTGCAAAACACGGGGTACTTGACTGTAGGTGTTAAAAAGGATTCCCAGAAAGATGCAGTGTTTTAAAGGGGTAAAACATTAACTGTTAGTTCTGTCCTAACCATAATGATTAATTTTCCCCGGTTTTGGGCCAAAAACTGGGGCAACATCCAAGGTTGTTGGAGAAATTTTGCCCTATCCTTGGACACCCGATTTGGAAATAGCCACATTTTTTACGAGGAAAACTGGCCAGGCCTCGTGATCAATGAAAGACCCGAAAAGCCCCCTATTCCCAGTTGCAGGATTGCCAAAATGTCCTGTTTCCATGCCCGGGAGGGACTTCCTTCCGGGGGGAACACGAAAGGACCCTTCTTTAAAATTGCTTTTGAGGCAGCCAGGGGTAAACCCTTGGGTCATCCGGTAAAGTATGAAGTTAAAAAGTTTATTTGATCCCCACTGAGACTGGAAAGGGATAGAGGGCGGCAATTGTTTAACGGGTTTTAGGGGGGTTCCAACAAAGTATAGACCTACATTTTAAAAATTAGCTTAATCGTCATTTGGAGGTCACTTGGGAATTCAAAAACCTTTGTATGAATCAAAAAAGAATTTTATTGGCCAAAAAATTAAAAAAAGATTGAAAAATCTATTAGGTGTTGCCGAAATGTCGAAATTTGGGAAAAAACCTGACATTCCATTAAACCTGGCCCCCCCAAACCTTCCCTGCTGAGGGGAAAACCCTTTTGCTTTTTAATTATAGTTGTGTAGCCACTCCCTAGGTAAAAGTCGGGAAAAATCAGTATTTATTTACGATTAGGGATAAGTAACCAAAACCCTGAAGAAATTCCCCTGCAAGTATTAATCTAAAGCATTCTCAAAGCTTACAAAATTCTTTCTTGTTTTTTGGGATTCCTAAAACTATTCAAATGATAAGGTACTAACTTTAAATTCAAGCATTTAGGGAATTTTAACTAGGTTAGGATAATCCAAAAACTTTTCCACTGCCCATACCCAGTCCCAAAGGGGCCTTGGAAAAATTCCACCAACATTAAAAACAATGATGAGAATTTTGCATGCACTTTTCCTACAGACTGGGGTGAATCATACCTTTTTTGCTGTTCCAGTACGGAAACGGTGCAAGATCTACAGGGTATGTCCTTTTGACTGATCTTTGGGCACAAAGTCGAGGGCCTTTCGGGGGGCTCAAAAAGGATGGGGGGGAGAAGACGTTGCTCAAAACTCTACAAAAACCCCTTCAAGGTTGCAGGTGGCACTCAGTTAGCCAAGGCTAACCTAAAGAAGCTCAAAGCAAGTGAAACGGGTATGACAGAAATGCCAATTCCGCTCCTTATCCCGGAACAAAAATGTTGGGGCAGGAATTTACCGGGAAACCTTGAAAAATAGATTTACGGGACCTATGCAATTGTAAGAGATTATTGATTAAATTTGTGGGCTCCCCTTTATAAGACCTCAAAAACTAAAACTTACCACATTAATCATTTAAATACCCCTCCCCGATAAAGTCCCGTAATGACTCGCCTCTACCCCCTTAAGGGCAAATTGACTCCCGCACTCTATCTCTGAAAATTTAAAATTAAAAATTTAAATTCTGCCCTCCCCAAGGGTCCTAGCCCTTTAATGGGAGATTATCGAAACCAAACAACAATTTAATGAGCTTTACAGTCTTCCAAAATTTTTTCGGATGTGCCGAAAAAGTACGTTTGGTTTCCTGAAAGTGGGGAGACCAAACCAATTAAACCCCCCCCTACAGAGCAATCCTGAAAAACAAAGGCTATTCCAGGAAGTTGAATTTTTTTAAAACATGGTTTATGGAGGAGTCATCTATCCATGGGCTTCACCCGGGATCCTTGTGAAGAAGGTGATGGGGGGTTTTTGTAGTGTACGACTACCGAAAATGAACGAGGTCACAATTTCAGATCTTACCCCCTCCTCGTCGGATGCGTAAATTTACTTTGTGGGAAGGCTACTTTTGTGTCCAAATTAGTCTCCTCAAAAGGTACTATCAGGTACCTTTTACAGATAAGGGAAGGAAAATCTCTGCCTTCGAATTCCAGGAGGTCTTTTTCAATACAATTACACCCTTCGGAATGAAAAATTTTCCCCTCTATTCCGAAACTTTCCTCAGGCTATTAAAAGGGCTTGAAGGCACGGCAGGTACCTAATGATATTGTTGTGGGGGTTTTATATTGGGTCAACACCTACTTAACTTTAAAGGGTCTTTTTTGGGCCTTTAAGGTTCCCATTTTAAAAGTTAATTTATCTAAATCTTCCTTTGGCCCGGCCATGTCACTTTTTTAGGCCAGAAGTGGGGTGGTAAAGGGTTCACCTAAACTTTCTAAAGTTCTTTCTATTAAAGATTATCCAGTTCCTCATGATAGGAAATCTCTTAACGTTTTCCTAGGCATGATGGATTTTAAAAAGATTCTGTAAAAATTTTTCCCGATTTGAGCCCCTTTCCTCTCTTACCAGTCATAAAGTTCCATTTAATGGGACTCAACTGTAAAAACGCTTTATAAAGCAAAAAGATTATTGTGTAGCACCCATCTCTTGTCTCCAACTTCTCCAAACCTTTTTTATTCGGGTTTTGCTTTTGGTTGGGGTTGGGGGGTACATTACAAATCGGGAACAAAGGAGTTTTTGCCTGTAGCTACTTTTTTAGCCAAGTTCCGCCGCACAGGGGCTTATTCTACCTTGAAAAAAAAGCCCTCGCGTGGGGGCTGGCTTTGGAGCATTTCGATGTTTATGTGGGGCCACACGAGGTGGGCCAATCTACAGTGCACAATCCCCTAGTTTTTTCCCCAAACCCCTAAGAACCACAAACAAGGTTATGCGCTGGACGCTAAGGGTGCAGCCCCACAAAATTTTTATTAAATATAGCCCGGCAAAGAAAAAGTTTGGAGCCTTTACAGGTTTAATTTATTTAGGTTAGGATGTTATTTTGGGTAACCCCTTTTTAGCTCTTTTTTTTTATCCCCCGTATGGGGTTTTTTTTTTTTGTGAGGGGATGCTGGGTACCGTCCCCGTATCTTGGACCTTGCAGCCTTTTGACGCGTTCACTCTAAGTTTAGGGTTTGGCTTTTGGTCACCGGGAAAAGCGAGCTTAAACAAAGAGTTGGATGGTGGGGGAGGAAAAGGCGGGGCCCATTATTTTGTGCCTTGGCGGCACGGTTACCATGGGAGGTGGCAGCCTAATCCGAGCCTTCCGGGGTGGGGGTGTGGCATGCAAAGAGTCTAAACCTTTATTCGGCGCTGTCACACCCCCATTTAAGGGTATCCCCCCAACCAGCGAACCCGGTGGGTAAGAGTTGATGAGGGGCCCCGTTTCAAAAAGGACCAGGTTTTAGCCAATAAAATGGTTTTTGGGAATCCAGAGGTTATGTGGTCCCCCTCTCCTGTCTGCCCTTGTCATTCCATTCAGGCTGGTTTTTGGCACGGTTGCTATCTTGTGGTTCTATTTTTGCTTTGCTTACCGGGAGTGCACTATCATCCTGTACATAGGTACATATTTCTGTTTAAATTTGGGGAAGGGTAATATGTTAAACTTTTTTTTACTGTTTTATTTTGTCCCATTTCACCCGGGGGGTTAAAAGGCCATTTGGACCTGGGTTGTAATACTGTCCCCCAATATGGCCATATTATAGGTCCCGGGGGTGCTCTAGAAAACAAACAGAAGCAGACTTTGAGAAAACCTTCGAAAGTGTGACCCGGTGTTAGGCACAAAAGCGTAATAAGGAATAAAGGAAAAGTTGGTAAATGGATCTTAATTTCCTAACAACAGAACACAAAGGTTGTGTAAAAGAGAAAGTCTGAGGCGGGTCATGAAAAGCTGTTCCACAAGGCACAGTACTCGCCATCTTGTTCCTCATCCTATAAACGGTCTGGGGTATAAACCACAGCGCTGTGTTCTCCTTTGCAGATGGGACCGAAATTACTGACAGTGTCCTCCACAAGACACCAAAGACTCCAGGCGGATAACAACAAATCTTTTTAAAGGGCCCAAAAAAAAACATTTTGAAGTTTAAAAAAATCAGAAAATTTTATTTACTCTGATATGGAAAAAAGTGAGGGAAAAAAAAAAATTCCAGCCCCCAATAGAGCGAAAAAAAAATGTAAAAGATCTGGGTTGATTATGTCAATGGATTCACCTTCAAGACCAAACGTTGTATCAATCGCACTGCTAGAAAAATGACAAGATGGATAATAGAACCTTCAAAATAGGGGGCCAAGCCCCTTTAGATACCTTAGGCACTTGTTTTTATTTGGCTGGAAAAAGCTGCACACTACCCGAGAAACCCTTTATGACACACATAACTGCGATAAAAAACCTCAATTACTGGGGAACATTAATTAAATTCCTCCCAAAACCCTACCCCCGGGGGGATTGAACCCGCGGCATAGTCTCAAAAAATCCAGCCCGTGGTTAGCCACTAACCAGCTACCCAATAAGATTTGTTTCCAAAAAGGTATATTTCTACACCATAGGAAGGTTTGCACAGCACCATTTTGAACAAAAACAAGTTTTTACAGAGAATCTCCAGCTAGCGGGGCCGTGCGAACTCAGCTCAAGCCCCTTTATGCCGCAACATGACTCCCCCAAATCGTAATGAACGTTGCAACAAACCCTACCCCGGCCGGGGGTTGAACCCCCGGGCTGTTCCAAAAAAATCCACCCCTCGCGTTACACTAGACCCCTACACAAAAAATTCGTCCAAATAGGTATTTTACACCATAGGAAGGTTTGTTTGCAATCGTGTCATTACGATTTCGTGAGTCATGTTGACGGCAGTGAAGGAACTTGAGCTAGAGTTCGTCACGGCCACGCTAGCTGGAAATTCGTCTGTAAAAACTTGCATTTGTGGTCACAGTGGTGCCTGTGCTAACCTTCCTATGGTGTAGAAATATACCTAGTTGGACGAATCTTATTGTGGCTAGCTGGTCTAGTGGCTAACGCGACGGGCTGGAGTTTTGAGACTCTATGACCGCGGGTTCAAACCCGGCCGGGGTATGGTTTGTTTGCAGTCGTGTCATTACGATTTCGTGAGTCATTAAATTCCTCATCCTGTACTCCCTGGAATGCAGGTGGGAGACATACATGATTATATACACTTGGAAAATCCCAGAGGTTTTAGTACCAAACTTGCACACGAAAATCGCTCCCTATGAAAGCAAAAGACTTGGCAGACGATGCAACATCTCCATATTGAAGAGCAAGGGCTTCCACTTGCACGATAAGAGACAGCACAATAAGTGTCAGAGGCCCAAGACTGCCTCCCAGATTACATAAGGGAGATTACCAATAGACCCGTGGCCGTCTTCAAGCAGGCACTGGACAGGCACCTAAAGTCTGTACCTGACCAGCGGGGTTGTGGTTCGTATGTCAGGTTGCGTGCGGCCAGCAGTAACAGCTGGCCTATGACCAGGCCACAAGCAAATTGACCCCAGAAACCCTCTCCAGGTATCTCCAGGAAAATTAAAGGAAAACCATGCACCACTTTACCTACAATGTGGGACTATGAAGAATTGTCGTCTTTCGCTAGAAAACAAGAAATCGACTATCTTCTATTGAAAACTGTGACAATGTTTTGCAAGGAGAGAGAAAACGCAGAAATCAGCATTTCAGGGATAGTTCGAGGGTAGAGCACATTACACAGATCAGGTTGCTTCACGAAATGAACTGGGAAACGCGCGTCACGTGGCCATTGCCCTCTTGCCGGGAGTGGATAGGAACAGTAGTGATCAGTACATTTTTGACTCTTGTTCATTTGACAGTCTCAGAAATTCGCAGTAAAACATTGAGCAGTGAAGTGTAATTCGTCTTCCTGTTGTGAAAATACCTTGAAAACTATGACAAACCTTGGAACTGAGTAGTGAAGTGTAATCCGTATGGGTGTTGCAGAACATTTCCGACTGAGTGGAGGACAGTGCAACATTTCCCGAGACACTACTACTTCAAACAAGACACCCATACCAGAGTCACATTTTCTTTACCACAAGCCAGAGAAAATTGGGTCGGATACACATACTCAGGTAAATCTAGACATACTTGCTCCTAGTTAAGTTAGCTGTAGCTGATAGATAGAGGCGTGTCTTGCCTTCATTTACCAATCGACCCCATGATAAGTGAGCACAATTCCATTCAGCATTACATTTCAAGTGATAAATCCTGTAATATATGCTCCTTTGAGAGCAACTACTTACTTGTCACTTATTCTTATCCAGCCTCGGTGTGGGGATACCAAAATTCACATCGAAGAGGTCGTTTTGGGAGAAGCTGCAAAACAGCCGAATCAACACTGAAGCTAAGTATATTTCATTTTTATCTTTAAACGGACTAAACTGATAATATTCCCCATAGTCTTTTGGTCCTTTGAATTGAATGGCCACCTAGTGGTTCAAGAACCAGGCCAACAGAAAAGAGGAGTCACTCGCGAACTCCCACTGCTCACCCACAGCAGCACATAAAACAGGGCACTTTGTCCGGCTCACTCACCCACCCTCACCCCGTTTCACTCACTCATTCATGCAGCAACTCAAGCGTGGCGAATCATCCACGGCGCAGACCAGACTGTGGTCTCAGAGTTGCTGAATGTGTATGTTCTCTTATATATTTTTAAGGAAGTTTATATTAAGTTTAAGCTTTCATATCCATTAGTAGTGACATTTATATGTAAGTATATATATGATGTATAATGAATACACATGACTGATGTGAATAGCATCATTACAAGGGACTACTCAGCAGTGTTCTATGCTGAAACAGAAAACCCAGAGTATCAACAGCCATCAAGGTCTGGCCACATGTACTCTTGATTCAGGGTTAGTGGGGCAATCACTGGGTCAGTGTGGAGCATTGACTAATCATCACACAGAGCTGTTCACTGCGGTGGAGTGTTTAAACTTGTAGTGTATTCTGTTAAGAATGTTTTAGTATTTCCAGTTGAAGATGGCATCATTGCAAAGGCAGTTGAAATCTTTGTAAACGAAAGGTATGCAGATAGAAAAGCTGATTTCAACCTGTGTAGGGTTGACCCAAAATGCAAACAATGATTTTGACGTTTCAGAAGGAAAACTGGTTTTACATATTAAGTGTCTGGAGAACACTAATTCAGATTATT
>NC_069472.1:1492618-1511387 GCF_026875155.1 Cherax quadricarinatus | reverse complement strand
GCATAAACCAACCAAAATCTCTACGACATTCCCCGTGTCCGACTAAACCTTTACAAAAATTCAATGTAGTTCAAAGGCCCTAAAACTGGAATACCCTACCTGAGAACTCTAGAACTGCAGACACATTCATCACCTTCAAAACTACCATTAGAAAACATCTTATCTCCCTGATACACCCCGTCAACTAACTACACAAATACCACCTGGTGGTTCACACTTACACTCGCTCACTCATTTGACCATAAACAGAAATATTAATCTCAGTCTTAAAATAATGAATCGTGTGATACTCCAATACTGAAACTATATACTGTGCCAAACAAAAGCATTCACATTGCTAAACTCATAAACTAGTATTTAGTCAGCCATAATACCAACTTACCTCATAATTTGTAATATTTTACAATTAAGAATAAAACTAAGTATGCCCGAAATGCCTAGCCATGCTAAGTGTTCTAGTGGTACACTCTGTAATCACAATTTTACTACATGTAACCAAACAATAACCAAATTTCTGTAAAACTCAGCATTGTAATCCTTATAGAGAATAAACTTTGAAAAAGAAAAAGAAGACAATTGTCAAAGTGGGATGTTTGAATGTGTGGGATGTTGTGTGAATGATAAGAGATGAGTGTGGTGTTATGAAAGAGAAGAAGCTGGATGTCCTGGCTTTAAGTGAAACAAAGCTGAAAAGGGGTGGGAGAGTTTCAGTGGGGAGAAATAAATGGGATTACCTGGAGTTTACCTGGAGAGAGGTTCCGGGGGTCAATGCCCCCGCGTCCCGGTCTGTGACCGGGCCCTCCTGGTGGATCAGAGCCTGATCAACCAGGCTGTTACTTCTGGCTGCATGCAAACCACGTACGAGCCACAGCCCGGCTGGTCAGGAACCGACTTTAGGTGCTTGTCCAGTGCCAGCTTGAAGATTAGGTCAGGGGTTTCGAATAGAATTAGAGAGCTAAAGAAGGAGTAGCAATAATGTTGAAGGATAAGTAATGGCAGGAAAAGAGGGACTATAAATGTATTAATTCAAGGATTTATATGGAGTAAAATAAAGGTTGGATGTGAAAAGTGGGTTATAGTAAGCATATATGCACCTGGAGGAGAGAGAAGTGTAGAGGAGAGAGAGAGAGATTTTGGTAAATGTCGAGTGAATGCGTGGGACTTTTGAACCAACTGTGTGAGACTTGTGGTTGGGGATTTCAATGCAGAAGTGGATAAAATGTTGTGGAGGTAGTAGTAAGGTAAATTTGGGGTGCCAGGGGTAAATGAAAATGGGAAGCCTTTAATTGACCTATGTGTAGAAAGGTTTGGTAATAATAATGCATATTTTATGAAAAAGATGGATAAATAAATATACAAGGTATGATATAGTATATAATGAAAGTAGTTTGTTAGATTATGTATTGGTGGATAAAAGGTTGATAGGTAGGCTCCAGGATGTACATGTTTATAGAGGGGCAACTGATATATCGGATCATAATTTGTTGTAGCTACAAGTTAGAGCAAGAGGTAGACAGGACAAGAGGAAAATGGCAATAACAAGTAAGAGAGAGGTGAAAGTGTATAAAATAAGGGAGGAGGAAGTTCGGGTAAAGATGTAAGAAACTATTGGCAGAAAGGTGGGCTAGTGCAAGTATGAGTAGGGACGGGGGGTTTGAAGAGTTTTAAAAATGCAGTATTAGAATGTGGGGCAGAAGTTTGTGGCTAAAGGAGGGCGGGTGCAGGAGGAAAGAGGAGTGATTGGTGGAATGATTAGATTAGATTTTGCCACCGAAGTGGCTAGTTTATTGTGCACCCCATATCCATCCTGTGGACGGTAGCGCGAGAGTATATGGATACACAAAAGGCCTAGGAACTAGGCCCCAAAGGGTTAACAGGAATACATATGGATTTATATCTACATATCTATAGTTCACTTATCTGTTACAAGCAAATTTAGGAAATTTGCTTAGTATATCTGGTATCATATTTTCATTAATAAGATATCTGACATGTCACATAGGTTATTATACTGTCTGTCTCTGTATTCCTCAATAAGTGGACAATTAAGCACATAGTGTTCAAGAGAGTGACCATATGCCTGATCACATAATTTACATTTAGTTTGATCATCATCTGTGTGTCTCCTAAACTGCCAGAAGTACTTGTAACCAACCTAAGCCTGGCCACTACAAACATCAGTCAGTCTGTTCACATTGCAAGTTGCTCCATAAAACATACTTATCTACGTTCATGTTATCATAGTGGGTTATAGATCTACTCAGGCTTCTAACTGCATTCCTATAACAATCATTTTTCATTATTTCTCTATTAATTATTCCTAATGCTAGACACAGTTATACCAAAGTTATATTCTACATTCTCCTTCTGGGTACTCTTCTTGGGTAACATATCAACTTTACCATGAAGAGTAATCCAATGTGTGATGGGATCCATAGCAATTGTACATTAATTCCTTAGTCCCTAATTTTTGAGTATCTATACCTGGCTTCCCCAATGAGCATGTTGTTGGAGTCATTATATGGTCAAGAGCCTTCAATGATGACATAGAATCAGTAATGATGATAGAGTCAAGCTCAGTGTCATAGGTTAGCTTTAGCGCCATT
This sequence comes from Cherax quadricarinatus, assembly GCF_026875155.1. Taxonomy (NCBI): domain Eukaryota; kingdom Metazoa; phylum Arthropoda; class Malacostraca; order Decapoda; family Parastacidae; genus Cherax; species Cherax quadricarinatus. The sequence continues at coordinate 1,508,781 of NC_069472.1, read as the reverse complement.
AGGATTGCAAACAATTCAGTTTGCAGTGTAGAGGCCCATGTTAATCTTTTTACCTGGATTTACTGGAGGAGTTCCGGGGTCAACGCCCCGCGCCGTCTGAGACCATGCCTAACTCAACAAATTTATTACCGTTCTTAACTAGGGAGGTGGCAACAAGAGTAGATGCAGCCCTGCCAGAAGACTCCTGTTTAGATCCATCAGTGTATATAACTTGTGATAACTTATTACTACCAGCTAGGTGAGAAAATTTCTTCTGAGCAGTTGCTCTAACAAGAGATTTAAGGAAGGGATTACTAGCAATGGCTTCTTGGGAGGGACTTGTAGGTATGTGATATTAAATGAACACATCTTCCATGGAGGGTGAAATGCTCTTGTTGCCTACAGTGATACAGTTCATGTAGGTTATAAAACTTAATGCAATTGCACGTTTTCACAATCCATTTAGATCTGTGTGTATTTACCTCTAGACACTTGGTAAGATTCACTGTGACAGTGTCTGGTTCGTTTCTCAACATTCTAATACGAGTACAGTGTTAATTTCAACAATCCTATCACTGATACTAGAAATACCAAGCTCCTTCCTCATGTTAAGAACTTTTGTAGATCTGGGACAGCCAAGAATAATCCTGAGAGCTTCATTTTGCATTAACTCCAAGGGTCGGAGAGAACTTTCTCTAGCTAATATCAACATGGGAGCAGCATAATCAATTAAGGACCTAACATAGGCTGAAGTAAAAGGTGTGATAAAAAAAAAGGGGTACTCATGGGGGGTTTTTTTAACAAAGCGAAGGGTTATAAAAGAGCAGAGAAATATGGGAGTAAAAAAAAATTAAAAGAGAGTGGGAGAAAGTAAAAAGGGGGAGCAGATGATAGAGTGGGAGGGGCACTGTCAAAAAATTTTTGGGATAAAAATAAAAAAAAAAATTTGGGAGTGGTTAAACGAAAAGGCCCCAAGAGAATGAATGGATTTGTAAATTAAAAAAAACAGAGAAAAGGGGATCACAGAGGGGAAAGGAGGTAGGGGGGATGGGGGGAAATTTTGGGGAACTTAACTATCGATAAAAAAGGGAGGGGGAAATTTTCATGCTTTGGGCCGGGGGATACCATTTTTGGGGAGAAAGCGGATGTAGTGGGGGGAAAGGGTGCTGGGCATTTACTAGAATAAAAGTGGGAAAAAGCAGCTGGAACTGACAGACATGACAGAAATTTTAAAAGCGGGGGGAGGGATATAGTGTTAGAGGGCTGATATTTTTGTTTAAAAATATATAAAAGGGAAGGAGAAGGTCCCCAGAGTTTGGAAAAGGGGCCCATTTTAAAATTTCCCCTTTAATAAAGGAAGGGAACAAAAGAGATTTTAAAAATTATACGGGAAATTTTTTTTAAACTAGAATGGGCGGGAAAAAGGTACGGTAAATTTATTGGAAAAAATTTAGGGGGCAAAAAAAAACAAAAATTTGGGGATTGCGGAAGAGCAAGGGGGTTTTAGATTGGGTGGGATGTGTAGCGAGTGTTTACATTGAAGCATATGTGTGAACAGTTTTTTAGAAAAAGGTGAAAAGTTTTCTTTTTGCTTTTAAAGGTTTTTGGAAAAAGGGTATATGAAAGAGTGGATAGGGGACAATTAGTAGATGTTGAAAGGGAATTTGGGGGAAAGGTAGTAAGTTACTAAATGCTGAAAGAGTTTTTTATGGATAGCGGGGGCTCGGGTTTAGGGGGTAGAAAGGGGGAAAACTTTTTTCCCCCGGTAAAAGTAATTTTTAAAGAAAGGGATGGGAAAATGTCACCCGGTTTTAATATTTTAGATAAAGGTTGTAAAAAAAATAAATGTAGGGGTGTTCGGGAGGGGGTGGGATTAAATTAGGGAATAAAAAATAAAAAAGGGGAATTAAAAATAGTTTCTTTTGCTGATAAAACTGTGCTTATAGGAGATTCAAAGGAAAAAAATTTGAAAAGGTTGTGGACGATTTTTCGGATTAGATGGGTTTTTGCCCCCAAAAAGTGGCTAGGAAAAATTGTGCTTTTCCCATACCCATCCTGTGGGACGGTAGCGCAGGAGCAAAAGGGTTTACCCAAAGGGCCCGGGAAAAATGGGCCCCAAAGGGTTATTATTATTATAATAAAAAAGAAGCGCTAAGCCAAAAGGGGCTATACACCCCCCAAAGGGGGTTAATGGGAATAAATAGGAAATTTAAAATATACATATCTTTTTAAATTTTTTTATAATAAAAAAGGGAACCCTAAACCCAAGGACTATCCCGCGCTGCGGGGCGGGGAAGGAACGAGGGCTTCAGGGGGAAAAAGGGGAAAAGGTGGATAAAAAAAATGGGTTTTACGAAAAACAGCGGACCCGGGGATGATAATGGGGTTTAAGGGATAACACCGGGGGGCAGTGGATGGTAAAAAAAAGGAAACAAGAGACTGACTAAAAAGGGGTGAGGGGAGTGCGTGGTTTCATTATCAGATTTTGTGGAAAAATCATTCATTGTCAAGAACAATGAAGGTCGGGTTTAAAAGGGAGGGGTCCATCAGCAAGAAGGGAAGGTAAAGAGAAAAGAGTAAACCCGAAAAAGGTGTTGGGGGAAATTTTCTGTGGTTTCTTTGTTTAAGAGGGCAGCAACAAAAATGGGGGCTAACCCGAAAACGGGAAAACTTGACACTGCTCACAGGGGAGGTACGGGGTGCCTCTCCATAATTACCCATGATTTAAGAGGAGGGGTGGCCAAGGGCGAAGACGGAGAGAGGGGGTTCCCCCAACCACGGCACTGATAACAAGAAGAGGGCCAGTAACCTATCCGGGGTTTTAAATAAATGAATTTTGTTACCAAGCAGATTTTGCCCAAAAAACGTTTTTTGGGCCAACGGGCCCGGGGAAAGGGGGGCACTATTGTTGAAAAATTTGGAGAAAGGGAACACCTCAAGGGAAATTGGTGGGTCATGAACTGCTGACCGCGCAGCATGCCCTGCCTGTTCTTTGCCCTGTACGTCAACATGACCAAACCCCCAACAAAAAATACTTTAGGCTTCGTAGAGATCCGGCATAGCCAAATTTGGGAAAAGGAAAATTTAGGGGATAGATGTATAAAATTTTTGGGTATACCCTTTGTAGGGCACTAAGGGAGTCGGAAAACTACACAAATGTTTGAACAGAAATAAAATTGATACGAATAAGTGCTGAAAAGAAGGGGAAAACAGTCAGAAATAAAAATGCTAGCTAAGATTTTAAATGCCCCCGCACAAACGCTGCCCGGGGAAAACACGCTGCGAACCCCGACCCGCCCTGAAGATTTAGAGCCACCTGTGTACACGGGTGGGGGCATGAAAAATGGGGGTGGAAGGGGATCAAGAAAAAAAAAGGGGCGGGAAGCCCCCCGTGGGCAGTTGATTTTGGGAGCAAGGGATTGAGAAAAAAAAGGGACCCAAACAGTGGAACTTCCCGGGGGGGGAGGAAAAGTGGAGGGCTAAAAGAACATATAAAGGGGTAACTAAAGGGGAAACAAGAGTAAAATGTGGGCGAAGTGAAAAGGGATGGAGAAAACCCGGGGCGGCGAACAAATAAAGAATGTCTACTAAAAATTGGGTGACCATTCAAATAAAGGGAAGGGAAATGTGTAGATGGGAGAGGTACATAGTACGAAGGCAAGGGGCCATCCCCCGGCGATCAAAAACAAGGTTTGGAAAAATTTGCTTCTGCATAGGGGCCCCAAACAGGGGAAAGCGAAAAGCCCCAAAAGGCACCAACTAACCTTTGGTCTGGATAGAGTTAAGGCTATGAGAGTAGCAGGAGGGGCCCGCGGAAATAAATCGGGTCACCATAACATTTTCCCAATTTAAACGGGGGTAAAATGTAGCGAAAAAGTTCAAACGAGCAGCCCCCCAGGAAAGATAAAGAAAGGGGTTTTAAAGAATTTTTACCCGGCGTGACAAGTTCCCTTCAGAGAGGTAATGTGGGGGTTCCGGGATAACCTACGGTAAAAGAAAAGGGGCCTAGAAACCGACTGTATAAACTTCGGGATACGGGAGCATAGAGAACAAAGGATGATCAAGAAACAGGGGCGCCCAGGAAAGAAATTTTGGTGATTTTTTGGTACTTAAAAAATTTAAAAAACCCATCTGGGGGGCCCAAAGGGGGAAACATGGTCGACCGCATGCGGAGAAAAAACGGGCAATAAGATGACAGCCCAGCGCCTGCCCCAAGCAATAGCGAAGTCATCAACATAAGGGGATGCCCAAATTTTATTGGGGGGGAAAAAACAAAAGGCCCAAAATCTTTTTATAAAAAGGAGAAAAAGTGTTGTGCTTAAAACACACCCTGAGGGAAAACCTTCAGCTTGCCCAACCCGGGGGAAAGAACATTTTTGACTCAACCCGGGAAAGGGCCCGTCAGTTAAAAGTTTTTTAAGGAAAAGGAGGGTAGTTTGGCCCTCGGAGGCCAAAGGGAAAGGGCCTGGGCCAAAATTTTTAAAATCCCCAAAAAAATTTTTGGGGTCAAATGCCTTCTCAAGGTCAAAAAAAAAGGCAATAACTGAGTGATTATTCCCCAAAAGGCTTACAAACCCTAGGGAATCCAAGCAAGAAAAGGGTCCTATGGTAGAACGACCCTATAAAAAACCCAAATTTTGCCCCTAGGGAGAGACTTTTGGGTGGGGCCCTCTAAATACCACATTAAAGTCAATTTACGAAAATTTTTCCATATTTTTGCAAAGGGCACAGTAAGACGATGGGAGGGGATATGGGAGGCATCAGGGTTCCCTGTATCCCCCAGTTTTGGGGAAAGGGGAAAGAAAAGGGCCCAATTTCCACAGCGGGGAAGAACCCTTGTGCCAAAAACAAGTTTTGAAGGGGTGTAAGGGGGCTACAAGGGCTGACCGAGGGAAATGTTGAAACCCATACAAATGAATGTCTCAGGCCCAGCGGGCCGGGGATTGGCAACCCTGAGAGCGTTGCCTCTTTTTCCCTTGAAGTGAAAAGGAAACTTTTATACTTTTTCCTTCTCTGAAAGAAGAAAATCCGGGGTACAACTCTTTTGGCAGATTTTAAAGGAAAAAAAAATTGAGGGCATAGAGGGAACCAAAGGGGACCAGATGTTCCCAAAGTTCATTGGAAAAGGTCGGGGGGTTTTGCTACATCAACACCACGACCCGTGGGGAACGGGACCGGGTCGGAGATATTTACCACTAAATTTTCCCATTTTTTTTCCGCCCTTCAACCAAAAAAACAGGGGTGATGGGGGAAACATAGCCCATCCAAAAAGTGGTTTACCCAGGGATGACACGCGAGCGATCGCACGTTTTTCTGCTTAAATCAAGAAGTCTCCCCCCCCAAATGGGTTTCTATTGTACCTGTACCTCCCCCATGCAGCGCTTTTCAAACGTACTGCACGAGCACAAGGAGGAGACCACCAAGGCCCACTTCTGAGAATGCCCCGCCTGAGGTTTTGGGGATAGAATGAAAAAGCTGCGGGATAAACCCACGGGCCCAAAGTGAAATACTCAAACAATGGAGGATGAAAAAAACCTCCCGAAAAACATGAGTGTGAGTAAAAATCCCCCCTTTTCCTGATTAAATTTCCAGCAGGGCCCCACGGGAAAAGGGGGGGTGAATTAGGAAGGGGAAGTAAGAATATTTGGGAAAAAGATCGCTGTCAGTAAGCCGGTAGAACAGACCAGGTTTAAGTCTAGTGGGGTGGAGGAAGAGCAACCCGAAATCGATGCAAGAAGAAATTGGGTACGAGGGTCAAAAAGGGGGGAAATACCCATTTTAAAACAGGGGGGGGGTGAGAGGGAAAAAGGGCCCCCAACGAGGGCCCCGTGAGTCCAAGAGACCCCCCCCCCCCCGAGGGAAAAGGGGGGCATTTAAAAACACCAAGTAACGAAGGGGGTGTGGAAAGGGAAAAAAGAAAAGGTAAAGTCTGGGAAAAAAAAATGCTCGGGGAAGGAGGAAAATATAAAGAACATATTGTAAAAAACCCCTTATTCAAGTTGGGTAAAGGGCTGCAGTGGAAACAAACGAGGTATGGACAAAAGTTGACAGTACAGAATATTCCCTTTTTTTTAGAAGAAGGGGACTTTTAATTTAAAAGGGCCCATCGAGAAAGGATTTCCGGGGAAAATACAATAAATTTTTAAACCTAAAAAAGGGGTTTGGGAAAAAAGCCGAGTGAATTTTTTGGGGGTTTTTTTAAGCAAGCACCAAGGGAAAACCCCGGAAAGCCACACAAGCTCAACCCCAAAAACCCCTAGGCCCGCGGATATTCCCCCTTAAATAGGCCATGATTGGGGATGAAGGGAAAAAACCAGGAAACTTAGGTAAAGGGCCCCAAAGGGCTGAGGGGGTTTGAAAAGTCAAAGGGTGGGGGGATTGGAAGACTTAAATTTGCGAAGGAATTAGCGGTGTGAAGAATGGGTTTTGGGGAAATGGAGGGGAGGGGGGAAAGGAACAGGAAGTTAATCAGTGTCCATTTAAGGTTTTTTTCTCTGCAATATATTTTGAAATGGCCTTTAAGTGGGTTTTTGAAATTTTAAAAAGGGAGGGAACCATATTGGAGACAGAAAAAGGGGGGTGGAAAAAATTGGGGCATAATGGACTGTACCAAAGTAGAAAGGGGGGGGAAGAAAAGGGAAGGGGCTTGGGGATGAAGTGTGGGGAGGGGCAGAAAAAGGCCCGAAACCTGGAGGTGGCAGAAAAGGGGAAACTTGGGGAGGGGACGGGGGGGGAAACATAGTACGAGGAAGGGGGGTGAATCTCCACACTTTTAATAGAGCCAGAGAAGGGAAAACAGGTACAGAGCCCGGAAAGGGTTTAAAATTGGGGGGGGGAAGAAGGGAAGGAAGGGGGAAAAAAAAAAAAAAATTTGAGCAATTTTGAATTTTTTGGGGCTTTTGAAATAGAGGGGGGGTTGGGATTAAGTGTCCCTACTAAGGTCTTGGCCCATACTGGGGGTTTTTGAAAGGGAAAAAACCCCAAAAATGTGAGAACAGAGGGAGTTGTAGTCGGGACGGCAGAGCCAAGGACCGCAAAAGGGTTAAAAGGGTGGAGGGGGCTATGGGGGGGGTAATAAAGAGGAGGCTGCGAAGTGGGGCCCCCGAATTTGGGGGGATGGGTTTTGGGAAAAACCCAGAATAAGAAACACGGGGGAAAACCCCTTTGGGGGCGGAGATGAGTAATGCCATAGCAAAAGGGGGACCAATTTCCCTTTGAGGCAATGGATTTCACGTTCATTTAAGTAGACCTGGCAAAAGGGGGAGAAATACAAGGGGGGAGCTTTTTACAAAAAAAGGCAAATGGGGGTTGAACTCAAGAAGAAATTTGAATGGGGCCCTCGGGACCACAGACTGGGCTTTGGGCCCTAGACTGCCAAAATTTCGCTGGGTTTACCAAAACGCCCCCGCAATTTCTACATTGCGCGGTTTTAGGTTTCCCCCTTTCGAAATTGGGAAACCCATGTCCCCCGACATATACAGAGGACCGGGGGTTCTCAGCTTTTAAAAAAAAAAAACGGCCACATTGCAAGGGGAACGTCTCCCCCCCCGGGCAGAAGACGTAATGGGCTACTTTGAGGAAATTTGGGGGAAACCGGGTTTCAAACTGTTTTAAAAATGTCATTGCCACCCTGACTGGAAATTTTTTGGTTTTGGGCTAAAGGTAAGGGGCAGAAAAGACAGTTTCCACAAAAAAGAATTTAGAGAAAGAAGTTTTTCCCAAAAGTGTAGGGGTAGTATCGATAAAAAGAAAGGAGAAAAAGATCCCTGACTTGGGTGCATTCGGACCCTGGACGATGCGCATAACCCCTTTAGAGCATGAAATTTAATATCTCCCACCAACCCTGGGCCAGGAAACCCCTTTGCCAAAAACATGGTCAAAAGGGAGGCAGAAAAAAGTCCGGGCTTAAAGAAAAAATTTAGTCCCTTGGGGGGGGTCCGAAACGACGTGGGGGGAGGGGTTTCTTGAAAGTGTCGGTCTTTTTTCCCGGGAGAATGGGAAGGTAACCCAAAGGGGCATCATTAGGAAGGGCGGGTTGGGTTTTGGGGTAGGACCCAGTTTTGGGCCAGCCTTTAAATGGGCGGGGCGATTCAAAAAATTGGGCCGGAACCCCTAGAGGGGGGAAAACCGGAAGCATAGTCAAAGGAGACAAGTTCAGAAAAAATTGAAGGGGTCAGTCGAAACCCCGGTAAAAAGAAAGTGGGGGGAAACCCACCAGCCCAAGAGGGACAGGGGGATCAAAGGGGTGTCCAAAGAGTGGGCTAAAACCAAAAAGGGAAGGGGCAGAATGGGGTGAGGTATCAAAAAGGGCCCGGGGGTATGGGTTCAGGATTTTGGGGTTTTTCCCTGGTTTGGTTACTCCTTTGCTTTTTGTTTTTAAGAAAAAAAAAAAAAAGAAGAAAATAAAAATAAAAATAAAAAAAGAAAAAAAAAAAGGGGGGCGGGAGGGAAAAAAAACCCAGGAGGGAAAGAAAGGGCCCGGGAAAACCCCCTCCGCACCCAAAAGGGCCTCAGCACCCCCTAGTACGCAGAAAACAGCAAGGAACCGGGGCCAAACCCAAACCCTTTATGCCAGTAAACCAGCAATTCCGGGATGCAAACCTCACATCTGCCCCAGCTAAACCCCAGTGGACAAAAGAAGGGCCGGCTGGGAAACCGCCCAAAAAAAAGCATACCCCTTCGGGGCCCCCCACCCCCCCGGGAAACTTAAAGGGGGCTTCCCGAATACCCCGTCGCCCGAAAAATAAACCCCAAAACCCAAATCCGGGGTACCGGGGGAAAGGGTCGGACCCCCCCAGGCGATCCAGATTCCCACGGGAAAACCCAAAGCCACCCGCCAAGAACCTCAAAAAGGGAAAGGGATGGGCCCCGGTGTCCTTTTTAAAAACCTAAAGGGAAATAGCGCGGGGTGGGGGAAACCCAAAGGCCAAAAAAAAAAGGGGAAGGGGGGAAAAGGGGGGGGGTGGGGGGGAGGAGGGGGAGGGAAAGGGAAAAAAGGGGGGGAGGGATAGGGGAGGGGAGAATGGGGGGTAATTTGGTTGGTCTGGGAAGAAGACCGACAGGTTTTAATTCCTCAATTTCCAAAAAGCCTCTTCACCACGCCAAGGGGCCCCCCATGAAAAGGTACATATCTATAGTTCACTTATCTGTTACAAGGAAATTTGCTTAGTGTATCTGGTATCTTATTTTCATTAATAAGATATCTTGACATGTCACATGCTTGATCACATAATTTACATTTGTTTGATCATCTGTGCGTCTCCAAAACTGCCGGAAGTATTTGTAACCAAGCCTAAGCCTGGCTTCTACAACATCAGTCAGTCCGTTCACATTGTAAGTTGCTCCATAAACATACTTATCTATGTTCATGTTATAGATCTACTCAGGCTTCTAACTGCATTCCTATAACAATCATTTCCATTATTTACTTTTCTCCTATTATTATTCCTAATGCTAGACACAGATATACCAAAGTTATATTCTACATTCTCCTGGGTACTCTTCTTGGCTAACATATCAACTGTATCATGAAGGAATAATCCAATGTGTGATGGGATCCATAGCAACTGTACATTAATTCCTTTGTCCCTGATTTTTGAGTATCTATACCTGGCTTCTCCAATGAGCATGTTGTTGGAGTCATTATATGAGTTAAGAGCATTAATGATGAAGGAGTCAAGCTCAGTGTCGTAAGTTAGCTTTAGTGCCATTAGGATTGCAAACAATTCAGTTTGCAATGTAGATCCCCAGTTGTTAATTCTTATGCCTAGTTCAAGTTTATTATCTTTCCTAACTAGGGAGGTGGCAACAAGAGCAGATGCAGCCCTGCCAGAAGACTCCTGTTTAGATCCATCAGTGTATAACTTGTGATAAACTTATTACTACCAGCTAGGTGAGAAATTTCTTCTTGAGCAGTTGCTTTAACAAGTGATTTAAGGGAGGGATTACTAGCAATGAGCTTCTTGGGAGGGACTTGCAGTTATGTGATATTAAATGAACACATCTTCCAGGGAGGGGTGAAATGCTCTTGTTGTCTACAGTGATACAGTTCATGCAGGTTATAAAACTTAATGCAATTGCACATTTTCACAATCCATTTAGATCTGTGTGTATTTACTTCATTGTGACTGACACTAGAAATACCAGGCTCCTTCCTCATATTAAGAACCTTTGTAGATTTGGAACAACCAAGAATAATTCTGAGAGCTTCATTTTACACTAACTCCAAGGGTCGGAGGGAACTTTCTCTAGCTAATGTCATCATGGGAGCAGCATAATCAATTAAGGACCTAACATAGGCTATGTACATCATTCTCACGTTTCTCACATTAGCATCATAGTTGGGGTTGTAGCCAGCAACAGCTTTGAGAGCATTTAGCCTATCTTTGCATTTCTTATTTAGTTGTGGTATAGTGGATTTGCTAAAGGGTACATCTACACCAAGATATCTAGGTTTGGGAGTGTGTTTAAAGGTAAAATGTTGAAAGTGAACATAGAAGAGAGTAAGGTGATGAGGGTATCAAATTATTTAGATAAAGAAAAATTGGATATCAAATTGGAGAGGAGTATGGGAGAAGTGAATGTTTTCAAATATTTGGGAGTTGACGTGTCAGCGGATGGATTTATGAAGGATGAGGTTAACCATAGAACTGATGAAAGAAAAAAAGTGAGTGGTGCATTGAGTTATCTGTGGAGACAAAAAACGTTATCTATGGAGGCAAAGAAGGGAATGTATGAAAGTATAGTGGTACCAACACTTATATGGGTGTGAAGCTTGGGTTGTAAATGCTGCAGCGAGGAGACGGTTGGAGGCAGTGGAGATGTCCTGTATAAGGGCAATGTGTAGTGTAAATATGCAGAAAATTCAGTGTGTGGAAATTAGGAGAAGGTGTGGAGTTGATAAAATTATTAGTCAGAGGGCTGAAGAGGGGTTGTTGAGGTGGTTTGGTCATTTAGAGAGAATGGATCAAAGTAGAATGACATGGAGAGTGTATAACTCTGTAGGGTGAGGAACGCAGGATAGGGATCATCCTCAAAAAGATTGGAGGGAGGAGGTAAAGGAGGTTCTGTGGGCGAGGGGGCTTGGACTTCCAGCAATCGTGCGCGAGTGTTAGATAGGAGTGAATAGAGATGAATGGTATTTGGGACCTGACGAGCTGTTGGAGTGTGAGCAGGATAATATTTGGTGAAGGGATTCAGGGAAACTGGTTATTTTTATACAGCCAGACTAGAGTCCTAGAAATGGGAAGTACAATGCCTGCACTTTAAAGGAGGGGTTTGGGATATTGGCAGTTTGGAGGAATATGTTGTGTATCTTTATACAGTGGACCCTGCATACCGTCGGCATCACATAATGTTCAATCCGCATACCGCTCACTTTTATCGCAAAAATTTTGCCTCGCATACCGCTCAAAAACCCGCTCACCCGCTCTTCGTCCAAGACGCGTCCAATGTGCGCCCTTAGCCAGCCTCACATGTGCCGCCGGTGGCATTGTTTACCAGCCAGCCTCCGAGGTAACATCCAAGCATACAATCGGAACATTTCGTATTATTACAGTGTTTTTGGTGATTTTATCTGCAAAATAAGTGACCATGGGCCCCAAGAAAGCTTCTAGTGCCAACACCTACAGCATAAGGGTGAGAATTACTATAGAGATGAAGAAAGAGATCATTGATAAGTATGAAAGTGGAGTGCTCGCCGACCTGGCCAGGTTGTACAAGAAACCCAAATCAACCATCGCTACTATTGTGGGCAACAGAAAGGCAATCAAGGAAGCTGTTCTTGCCAAAGGTTTACCTGTGTTTTCGAAACAGAGATCGCAAGTGATGGAAGATGTTGAGAGACTCTTATTGGTGTGGATAAATGAAAAACAGCTAGCAGGAGATAGCGTCTCTCAAGCGATCATAAGCGAAAAGGCTAGGAAGTTGCATGAGGATTTAATTAAAAAAGTGCCTGCAACTAGTGATGATGTGAGTGAATTTAAGGCCAGCAAAGGTTGGTTTGAGAGATTTAAGAAGCGTAGTGGCATACATAGTGTGATAGGGCATGGTGAGGCTGCCAGTTCGGACCACAAAGCAGCTGAAAAATATGTGCAGGAATTCAAGGAGTACATAGACAGTGAAGGACTGAAACCTGAACAAGTGTTTAATTGTGATGAAACAGGCCTGTTTTGGAAGAAAATGCAAGCAGGACCTACATTACTCAGGAGGAAAAGGCACTCCCAGGACATAAGCCTATGAAAGACAGGCTTACTTTGTTGATGTGTTCCAATGCTACTGGTGATTGCAAAGTGAAGCCTTTATTAGTGTATCACTCTGAAAACTCCCAGACCGTTCAGGCAAAAGAATGTCCTCAGGAGAATTTGTGTGTGCTGTGGAGGGCAAAACAGTAAGGCATGGTCACTAGGGACTTTTTCTATGACTGGTTACACCATGCATTTGCCCCCACTGTGAAAAATTACCTAATTGAAAAGAAATTAGACCTTAATTGCCTCCTGGTATTAGACAATGCTCCTGGTCATCCTTCAGACGTGGCAGAGTGACTTTCTGCGGAAATGAGCTTCATTAAGGTCAAGTTTTTGCCTCCTAATACCACTCCTCTCCTGCAGCCCATGGACCAGCAGGTCATTGCAAACTTCAAAAAACTGTACACAAAAGCTCTGTTTGAAAGGTGCTTTGTAGTGACCTCAGAAACTCAACTGACTCTAAGAGAGTTTTGGAGAGAGCACTTTATATCCTCAATTGTGTAAACCTTATAGGTAAGGCTTGGGAGGGAGTGACTAAGAAGACCTTGAACTCTGCTTGGAAGAAACTGTGGCCAGAATGTGTAGACCAAAGGGATTTTGAAGGGTTTGAGGCTAACCCTGAGAATCCTATGCCAGTTGAGGAATCCATTATGGCATTGGGAAAGTCCTTGGGGTTGGAGGTTAGTGGGATGATGTGGAAGAGTTGGTGGAGGAGGACAATGAAGAACTAACCACTGATGAGCTGATAGATCAACTTCAACAGCAAGAGGCCAGACCTGAGGAAACTGGTTCGAAGGAGGGGAGAGAGAAATTGAAGAAATTGCCTACTACAAAGATTAAGGAAATCTGTGCAAAGTGGCTTGAAGTGCAAACCTTCATGGATGAAAATCACCCTCACACAGCTATTGCAAGCCGTGCTGGTGACTATTACACTGACAATGTTGTGAAACACTTTAGGGAAGTCATAAAGGAACGAGAGGTACAGGCCACTATGGACAGATTGTTGTGCGAAAGAAGTCCAGTGACTCTGAAGCTGGTCCTAGTGGCATTAAAAAAAGGAAGTAACCCCAGAAAAGGACTCGACACCTCAAGTCTTAATGGAAGGAGATTCCCCTTCTAAACACTAACACTAACTCTCTCCCCTCCTCCCATCCCATCAATCATCACCAGATCTTCAATAAAAGTAAGTGTCATGTAATTGTGCATGCCTTTTTCAGTTTTTGTGTATTAAAATTAACATTTCATGTGGTAAAATTTTTTTTTTTTCATACTTTTGGGTGTCTTGCACGAATTAATTTGATTTCCATTATTTCTTATGGGAAAATTCATTCGCATACCGATCATTTCGCATAACAATGAGCCCTCTTGCACGGATTAAAGTCGCTATGCGGGGGTCCACTGTACGTATATCCCTTTCCGCAAACCAGGCACTACGGGACATGAAACCTCCCACTATCATCCCATTGCTCTTACCAGTGCAGTTTGCAAAGTGATGGAATGCCTAGTAAATAGACGTTTAGTGTGGTATTTAGAGACACACAACAGTCTCTCCACTCGTCAATATGGCTTTCGTAAGGGACGTTCTACCATAGACCCCTTACTACGCTTGGATACGTATATTCGTAATGCCTTTACGAATAACCACTCAGTTATTGCCATATTTTTTGACCTTGAGAAGGCATATGACACAACTTGGAGGTATAATATTTTAGCCCAAGCCCACTCCTTAGGCCTTCGAGGCAATCTACCATCCTTCCTTAAGAACTTTTTAACTGACAGGCATTTCAGTGTTCGGGTTAATAATGTGCTCTCCCCGACTTTATCCAAGCTGAAGGTGTCCCCAGGATGTGTTCTGAGCACAACACTTTTTCTCCTTGCTATTAATGATTTGGCCTCTAGTCTTCCATCAAATATTTGGTCATCACTATGTTGATGACTTCGCTATTGCCTGTGCAGGCGCTGACTGTCACCTTATTACAGTTTCTCTCCAGCATGCAGTCGATCTTGTTTCCAATTAGGCCACCACACGTGGGTTTAAATTTTCCAGCACTAAAACCCACCAAATTACTTTCACTAGATGCTCTGTCATCTCCGATCATCCTTTGTACCTCTATGGCTCCCGTATCCCTGAACGTGATACAGTCAAGTTTCTGGGCCTCCTCTTTGATCATAGGTTATCCTGGAAACCTCACATTACCTCTCTGAAGGCAACTTGTCACAGCTGGCTGAACCTTCTTAAAAACCCTTGCTCATCTTTCTGGGAGCTGATCTTCGAACCTCCTTCGCCTACATTCCACCCTTATTTTATCGATAACTGATTATGGTGACCAGATCTATTCGCGCATCTCCTGTACTCTCTCTAGCCTTACCCCATTCATCACCAAGGATTACGTTTATGCCTTGGTGCTTTTCGCTCTTCCTCTGTCGAGATTATTATTATAATCAAGGGGAAGCGCTAAACCCATAGGATTATACAGCGCCTGGGAGGGATGTGGAAGGCATTCAGGCTTAATTCGGAGAACTGGAGCACAGATCAAATTCCCTAAATCAAGAGCCCCTCACCAACATCAAACAGACTGGTTATAAATGACCATAATTTTTAAAGGGGTGGACCGGTAAGCCAGCGGAAGGCCTCGGTCAGATGACCAAAAGCTCCAAAGGCGGGTCATCATCTGACTAAGACCCGCGTCAGGAAACATTTGTCCTGTTTCCTGACGAACCTTACCTAACCTAACCTAACCAACATCAAGGAACCTTCCCTGAGGGGTCCCCTGTCGATTATTATTATTATTATAATCAAGGGGGAAGCGCTAAACCCGTAGGATTATACAGCTGGTCCCCTGTCGAGAGCCTCTATGCAGAAGCGAACGTTCCATCCTTATCCGATCGCCGTGATGCCCATTGTCTTCGCTACTATGTACGCTCTCATGATCTCCGCAATCCTTCCAGTTATAGAATGGTCACTGATATTAGTAGACATTCTTTATTTGTTCGCCGCCCCTGTTTACTCCGTCCCTTCTCTCTTTGCTCTTGTCTTCTCTTCAATTACCACCTTTCTATGTACATGTAGCATCTCACTTTTCCCTACCCCCCTGGGAAGTTCCAGCTGTTCGAATCTGTTCTTTCTCTCTCCCTTGCTCAAAAGCCCAACTGTCTATGGTCGCTTCCCGCTCTCTTTTTCTTGACCACTTTCACTCTCATTCTCATGCCATTGCTGTGTACACACATGGCTCCAAGTCTTCTGACAGCGTAGGATTCGCAGCAGTGTTTCCGGACAGCGTCGTACAAGGGCATTTACTATCTTCGGCTAGTATTTTTACTGCTGAATTGTATGCCATCCTTACAACACTTATCCGTATTGCATCTATGCCTGTGTCATCATTTGTGGTTGTCTCAGACTCCCTTAGTGCTTTACAGGCTATACAGAAATTTGATACACCTCACCCCTTAGTCCTCCGTATCCAACTTTGGCTACGCCGCATCTTTACCAAGCATAAAGATAGCGTTTTTTGTTGGGTCCCTGGTCATGTTGACGTACAGGGCAATGAACAGCCAGACACTGCTGCGCGGTCAGCAGTACATGACCTACCAGTTTCATGTAGAGGTATTCCATTTACGGACTATTTTGCTGCAATATCTTCCCAACTTCACACCCGTTGGCAACAACGTTGGTCTACTATGCTTGGCAACAAACTTCAATCTATTCAGTGTTCAGTGGTCAGTCAGTGTTCAGTGGTCAGTCGTCACGTGAGGTCACAGACCCTGAGCTGCTTGGGGATTAGCGTGGACGGTTACAAGCATGCTTGCTTCTGCAGTGTTTTAAAATCAGAGGTTGGAGAGTTGAAGGAGGAGGTCTTGCTTCTCCAGGAGGAGATTAGGAGGCTGAAGGTCCACCTCAATGGGCCTGGGAGAGAGTGTGAGGTGGTTGGAGAGTGGGAA
>NC_069472.1:1411184-1492118 GCF_026875155.1 Cherax quadricarinatus | reverse complement strand
AGAAAAAAAGACAGATAATGAGAACCTTCAAAACTAGGGGTACCAAGCCCATGATGATTCTCTTCAAATCGCTTGTTCTCTCTAGGCTGGAATACTGCTGTACACTAAACTGCCCCTTCAAGGGTAGGCGAAATTGCTGACTTGGAGTGCATGAAGAACTTTCACGGCACACAAGTACGACAGGGCACCTAAATTACTGGGAACGGTTAAGTCCAGTGATTTGTATTCCCTGGAATGCAGGCGAGAGATACACGATAATATACACTTGGAAAATCCTAGAGGATTAGTACCAAACTTGCACACTTCTTACGAAAGCAAAAGACTCGGCAGGAGATGCAACATTCCCCCAGTGAAAAGCAGGGGCACCACGAGTACACTGAGACACAACATAGTAAACGTCAGGGGCCCAAGACTGTTCAACTGCCTCCCAGCATACATAAGGGGGATTACCAACAGACCTCTGGCTGTCTTGAAAAAGGCACTGGACAGGCACCTAAAGTCAGTACATGACCAGCCGGGCTGTGGTTTGTACATCAGTTTGTGTGGCCAACAGTAACAGCCTGATTGATCAGACCCTGATCTACCATGGGGCCTGGTCTCAGACCGGGCTGTGGGGGCGTTGGCCCTGAAACTCTTTCCAAGTATGCGGTAAGTTCCGAGTGTCGCATCTAATTACCTCCAACCCTTCCGTGCTGATTACTTAATACCGCAACATCTGAGCGGCTTCACATATAATGTGCTTATGTATTTTAGGATATTGATTGTTCTGGTCCCTCTGAATTGGATTTGATTTGCATCCTAATTTGCTAGTTTCCAAATGATGACTTGTGACTGCCTCTTGATTCCCTTCAAATCTTCAATGCTAATGTTTAACTGCAACTTGTGTCACACACTATTTTAGTATGTGCATTGAGGTACAGAGGGCTGGGGTTATGTAATACGGGGATATCTTCCTCGGATCGCGCAGCGACTGAAATACATCCAATAATAATACAATCAAATGAAGCGCTAAACAGAAGGGGGTCACTACAGTTCTACAGGGAGGGATGTGGGAGAGGAAGACTGTGATGGTGGGTAGGGGTTAGAGGGCATGAAATAAATCTAGTTATAATTACATTCATGGTCAAGCGCTAAACCCGTAGAGGTCATTGTCACGAGGGGTGATGGGACAAATTTATGCTCGATCCAGGGAAGAAGCAGGTTTAATTCCTTCTCTGAATGGTTTATTAGGTAGTAGATTGGTAGACAGCAACCACCCAGGGGGGTATTACCGTCCTGCCAAGTAAGTGTAAAACGAGAGCCTATAATTGTTTTACATGATGGTAGGATTGCTGGTGTCTTTTGTCTGTCTCATAAACATGCAAGATTGCAGGCACGTCTTGCTATTTCTACTTACACTTAGGTCACACCATCCCCCCAATGAAAAGCAGGGGTGTCACTAGCACGTTAAGAGACCATACAATAAGTGTCAGGGGCCCGAGACTGTTCAACTGCCTCCCAGCACACATAAGGGGGATTACCAACAGACCCCTGGCAGTCTTCAAGCTGGCACTGGACAAGCACCTAAAGTCAGTTCCTGATCAGCCGGGCTGTGGCTCGTACGTTGGTTTGCGTGCAGCCAGCAGCAACAGCCTGGTTGATCAGGCGCTGATCCACCAGGAGGCCTGGTCACAGACCGGGCCGCGGGGGCATTGACCCCCGAAACTCTCTCCAGGTAAACTCCAGGTAAACACTCACGTAGTGCCCCGTTTACTTATTGCCTCATCTGAGTTTTTTTGATTTTATTTAATAGTTCTTGCTCTTATTACTTTTCCTTTAACCCAAAGGGGAATTGGAATAAGAATCTTTCCTCCAAACCAGGCATATAAAGTAAACTAAAATGGGGGAACAATGGGCTAGAAACCCCTTTTTTCCGTGATCCTGGGCCTCTCCAAGTACGATTACTACTGCCGAAAATGCCCTTCTCACACTAACCCCACCCCAACTTATTTATCCATACCTCACCTATGCTATTTGTGCTTGGGGATCAACTGCAGCAACACACCTAAAGCCAATAATAACCCAACAAAAAGCTGCAGTAAGAATAATCACAAAATCCCACCCCGGGCAGCACACCCCCCCCCACTCTTCAAAGATCTAAACTTACCCCCCATTTCAGTACTCCACCTTACTACTGTGCAATCTATATCTACGGGCCTTAAACTCTAATATCAACCTTGACCTAAACGCTTTTTTGATGTTGTGACGAACCCACAGGATAAAACCAACACAAAAATCTCTGACTTCCCCGTGTCCGACTAAAACCCTTTTCAAAAATTTAATGTATGTCAAAGGGGCCCCCAAAAATTTGGGTACCCTACCCTGAGAATTAAAAAAAATAAAACCTTTTAAAAAAAAAAAAAAAAAAGAAAACACTATCCCCGAAAAATAAAATAAAAATAAAAAACCCTACCTTTGCCTAAAAAATTAATTTACTTAAAAATTTAAAGAAAAGTTGATACTTCCCCAAAATGGGAAACTATATACTTTTTTTGCCAAAAAAAAAGCATTAAATTTTTAAACTCAAAACTAGTATTTAGTAGCCATAAACCAAAATTACCTATAATTTGTAAAATTTTACAATTTAAGAATAAAACTAAGTATGCCCCCAAATGCCTGCCATGCTAAGTGTTTAGTGTACACCTGTAATCACAAAATTTTTACATGTAAAAAAAAAAATAACCAAATTTCTGTAAACTCGATTGAAACCTTATAGGAATAAACTTTGAAAAAAAAAAGAAGACAATTTCAAAGTGGGGGTGTTTGAAGTGTGTGGATGTTGTGTGAAGATAAGAGAGGTGTGGTGTTTTGAAAGAGAAGAAGCTGGATGTCCTGGCTTTTTAAATGAAACAAAGCTGAAAGGGGTGGGAGGTTTTTTAGTGGGGGGGAAAAAAAAGGGATTACCCGGAGTTTTTCCTGGAGAGAGTTCCCGGGGGTCAAAGCCCCCCCGGCCCGGTCTGTGACCAGGCCTCCTGGTGGACGAGGCCCGATCAACCCGCTGTTACTGCTGGCTGCATGAAAACCCAAAGTACGAGCCACGCCGGGGGGTCAGGAACCGACTTTAGGTGCTTGTCCAGTGCCAGCTTGAAGATTAGGTCAGGGGTTTCGAATAGAATTAGAGCTAAAGAAGGAGTAGCAATAATGTTGAAGGATAAGTAATGGCAGGAAAAGAGGGACTATAAATGTATTAATTCAAGGATTATATGGAGTAAAATAAAGGTTGGATGTGAAAAGTGGGTTATAGTAAGCATATATGCACCTGGAGGAGAGAGAAGTGTAGAGGAGAGAGAGAGAGATTTTGGTAAATGTCGAGTGAATGCGTGGGGACTTTTGAACCAACTGTGTGAGAACTTGTGGTTGGGGATTTCAATGCAGAAGTGGATAAAAATGTTGTGGAGGTAGTAGTAGGTAAATTTGGGGTGCCAGGGGTAAATGAAAATGGGAAGCCTTTAATTGACCTATGTGTAGAAAGGTTTGGTAATAAGTAATGCATATTTTATGAAAAAGAGGAAAAAATAAATATACAAGGTATGATATAGTATATAATGAAAGTAGTTTGTTAGATTATGTATTGGTGGATAAAAGGTTGATAGGTAGGCTCCAGGATGTACATGTTTATAGAGGGGCAACTGATATATCGGATCATAATTTAGTTGTAGCTACAATTAGAGCAAGAGGTAGACAGGACAAGAGGAAAATGGCAATAACAAGTAAGAGAGAGGTGAAAGTGTATAAAATAAGGGAGGAGGAAGTTCGGGTAAGATGTAAGAAACTATTGGCAGAAAGGTGGGCTAGTGCAAGTATGAGTAGGGACGGGGGGTTTGAAGAGTTTTAAAAATGCAGTATTAGAATGTGGGGCAGAAGTTTGTGGCTAAAGGAGGGCGGGTGCAGGAGGAAAGAGGAGTGATTGGCGGAATGATTAGATTAGATTTTGCCACCGAAGTGGCTAGTTTATTGTGCACCCCATATCCATCCTGTGGACGGTAGCGCGAGAGTATATGGATACACAAAAGGCCTAGGAACTAGGCCCCAAAGGGTTAACAGGAATACATATGGATTTATATCTACATATCTATAGTTCACTTATCTGTTACAAGCAAATTTAGGAAATTTGCTTAGTATATCTGGTATCTTATTTTCATTAATAAGATATCTTGACATGTCACATAGGTTATTATACTGTCTGTCTCTGTATTCCTCAATAAGTGGACAATTAAGCACATAGTGTTCAAGAGAGTGACCATATGCCTGATCACATAATTTACATTTAGTTTGATCATCATCTGTGTGTCTCCTAAACTGCCAGAAGTACTTGTAACCAAACCTAAGCCTGGCCACTACAACATCAGTCAGTCTGTTCACATTGCAAGTTGCTCCATAAACATACTTATCTACGTTCATGTTATCATAGTGGGTTATAGATCTACTCAGGCTTCTAACTGCATTCCTATAACAATCATTTTCATTATTTCTCTATTATTATTCCTAATGCTAGACACAGTTATACCAAAGTTATATTCTACATTCTCCTTCTGGGTACTCTTCTTGGGTAACATATCAACTTTACCATGAAGGAGTAATCCAATGTGTGATGGGATCCATAGCAATTGTACATTAATTCCTTAGTCCCTAATTTTTGAGTATCTATACCTGGCTTCCCCAATGAGCATGTTGTTGGAGTCATTATATTTGTCAAGAGCCTTCAATGATGACATAGAATCAGTAATGATGATAGAGTCAAGCTCAGTGTCATAGGTTAGCTTTAGCGCCATTAGGATTGCAAACAATTCAGTTTGCAGTGTAGAGGCCCAGTTGTTAATTCTTATTTACCTGGAGTTTACCTGGAGAGAGTTCCGGGGGTCAACGCCCCCGCGGCCCGGTCTGAGACCAGGCCTAACTCAACAAATTTATTATCCGTTCTTAACTAGGGAGGTGGCAACAAGAGTAGATGCAGCCCTGCCAGAAGACTCCTGTTTAGATCCATCAGTGTATATAACTTGTGATAACTTATTACTACCAGCTAGGTGAGAAATTTCTTCTTGAGCAGTTGCTCTAACAAGAGATTTAAGGAAGGGATTACTAGCAATGAGCTTCTTGGGAGGGACTTGTAGGTATGTGATATTAAATGAACACATCTTCCATGGAGGGGTGAAATGCTCTTGTTGCCTACAGTGATACAGTTCATGTAGGTTATAAAACTTAATGCAATTGCACGTTTTCACAATCCATTTAGATCTGTGTGTATTTACCTCTAGACACTTGGTAAGATTCACTGTGACAGTGTCTGGTTCGTTTCTCAACATTCTAATACCGAGTACAGTGTTAATTTCAACAATCCTATCACTGATACTAGAAATACCAAGCTCCTTCCTCATGTTAAGAACTTTTGTAGATCTGGGACAGCCAAGAATAATCCTGAGAGCTTCATTTTGCATTAACTCCAAGGGTCGGAGAGAACTTTCTCTAGCTAATATCAACATGGGAGCAGCATAATCAATTAAGGACCTAACATAGGCTGAAGTAAAAGGTGTGATAAAAGAGAAAAAGGTAGCTCATGAAAGGTTTTTACAAAGCAGAAGTGTTATAAGAAGAGCAGAGTATATGGAGAGTAAAAGAAAGGTGAAGAGAGTGGTGAGAAAGTACAAAAGGAGAGCAGATGATAGAGTGGGAGAGGCACTGTCAAGAAATTTTGATGAAAATAAGAAAAAAAATTGGAGTGAGTTAAACTAAGAAGGCCAAGAGAATGAATGGATTTGTCAGTTAAAAACAGAGTAGGGGAGTCAGCAGATGGGGAGATGGAGGTATTGGGTAGATGGTGGGAATATTTTGAGGAACTTAACTATCGATGAAGAAAGGGAGGTGGTAATTTCATGCATTGGCCAGGGAGGATACCATCTTTCAGGAGTGAAGAGCAGGATGTGAGTGTGGGGAAGGTGCGTGAGGCATTACGTAGAATGAAAGTGGGTAAAGCAGCTGGAACTGACAGGATCATGACAGAAATGTTAAAAGCAGGGGGGGAGGGATATAGTGTTAGAGTGGCTGATATTTTTGTTTAATAAATATATGAAAGAGGAGAAGGTACCTAGAGATTGGCAGAGAGCATGTATAGTTCCTTTATATAAAGGGAAGGGGAACAAAAGAGATTGTAAAAATTATACAGGAATTAGTTTACTGAGAATAGCTGGAAAAGTGTACGGTAAAGTTATTACTGAAAGAATTAGAGGCAAGACAGAATGTAGGATTGCGGATGAGCAAGGAGGTTTTAGATTGGTTGGGGATGTGTAGGTCGAGTGTTTACATTGAAGCATATGTGTGAACAGTA
Organism: Cherax quadricarinatus; assembly: GCF_026875155.1. Classification (NCBI taxonomy): domain Eukaryota; kingdom Metazoa; phylum Arthropoda; class Malacostraca; order Decapoda; family Parastacidae; genus Cherax; species Cherax quadricarinatus. The sequence continues at coordinate 1,485,757 of NC_069472.1, read as the reverse complement.
TTTAGATAAAGGTAGAGAAGTTTTCATTGCATTTATGGATTTGGAAAAGGTATATGAAAGAGTGGATAGGGGAGCAATGTAGTAGATGTTGCAAGTATTTGGAATAGGTAGTAAGTTACTAAATGCTGTAAAGAGTTTTTATGAGGATAGCGAGGCTCAGGTTAGGGTGTGTAGAAGAGAGGGAGACTTCTTCCCGGTAAAAGTAGATCTTAGAAAGGGATGTGTAATGTCACCATGGTTAATATATTTATAGATGAGGTTGTAAAAGAAGTAAATGCTAGGGTGTTCGGGAGAGGGGTGGGATTAAATTATGGGGAATCAAATACAAAATGGGAATTAACATAGTTTCTTTTTGCTGATGATACTGTGCTTATAGGAGATTCTAAGGAAAAATTGCAAAGGTTAGTGGACGAGTTTCGGATTAGATAGATTTTGCCACCGAAGTGGCTAGTTTATTGTGCATCCCATATCCATCCTGTGGACGGTAGCGCAGGAGCATATGGTTACACAAAAGGCCTAGGAACTAGGCCCCAAAGGGTTATTATTATTATAATAAAAAAGAAGCGCTAAGCCACAAGGGCTATACAGCCCCAAAGGGTTAATAGGAATATATATGGATTTATATATACATATCTATATTATTATTATTATAATCAAAAAGAAGCGCTAAACCACAAGGACTATACAGCGCTGCAGGGCAGGAAGGAAGCGAGGGCATCAGGTGGCAAAAGGGAGGTGGATGAGTAATAGGTTACGGATAACAGCGGAGCAGTGGATGAGTAATAGGTTACGGATAACAGCGGAGCAGTGGATGGTGAAAAAGGCAGCAAGAGACTGAGCTAGAAAGGGGTGAGGGGAGTGCGTAAGGTATCATTATCAGAGTTTGTGGAGTAAATCAGTCATTGTCAAGAAGTCAATGAGAGAGTCAGGATTAAAGGAGGGTCCATCAGCAAGAAGGGAAGGTAAAGAGAGAGTAGTAGAACGAAGACGGTGTTGGAGGTAAATTCTGTGTGCTCGTTGATAGAGAGGGCAGTCTAACAGAATGTGGCTAATCGATACTGGAACTTGACACTGCTCACAGAGAGGTACAGGGTGCCTCTCCATGAGATACCCATGAGTAAGACGAGTGTGGCCAATGCGAAGACGGGAGAGAGTGGTCTCCCAACCACGGCACTGATGACAAGAAGACGGCCAGTAACCTATGCTCGGTTTAATAGAATGAAGTTTGTTACCAAGCAGAGTTGACCAACGTTGTTGCCAACGGGCGCGAAGGTGGGCAGCTATTGTAGCAAAATAGTCCAGAAATGGAACACCTCTATAGGAAATTGGTAGGTCATGTACTGCTGGACCGCGCAGCAGTGTCTGTGTTCATTGCCCTGTACGTCAACATGACCAGGAACCCAACAAAAAATATCTTTATGCTTCGTAGAGATTTCGGCATAGCCAAAGTTGGATACGGAGAACTAGGGGATGAGATGTATCAAATTTTCGTATAGCCTGTAGAGCACTAAGGGAGTCTGAGACTACTACAAATGATGACACAGGCATAGATGTGATACGAATAAGTGCTGCCCAAGAATGGCATACAGTTCAGCAGTAAAAATGCTAGCTGAAGATAGTAAATGCCCCCGCACGACGCTGTCCGGAAACACTGCTGCGAATCCGACGCCGTCTGAAGACTTAGAGCCATCTGTGTACACAGTGGTGGCATGAGAATGGGAGTGGAAGTGATCAAGAAAAAGAGAGCGGGAAGCCACCGTAGGCAGTTGAGCTTTCGAGCAAGGGAGTGAGAAAGAACAGACCCGAACAGCTGGAACTTCCCAGGGGGGTAGGGAAAAGTGAGATGCTACATGAACATATAAAGGTGGTAACTGAAGGGAAGACAAGAGTGAATGTAGGCGAAGTGAAAAGGGATGGAGCAAACAGGGGCGGCGAACGAATAAAGAATGTCTACTAATATCGGTGACCATTCTATAAATGGAAGGATTGTGTAGATCGTGAGAGCGTACATAGTAGCGAAGGCAATGGGCATCACGGCGATCAGACAAGGATGGAACATTTGCTTCTGCATAGAGGCTCTCAACATGGGAAGAGCGAAAAGCACCAAGGCACCAACGTAATCCTTGGTCGTGGATAGAGTTAAGGCTAGTGAGAGTAGCAGGAGAGGCCGCGGAATAAATCTGGTCACCATAATCGAGTTTCAATTAAACGAGGGCTGAATGTAGGCGAAGCAGAGTTCGACGATCAGCTCCCCAGGAAAGATGAGCAAGGGTTTTAAGAAGGTTTAGCCGGCTGTGACAAGTTGCCTTCAGAGAGGTAATGTGAGGTTTCCAGGATAACCTACGGTCAAAGAGAAGGCCTAGAAACCTGACTGTATCACGTTCGGGGATACGGGAGCCATAGAGATACAAAGGATGATCAGAGATAACAGAGCGTCCAGTGAAAGTAATTTGGTGAGTTTTGGTACTTGAAAACTTAAACCCATGCGTGGTGGCCCAAGTGGAAACATGGTCGACCGCATGCTGGAGAGAAACTGCAATAAGATGACAGTCAGCGCCTGCACAAGCAATAGCGAAGTCATCAACATAGAGTGATGACCAAATATTGGGTGGAAGAACAGAGGCCAAATCATTTATAGCAAGGAGAAAAAGTGTTGTGCTTAGAACACATCCCTGAGGGACACCTTCAGCTTGGACGAAGTCCGGGGAAAGAACATTATTGACTCGAACACGGAAATGTCTGTCAGTTAAAAAGTTCTTAAGGAAGGATGGTAGATTGCCTCGGAGGCCTAAGGAATGGGCCTGGGCCAAAATATTATACCTCCAAGTTGTGTCATATGCCTTCTCAAGGTCAAAAAATATGGCAATAACTGAGTGATTATTCGCAAAGCATTACGAACATACGTATCCAAGCATAGTAAGGGGTCTATGGTAGAACGACCCTTATGAAAGCCATATTGACTAGTGGAGAGACTGTTGTGTGTCTCTAAATACCACATTAAACGTCAATTTACGAGATGTTCCATCACTTTGCAAATTGCACTAGTAAGAGCGATGGGACGATAGTGGGAGGCATCATGTCCTGTAGTACCCAGTTTGCGGAAAGGGAGAACAATGGCAGATTTCCACAGCTGGGGAAGAACTCCTTGTGCGCAAACAAGATTGAAGAGGTGTAAGAGGGCTACAAGGGCTGACCGATGTAAATGTTGTAACATACGAATATGAATGTCGTCAGGCCCAGCTGCCGATGATTGGCAAGCTGAGAGCGTTGCCTCTAGTTCTTGAAGTGTAAAAGGCACATTATACTGTTCTTCTCTGAGAGAAGAAAAGTCCAAGGGTACTAACTCTCTGGCAGACTTTGAGGAAAGAAATGAGGGGCATAGATGGAACCTATATGGACCAGATGTGTGCCAAGTTCAATGGCAATGTCGAGAGGGTTTGCTACATCAACACCAGCGACCCGTAGAACAGGAGCCGGGTCAGGAGAGTATTTACCACTCAATTTCCTCACTTTTTTCCAGACTGCACTCACAGAAGAAGCAGAGGTGATGGTGGAAACATAGTCATGCCAATAAGTGCGTTTAGCTTCACGGATGACACGGCGAGCGATCGCACGCTTCTGCTTAAAATCAAGAAGTCTCTCAGCGGTTCTATTGTACCTGTACCTGCCCCATGCAGCGCGTTTCAAACGTACTGCACGAGCACAAGCAGGAGACCACCAAGGCACGCACTTCTGAGAATGCCTGCCTGAGGTTTGGGGTATAGAATGAGAAGCTGCGGTATAAACTGACGTCAAGATGTGTACTAGCTCAACAATGGAGGATGAAGAAGGAACCTCACGAAAAGCAGTGAGGTGTGAGTAAAGATCCCAATTTGCCTGATTAAATTGCCAGCGAGGGCTACGGAAAGGTGGTGAATAGGAAGGAGAAGTAAGAATGATCGGAAAATGATCGCTGTCATGTAAGTCCGGTAGAACAGACCAGGTGAAGTCTAGTGCAGTGGAGGAAGAGCAGACTGATAGATCGATGCAAGAGAGAGTATGAGTACGAGGATCAAAATGGGTGGGAGTACCCATATTTAAAACATGGAGGGGGTGAGAGGCGAGAAAAGCCTCCAACTGGATGCCACGTGAGTCACAATGAGCCCCCCCCCCCCAGAGGAAATGGTGGGCATTAAAATCACCAAGTAACAGAAGGGGGTGGGGGGTAAGGATGAAACAAGAAAGGTAAAGTCTGGGATAGAAAATGCTCGAGAAGGAGAGAGATATAAAGAACATATTGTAAACCACTTATTCAAGTGGATACGGGCTGCAGTGTAATGCAGCGAGGTATGGACAAATAGTTGACAGTACAGAATATCATTGTGTAGAAGAAGGGCACTTTCTTTAAAAGGGGTCCCATCTGAGAAAGGATCGAAGAATACAATAAATTATAGCCTGAGATAGGTTGGAAAACAGCCGAGTGTAATTTTGGTTCTTGTAAGCAAGCACCAACGGGAAAACCTGGAAAGCAACATCTGAAGCTCACCCCAAGTACCCCTGAGGCCGCGGATATTCCACTGTAAATAGGCCATGATTGGCGATGAAGAAAATACCAGGAATCTGTAGGTAAAGGCACCTACGGACTAGAGGGGTTAGAAAAGTCAACGTGTGGTGGCATTGGAAGACGTTCAAATAGCGAAGGAATGGAGCGGTGTGAAGAATGGGGTTGTGAAGATGGAGGAGAGGGAAGAGAAGGAACAGGAAGTGAATCAGTGTCCATTGAAGGTTTAGTCTCTGCAATATATTCTGAAATGGCTTCAAGTGTTTCTGAATTCAAAGATGTATGGGAGACCATATTGGAGACAGAAGGAGGAGGGTGAGTAAAGATTGGGACAGTAATGGACTGTACCAAAGTAGAGGGGGAGGGAAGAGTGTAAGGGACTGGAGATGAAGTGTGGGGAGGGACAGAAGAGGCAGAAACCTGGGAGGTGGCAGAAGAGGGAGAAACTTGGGAGGGGACGGGGGTGGAAAGCATAGTACGAGGAGGAGGGTGAATCTCCACACTTGTAATAGAGCCAGAGAGAGGGGAAGAACTAGGTACAGAGACTGGAAAGGTAAAGTGTGGAGGTGGAAGAAGGGAAGGAAGGGGCAAAGAAGATTTGAGCAATGTGAATTTTTTGGACTTCTGAGAAGTAGAGGGGCGATTGGTATTAAGTGTCGTACTAGGTCTTGTCGATACTGGGGCTTGTGAGGAAGGACGCGAAGATGTGAGAACAGATTGAGTTGTAGTCGGGACGTCAGAGCCAAGGACAGCAAAAGGATTAGATGCTGGAGTGGCTATGGGAGGGGTAATAAGAGAGGAGGCTGCAGAAGATGGGACCCCAGAAGTGGGGGGATGTTTGGAAACACGAGAATAAGAAACACAGGGTAGTCTCCCTTGGAGGCGGAGATGAGTAACTGCCATAGCATAAGGGAGACCTTCTGCCTCTTTGAGGCAATGGATTTCACGTTCATTTAAGTAGACCTGGCAACGGCGAGAGTACGAAGGGTGAGCTTCATTACAATTAAGGCAAGATGGAGGTTGACTGCAAGATGTATTAGAATGGTCGTCGGCACCACAGACTGGGCATTCGGCCATAGATCTGCAATATTTCGCTGGGTGACCAAAACGCCAGCAATTTCTACATTGCTGCGGTGTAGGTATCACCTTTCGAACTTGTAACCGATGTCCCGCGACATATACAGAGGACGGGAGTTCTCAGCTGTCAAAAGTTAAACGAGCCACATTGCAAGGGTAACGTCTCCGCCCCCGGGCAGGAAGGACGTAAGTGTCTACTTTGAGGATTGGGAGATCCTGGAGTTTCAGCTGTTCAAAATGTCATTGCCACATGACTGGAAATTCTGTTGGACTATGGTATGGGGCAGAATGACAGTTACCACTACAAGAATTGAGAGAAAGATGTTTTTCAATAGTGATAGGAGTAGTATCGATATTCGAAAGGAGAAAAAGATCATGAGCTTGGGTAGCATTCTGGACAGTGACGATGCGCATACCGCTCTTGAGAGCATGAAATGAAATATCTCTACCAACATGACGCAGGAGCGCTTTGCCAATACTATGGTCAGAAAGGTAGGCAGAAGAAGAAGTCCGTCTTAAAGTAAAAAATTTAGTCCATTGTGTGGTCCGAAACTGAGCGTGGAGAGGGAGTGCTTGACGTGTCGGTCTTTTCCGAGTAGAATGGGAAGGTAACAAAGGAGCATCATTAGGAGATTGACGTTGGCATTTAGGAGTAGGACCGGAGTTGGTCCAGCATGAAATGGGCGGGCGATTCAAAAATTGCCGTACCGTAGAGGGAGAAGCCGGAAGCATAGTCAAAGGAGAGCAGAGTTCAGACAAATTGAAGGAGTCAGTCGAAGCCCCGGTACCTGAAGTGGGTGAGGAAACAGCACCAGCAAGAGGTACAGGGGCATCAGGAGTGTCCAAAGAGTGGTCTAAACACAAGGCAGGGTCAGAATGGGGTGAGGTATCAAGAAGGGGCCCGGGGGTAGTGGGTTCATGGATTGGGTTCTCCATGGTTAGGTTACTCCTTTGCTTTTTGTTTTTAAGAAAAAAAAAGAAAGAAGAAAATAAAATAAAAATAAAAAAAGAATAAAAAAAGGGGGGAGCGGGGAGGAATAGTTCCCAGGAGGAATGAAAGGGCCGGAAATCTCCCTCCGCACCCAAGAGGACCTCAGCACCGCTAGTAGCGCAGATGCAGCATGGAACCTGTGCCATAAACCCCACCCTTCATGCCAGTAAACCAGCAATCCGGGATAGCAACCTCACATCTGCCGAGCTACCTCAGTGGACAAAAGAGAGGGCGGCTGGATATCCGCCACAAAGCATACCTCCTTCGGCCACCACCCCCGGAATCTGAAAGGTGGCTTCCAGAGATACACCCGTCGCCCGAAAGATACCCAAAGCTACTCCGGGATACCGGAGAGGGATCTGGACATCCCCAGGCGATCCAGATTCCACGGCAAACTACGCCACCGCCAAGAACCTCAACGGAATGGGATGGACCCCGGTGTCCTTTCAACTACCTAGGAACTAGCGCGCCTGTGGGAGAAATCCCAAAGGCCAAAAAGAGGAAGGGCAAAAGGGAGGGGTGGGGAGGAGGAGGAGGAGGAATGGAAAAAGGGGAGGATGGGATAGGGGAGGGGAGAATGGGGGGTAATTAGGTTCGGTCTGAGGAAGAAGACCGACAGGTCTAATTCCTCATTCCAAGAGCCTCTTCACCACGCCAAGGAGCCCCCCATGAAGAGGTACATATCTATAGTTCACTTATCTGTTACAAGGAAATTTGCTTAGTGTATCTGGTATCTTATTTTCATTAATAAGATATCTTGACATGTCACATGCTTGATCACATAATTTACATTTAGTTTGATCATCTGTGCGTCTCCAAAACTGCCGGAAGTATTTGTAACCAAGCCTAAGCCTGGCTTCTACAACATCAGTCAGTCCGTTCACATTGTAAGTTGCTTCATAAACATACTTATCTATGTTCATGTTATAGATCTACTCAGGCTTCTAACTGCATTCCTATAACAATCATTTCCATTATTTACTTTTCTCCTATTATTATTCCTAATGCTAGACACAGATATACCAAAGTTATATTCTACATTCTCCTGGGTACTCTTCTTGGCTAACATATCAACTGTATCATGAAGGAATAATCCAATGTGTGATGGGATCCATAGCAACTGTACATTAATTCCTTTGTCCCTGATTTTTGAGTATCTATACCTGGCTTCTCCAATGAGCATGTTGTTGGAGTCATTATATGAGTTAAGAGCATTAATGATGAAGGAGTCAAGCTCAGTGTCGTAAGTTAGCTTTAGTGCCATTAGGATTGCAAACAATTCAGTTTGCAATGTAGATCCCCAGTTGTTAATTCTTATGCCTAGTTCAAGTTTATTATCTTTCCTAACTAGGGAGGTGGCAACAAGAGCAGATGCAGCCCTGCCAGAAGACTCCTGTTTAGATCCATCAGTGTATAACTTGTGATAACTTATTACTACCAGCTAGGTGAGAAATTTCTTCTTGAGCAGTTGCTTTAACAAGTGATTTAAGGGAGGGATTACTAGCAATGAGCTTCTTGGGAGGGACTTGCAGTTATGTGATATTAAATGAACACATCTTCCAGGGAGGGGTGAAATGCTCTTGTTGTCTACAGTGATACAGTTCATGCAGGTTATAAAACTTAATGCAATTGCACATTTTCACAATCCATTTAGATCTGTGTGTATTTACTTCATTGTGACTGACACTAGAAATACCAGGCTCCTTCCTCATATTAAGAACCTTTGTAGATTTGGAACAACCAAGAATAATTCTGAGAGCTTCATTTTACACTAACTCCAAGGGTCGGAGGGAACTTTCTCTAGCTAATGTCAACATGGGAGCAGCATAATCAATTAAGGACCTAACATAGGCTATGTACATCATTCTCACGTTTCTCACATTAGCATCATAGTTGGGGTTGTAGCCAGCAACAGCTTTGAGAGCATTTAGCCTATCTTTGCATTTCTTATTTAGTTGTGGTATAGTGGATTTGCTAAAGGGTACATCTACACCAAGATATCTAGGTTTGGGAGTGTGTTTAAAGGTAAAATGTTGAAAGTGAACATAGAAGAGAGTAAGGTGATGAGGGTATCAAATTATTTAGATAAAGAAAAATTGGATATCAAATTGGAGAGGAGTATGGGAGAAGTGAATGTTTTCAAATATTTGGGAGTTGACGTGTCAGCGGATGGATTTATGAAGGATGAGGTTAACCATAGAACTGATGAAAGAAAAAAAGTGAGTGGTGCATTGAGTTATCTGTGGAGACAAAAAACGTTATCTATGGAGGCAAAGAAGGGAATGTATGAAAGTATAGTGGTACCAACACTTATATGGGTGTGAAGCTTGGGTTGTAAATGCTGCAGCGAGGAGACGGTTGGAGGCAGTGGAGATGCCCTGTATAAGGCAATGTGTAGTGTAAATATGCAGAAAATTCAGTGTGTGGAAATTAGGAGAAGGTGTGGAGTTGATAAAATTATTAGTCAGAGGGCTGAAGAGGGGTTGTTGAGGTGGTTTGGTCATTTAGAGAGAATGGATCAAAGTAGAATGACATGGAGAGTGTAAACTCTGTAGGGTGAGGAACGCAGGATAGGGATCATCCTCAAAAAGATTGGAGGGAGGAGGTAAAGGAGGTTCTTGTGGGCGAGGGGGCTTGGACTTCCAGCAATCGTGCGCGAGTGTTAGATAGGAGTGAATAGAGATGAATGGTATTTGGGACCTGACGAGCTGTTGGAGTGTGAGCAGGATAATATTTGGTGAAGGGATTCAGGGAAACTGGTTATTTTTATACAGCCAGACTAGAGTCCTAGAAATGGGAAGTACAATGCCTGCACTTTAAAGGAGGGGTTTGGGATATTGGCAGTTTGGAGGAATATGTTGTGTATCTTTATACAGTGGACCCCTGCATACCGTCGGCATCACATAATGTTCAATCCGCATACCGCTCACTTTTATCGCAAAAATTTTGCCTCGCATACCGCTCAAAAACCCGCTCACCGCTCTTCGTCCAAGACGCGTCCAATGTGCACCCTTAGCCAGCCTCACATGTGCCGCCGGTGGCATTGTTTACCAGCCAGCCTCCGAGGTAACATCCAAGCATACAATCGGAACATTTCGTATTATTACAGTGTTTTTGGTGATTTTATCTGCAAAATAAGTGACCATGGGCCCCAAGAAAGCTTCTAGTGCCAACCCTACAGCAATAAGGGTGAGAATTACTATAGAGATGAAGAAAGAGATCATTGATAAGTATGAAAGTGGAGTGCTCGCCGACCTGGCCAGGTTGTACAAGAAACCAAATCAACCATCGCTACTATTGTGGGCAACAGAAAGGCAATCAAGGAAGCTGTTCTTGCCAAAGGTTTACCTGTGTTTTCGAAACAGAGATCGCAAGTGATGGAAGATGTTGAGAGACTCTTATTGGTGTGGATAAATGAAAAACAGCTAGCAGGAGATAGCGTCTCTCAAGCGATCATAAGCGAAAAGGCTAGGAAGTTGCATGAGGATTTAATTAAAAAAGTGCCTGCAACTAGTGATGATGTGAGTGAATTTAAGGCCAGCAAAGGTTGGTTTGAGAGATTTAAGAAGCGTAGTGGCATACATAGTGTGATAGGGCATGGTGAGGCTGCCAGTTCGGACCACAAAGCAGCTGAAAAATATGTGCAGGAATTCAAGGAGTACATAGACAGTGAAGGACTGAAACCTGAACAAGTGTTTAATTGTGATGAAACAGGCCTGTTTTGGAAGAAAATGCCAAGCAGGACCTACATTACTCAGGAGGAAAAGGCACTCCCAGGACATAAGCCTATGAAAGACAGGCTTACTTTGTTGATGTGTTCCAATGCTACTGGTGATTGCAAAGTGAAGCCTTTATTAGTGTATCACTCTGAAACTCCCAGACCGTTCAGGCAAAAGAATGTCCTCAAGGAGAATTTGTGTGTGCTGTGGAGGGCAAACAGTAAGGCATGGGTCACTAGGGACTTTTTCTATGACTGGTTACACCATGCATTTGCCCCCACTGTGAAAAATTACCTAATTGAAAAGAAATTAGACCTTAATTGCCTCCTGGTATTAGACAATGCTCCTGGTCATCCTTCAGACGTGGCAGAGTGACTTTCTGCGGAAATGAGCTTCATTAAGGTCAAGTTTTTGCCTCCTAATACCACTCCTCTCCTGCAGCCCATGGACCAGCAGGTCATTGCAAACTTCAAAAAACTGTACACAAAAGCTCTGTTTGAAAGGTGCTTTGTAGTGACCTCAGAAACTCAACTGACTCTAAGAGAGTTTTGGAGAGAGCACTTTAATATCCTCAATTGTGTAAACCTTATAGGTAAGGCTTGGGAGGGAGTGACTAAGAAGACCTTGAACTCTGCTTGGAAGAAACTGTGGCCAGAATGTGTAGACCAAAGGGATTTTGAAGGGTTTGAGGCTAACCCTGAGAATCCTATGCCAGTTGAGGAATCCATTATGGCATTGGGAAAGTCCTTGGGGTTGGAGGTTAGTGGGGATGATGTGGAAGAGTTGGTGGAGGAGGACAATGAAGAACTAACCACTGATGAGCTGATAGATCAACTTCAACAGCAAGAGGCCAGACCTGAGGAAACTGGTTCGAAGGGGGGGAGAGAGAAATTGAAGAAATTGCCTACTACAAAGTTTAAAGGGAAAATCTGTGCAAAGGGGCTTGAAGGCAAACCTTCATGGATAAAAAAATCACCCCACACAGCTATTGCAACCCGGCTGGTGACTATTACACTGACAATTTTGTAAAACATTTTGGAAGTCAAAAAGGAAAACGAGAGGTACGGGCCACTATGGACGATATTTTGCGAAAGAAGCCCAGGACTCTGAAGCTGGCCCTAGGGGCATTAAAAAAAAGGAATAACCCCAAAAAAGGGACCGACACCTCAAGTCTTAATGGAAGGAGTTCCCCTTCAAAACACTAACACTAACTCTCCCCCCCTCCTCCCATCCCATCAACATCACCGATCTTAAATAAAAGTAAGTGTCATGTAATTGTGCAGCCTTTTTCAGTTTTTGTGTATTAAAATTAACATTTCATGGGGGTAAAATTTTTTTTTTTTCATATTTTTGGGTGCTTGCACAATTAATTTGATTTCCATTATTTCTTAGGGGAAAATTCATTCGCATACCGATCTTTTTTGCAAAAACAATGACCCTTTTGAAACGGATTAAAGTCCTTTGGGGGGGGTCCACTGAAACGTATATCCCTTCCGCAAACCGGGCACTACGGGGCATGAAACCCCCACTATCACCCCCATTGCTTTTAAACCTGCGTTTTCAAAGTGAGGAAAATGCCTAGTAATAGAGTTTAGTTGGTATTTAGAGACACAAAAACATCTCTCCACTCGTCAATTTTGGCTTCGAAGGGGACGTTCTACCATGCCCCCTTACTACGTTTGGGATCGTATATTCGTAACCCCTTTAGAAAACCACTCGTTATTGCCATTTTTTTTGACCTTGAGGGGCATATGACCCCAATTTGGAGGTATAATTTTTTGCCCAACCCACTCCTTAGGCCTTGAGGCAATCTACCATCCTTCCTTAAGAACTTTTTAACTGACAGGCATTTCAGTGTTCGGGTTAATAATGTGCTCTCCCCGGACTTTACCAAGCGAAGGGTCCCCCCGGTGTGTTCGAGCACAACACTTTTTCTCCTTGTATTAATGATTTGGCCTCTAGCTTCCATCAAATATTTTGGGCATCACAGTAGACTTTGCTATTGCCTGTGCAGGCGCTGACTGTCACCTTATTCATTTCTCTCCAGCATGCAGTCGATCTTGTTTTCCCAATTTGGCCACCAACTGGGTTTAAATTTTCCAGCACAAAAAACCCCCCAAAATTTTTTCACAGATGCTCTGCATCTCCGATCATCCTTTGTACCTCTATGGGTCCCGTATCCCCGAACGTGATACAGCAAGTTTCGGCCTCCTCTTTTTCATAGGTTATCCTGGAAACCTCACATTACCTCCCCGAAGGGAACTTGTCACAGTGGTGAACCCTTTTTAAAACCCTTGCTCATCTTTATGGGGGGCGATCTTCGAAACCCTCCTTCCCTACATTCCACCCCCTTTTTTTATCGAAACTTGTTATGGGGGACCAGATTTTTCAGCGGCATCTCCCGTACTCTCTCTAGCCTTTAACCCCATTATCACCAAGGATTTCGTTTTTGCCTTGGTGCTTTTCGCTCTTCCCCTGTCGAGATTATTATTTAAACAAGGGGGGGCGTAAACCCAAAGGGTTATACAGCGCCTGGGGGGGATGTGGAAGGCTTCAGCTTAATTCGGAAACTGGACACAGATCAAATTCCCCCAAAACAAAACCCCCACCAACATCAAACAACTGGTTTAAATACCAAAATTTTTTTAAAAGGGGGGACCGGTAAGCCAGCGGGGGCCTCGGTCAGATGACCAAAAGCTCCAAAGGGGGTCATCATCTGCAAAGACCCGCGTCAGGAAAAATTTGTCCTGTTTTTTCCCGACAACCTTACCTAAACCAACCTAACCCAAAATCAAGGGCCCCTTCCGAGGGGGTCCCCGTCGATTATTTTTATTATATAATCAAGGGGGGGAAAGGGGTAAAAACCCCTAGGGTTATAAGCTGGTCCCCTGTCAGAGCCTCTTGCAAGCGAAGTTCCATCCTTACCCGATCGCCGGGGATGCCCATTGTCTTCGTTTATATGTACGCTCTCTGATTCCCCCCAACCCTTCCAGTTATAGTTTGGTCACTGATATTAGTAGACTTTCTTTTTTTTTGTTCCCCGGGCCCCCTGTTTCCCCGCCCCTTCTTTTCTTTGCTCTTGTCTTCCCCTTCAATTACCACCTTTCATTTTACATGTAGCATCTCATTTTTTTCCCTCCCCCCCGGGGAAGTTCCAGTTTGTTCAAATTTGTTTTTTTCTCTCTCCCTTGCCAAAAGCCCAACGGGTTTTTTGTCGCTTCCCGTTTCTCTTTTTCTTGACCATTTTCACTTCATTTTTTCCCCATTGTGTGCCCCCCCCGGGGCCCAATTTCTTCTGACAGCGTTGGTTCCCCACAGTGTTTCCGGACAGCGTCGTAAAAGGGCTTTACTATCTTCGGCGTTTTTTTTAATCGGGAATTGTATCCCAATCCTTAAAAACCCCTTTTTTCCGAAATTGCATCTATCCCTTTTGTTTTCATTTTTTTTTTGGTTGTCTCAGACCCCCTTTTAGTGCTTTACAGGCTAAAACCAAAAATTTTGATACCCCTCCCCCCTTAGTCCCCCGTACCCAAACTTTGGCTACGCCGAAATTTTTTCCAACCCAAAAAAAGATAGGGGTTTTTTGTTGGGTCCCTGGTCATGTTGACTTTACGGGCAATGAACAGCCGACACTGCTGCGGGGGGTCAGCAGTACATGACCTACCATTTTTTTTTGTAGAGGTTTTCCCTTTTACGGACTTTTTTTGTTTTCAATATCTTCCCAACTTAAAACCCTTTGGCCAACGTTGGCCCACTATGCTTGGCAAAAAAATTCAATTATTCAGTTTTCCCAGTGGTCATTTCGTTCAGTTTTTCCAGTGTCACGTGAGGTCACGGGACCCTGAGCTCTTGGGGATTACCCTTTGGACGGTTACAAAGCATGGCTTCCCTTTTTGCATTTTTTTTAAAAATTTGAGGTTGGAGAGTTGAAGGAGGAGGTTTGCTTCTCCAGGAGGGGGATTAGGGGGCCCTGAAGGCCACCTCAATGGGCCGGGGAGGGTGTGAGGGGGTTGGGAGTTTGGGGGGAATGAGGCTTCTAGCAGTGGGGTGCCCGTCGTCTCTCACTGTGAGGAGGCTGTAGGTTTGGGGAGGTAGAAACCCGGGTACCAGCGTGAGTGGGGCCCCGCACCTTTCCTTTCAAATGGCCCAGTTGTTCAAAAGTAATGGGAAAGGGGACAGAGTAAGGAAAATTAAAAAGTGAAAATCTGAAGGTTTGGAAATCGCTTCTCTGTTCTTCCCGGATGAAATGTACTTTAGTGGCCCAGTGAAGGTTTAAAGGGTTTCTATGCCCCTGTAAAGAAGGTAAGCGCTTCTTGTGGTTGGTGACTCTCAGGTAAGGAAAATGTTGGGCCCGGGGTTTTTTTAAAAGGAATAAGAAAAATGATAGGGTAGAGTGTGCTTCCCCGGAGCTGGGGGGTTGGGGACTTTTTCCCAAAAGGTGGAAAAATTTTTATGGGCAGGTAAAAAAGGAAAAAAGCCCATTTTGTCTCGTGCTGGTGGAAAAAGATATTGGGAAGGGTAGGAGAGAAGAGCTGCTAGATAAGTACAGGTCAGCTATAGATTTCATTAATTTAGGGGGGATCCCAATCAATTAGCATCTTCCCTAAAAGGGGGGAGGGGAAAATGAATGTTGTCTAGGGCAATTGGTGAAAAAATTGGGGCTAGACAGATATGCAAGGAACTTGCAATCCCTTCATTGACAAGGAACAACTTTTTTGGCAAACATGATAGTATGAAAGGGGAGGGGGGTACATCTTCGGGGGGGGGTTTGGTAGCACTTGCAGATTCGATTGAAAGGCCTTTGGTGAAATGCCTTGATTTTAAATGTGGAAGATAGAGGTGGGGGGTTGTGTGGGAAAAAAAGCGGGTTGCAACACTGGGGTTTGGGAAAAAAGTAAATGTAAAAAAGGCATTCAGCATAAATTTATAAATAAAGACATAGAACAGGTCAGAAACAAAGGGGGCAGAGAGGGCAGCAAGGGACTAGCCCCCTTAAAGGGGTTTCTATACTAATAGCGGGAGTTTTAAAAAAATAAGAAGATGGCTAAGATTAATTGCAAGGCAGGAAACTTTGATTTTAAATTGCTATAACAGAGACCTGGCTAAATCTGAAAGATAGAGAACCCCTTGAATGCACTAAAAGGGCTAAAAATTTTCCCACTGACAGGGTACGGGGAAAGGTGGGGAGTGCGGTTGTCAAGACAATTAAATTGTTGTGTTAGAAAAGTTTTAAATTGAAGCTCACCCACTGTCGTTTGGTTAAGCTTCTCGGGGCCGAAAAAAAATATTTTGGGTGTGTTTTTACACCCCCCCAAACTGATAGGGGTGCGAAAAATTCTATGGGCGAATTCGTAAGGGCATCTACTACGAAAATGTTTGTGCTAATGGGGGGTTTTTAACTATAGACAGATTTTATGGAGCAAATTTGACAGGGGGAAATTTTTGAGTCGGGGGACTTTTTTGATCGACGGAGCTTTTTTCTTTTTTGACAGAGCCAACTAGGGGGAAAAAACCTCCTTGACTTGGTTCTTGCCAGAGGGAAACACTAATTAATAATCTTGAGGTTAATGATGAGCATGGGGAGAGTTCACAAATCACTCGTTTTAACATATCAGGATTCCCCTAATAATGGCAATCTAGTCTCCCTCCCTGACTTTTGCTTGGCGATTTCATGGACTGAAAAATTTCTTAGGTGGGTGAACTGGAATGACCTGACTAAGGGCGGTAGGTGGGATGGGGCGATATGATGCTTTCCCCGGGCATAGTTCTAGTGCTCAGTCAAATTATGTTCCAAATAGGGGAAAACAGATCAAACAAAAAATTTATCCCAAATGGATGAAAAAATAGATTAAAATATCTGATTTGGGCAAAAGGAGGCATATAATTTTGGAAAACAAAAGAGGGGGGGGCAATTAAGAAATCATATATTCTTAAGAGAGAAATAAAAAAAGGGGAATTTTAAAAACAAAAAGAATTTGAGGTTTAAAGTTGAAGAGAATCGAAGACTAACCCAAAAGGATTCTTTTTAGGTATACAGAATAAGTCAGGGACAAGATGGGCCCCCTCAAAAATTCCTCGGGTCGCTCACTGACAGTGTAAAAAAATGTGTAGAATTTTTTAACACTACTTCCTCTCAGTTTTTTCAAGGAGGATACAGCGAAATTCCCGTAATGATAAATTAGTAGACAGGACATAAAAAACTGTGCACCCTTTGGGTACAAATGACAGGTCCTTAGGCAATAGATAAAATTAAAAACTAACAAATCCCCCGGCCTGATGAACTGACAAGGGTTCTAAAGGAATGAAAGGGTTGTTAGTATATCTTCCACCCCTTTATTCGGTTAGGATTTGGGTTTTTTACTTGGTCCCACTTTATGTTTTTGTTTTTTGAAGTTGAATTTGGTGAATGCCCCCTCGTGACTAATCTCTTATGTCGGTCTGGGGCTCCGCGAAATACATGATAAACCCTCAATTATGTTGTGATCTGAGTATATTGTTTTTGATATGGTGATATTTTTATCGATCATCATTGTTAGTGAAGATGAGGTCTAGTGTATTCTCCAGTCTAGTAGGCTCTATTATTTGCTGGTTTAAATTGAATTTTGTGCAGAGATTTAAAAGCTCGCGTGAGTGTGAGTTTTCATCAGAGCTGCCTCCTGGTGTTATTATTTGCAACAATATTATTTGCTATATTCCTCCATTTTAGGTGCCTTAAGTTGAAATCCCCCAGGAGCAAGATGTTGGGTGCAGGAGCATATACTGGATATACTGGATATACAGGATATACTGTACGTATATCCCTTTCCGCAAACCAGGCACTACGGGACATGAAACCTCCCACTATCATCCCATTGCTCTTACCAGTGCAGTTTGCAAAGTGATGGAATGCCTAGTAAATAGACGTTTAGTGTGGTATTTAGAGACACACAACAGTCTCTCCACTCGTCAATATGGCTTTCGAAAGGGGGACTTTCCCTACCATAGACCCCTTTACTACGTTGGATAGTATGTTCTAATGCCTTTACGAATAACCACTCGGTTATTGCCATATTTTTTGACCTTGAGAAGGCATATGACACAACTTGGAGGTATAATTTTTACCCCAAAGCCCACTCCTTAGGCCTTCGAGGCAATCTACCATCCTTCCTTAAGAATTTTTTAACTGACAGGCATTTCAGTGTTCGGGTTAATAATGTGCTCTCCCCGGACTTTACCCAAGCTGAAGGTGTCCCCAGGATGTGTTCTGAGCACAACACTTTTTCTCCTTGTATAATGTTTTGGGCCCTCTAGTCTTCCATCAAATATTGGTCATCCTATGTTGATGATTCGCTATTGCCTGTGCAGGCCCCTGACTGTCACCTTATTACAGTTTCTCTCCAGCATGCGTCGATCTTGTTTCCAATTAGGCCACCACCGTGGGTTTAAATTTTCCAGCACTAAACCCCCCAAATTACTTTACTAGATGCTCTGTCATCTTGATCATCCTTTGTACCTCTATGGCTCCCGTACCCTAAACGTGATACAGTCAAGTTTGGGCCTCCTTTTTGATCATAGGTTATCCTGGAAACCTCACATTACCTCTCTGAAGGCAACTTGTCACAGCTGGCTGAACCTTCTTAAAACCCTTGCTCATCTTTCATGGGGAGCTGATCTTCGAACCCTCCTTCGCCTACATTCCACCCTTATTTTATCGAAACTTGATTATGGTGACCAGATCTATTCAGCGGCATCTCCTGCTACTCTCTCTAGCCTTAACCCCATTCATCACCAAGGATTACGTTTATGCCTTGGTGCTTTTCGCTCTTCCTCTGTCGAGATTATTATTATAATCAAGGGGAAGCGCTAAACCCATAGGATTATACAGCGCCTGGGAGGGATGTGGAAGGCATTCAGGCTTAATTCGGAGAACTGGAGCACAGATCAAATTCCCTAAATCAAGAGCCCCTCACCAACATCAAACAGACTGGTTATAAATGACCATAATTTTTAAAGGGGTGGACCGGTAAGCCAGCGGAAGGCCTCGGTCAGATGACCAAAAGCTCCAAAGGCGGGTCATCATCTGACTAAGACCCGCGTCAGGAAACATTTGTCCTGTTTCCTGACGAACCTTACCTAACCTAACCAACATCAAGGAACCTTCCCTGAGGGGTCCCCTGTCGAGAGCCTCTATGCAGAAGCGAACGTTCCATCCTTATCCGATCGCCGTGATGCCCATTGTCTTCGCTACTATGTACGCTCTCATGATCTCCGCAATCCTTCCAGTTATAGAATGGTCACTGATATTAGTAGACATTATTTGTTCGCCGCCCCTGTTTACTCTGTCCCTTCTCTCTTTGCTCTTGTCTTCTCTTCAATTACCACCTTTCTATGTACATGTAGCATCTCACTTTTCCCTACCCCCTGGGAAGTTCCAGCTGTTCGAATCTGTTCTTTCTCTCTCCTTGCTCAAAAGCCAACTGTCTATGGTCGCTTCCCGCTCTCTTTTTCTTGACCACTTTCACTCTCATTCTCATGCCATTGCTGTGTACCACATGGCTCCAAGTCTTCTGACAGCGTAGGATTCGCAGCAGTGTTTCCGGACAGCGTTGTACAAGGGCATTTACTATCTTCGGCTAGTATTTTTACTGCTGAATTGTATGCCATCCTTACAGCACTTATCCGTATTGCATCTATGCCCGTGTCTCATTTGTGGTTGTCTCAGACTCCCTTAGTGCTTTAAAAGGCTATACAGAAATTTGATACACCTCACCCCTTAGTCCTCCGTATCCAACTTTGGCTACGCCGCATCTTTACCAAGCATAAAGATAGCGTTTTTTGTTGGGTCCCTGGTCATGTTGACGTACAGGGCAATGAACAGCCAGACACTGCTGCGCGGTCAGCAGTACATGACCTACCAGTTTCATGTAGAGGTATTCCATTTACGGACTATTTTGCTGCAATATCTTCCCAACTTCACACCCGTTGGCAACAACGTTGGTCTACTATGCTCGGCAACAAACTTCAATCTATTAAACCGAGTATAGGTTACTGGCCATCTTCTTATCACCAGTGTCGAGGTGGGAGACTACTCTCTCCCGTCTTCGCATTGGCCATACTCACTCGTCTTACTCATGGATATCTCATGGAGAGGCGCCCTGCTCCTCTCTGTGAGAATTGCCAAGTTCCATTATCAGTCAGCCACATTCTGTTGGACTGCCCACTTTATCAACGAGCACGAGCACGCAGAATTTACCTCCGTCGTCGTCTTCACTCTGCTGCTCTCTCTTTACCTTCCCTTCTCGCTGATGGACCCACCTTTCATCCAGACTCTCTCAATGACTTTTTGACAACAACTGACTTACTTCACAAATTCTGATACCTTCAGCCCTTTCTACCTTGCTACCCTCTACCCCTGTACTATCCCCTGCCCCACTGTTTTCTGTAACCTACTGATCATCCCTCCTCCCTTCTGCCATCCAATACCCTCGCTTCCTTCCCTACCCTGCAGTGCTGTATAGCCCTTGTGGCTTAGCGCTTCTTTTTGATTATAATAATAATTTATACGTATATGCTTCTAAACTGTTGTATTCTGAGCACTTCGGCAAAAACAGTGATTATGTATGGGTGAGGTGAGTGTGGTGAACGATGATGAAAGTACAGTGGACCCTCAACCAACGGCATTAATCCGTTCCAGAGGGCTTGCCGTTGGTCGAGTTAATTTTCCCCTAAGAAATAATGGAAATAGAATTAATCCGTGCCTGACACCCCAGTCTGAATTTTTTTTTTTACAATATACATTTCCTTACATGGAGAGGAATGGGACATGCAAAATAAACAATAAGTAAATGCCACTTACCTGTATTGTGGAGTTGTTGAGCGATGTGCCAGCAGCAGGGGAAATTTAGAATTGTCTATTGCTTGGAAGGAGAACTCCCTTCCAGAAGGACTTCATTTCCATAGTAATTCTCACCTTTTTAACACAGGCTTGGCACTAGAAGCTTTCTTGGGACCCATGGTGGCTTGTTTAGCAGTTACAAGCACTAGAAATAGCGGAATTATCCAAAATATATGGGAGGCACACGTGGAAGCCAAGCGAATGCAACAGCTTGTAAACAATGGCACACTGACTCTTGGAGTGGCTGGGCCAACTCAGGCCACACTCTGGGCACATTGATAAGTTCAGGACAAAAAAAGTAGTTGGTTAAGTTTTTCGCCATTGGTTAAGGCATTTTTTCTACGGCAAAAAGCGCCGTTAGACGAAATTGCCGTTACTTAATGCCGCCGTTAGTTGAGGGTCAACTGTATTTTCTTTTTGGGAATTTTCTTTCTTTTTGGGTCATCCTGCCCCGATAGGAGATGGCGGACTTGCTAAAAAAAAAAAATTGAAGGGTTTGGCAATGGGGAAAGGAGGCTTTCAGGTTATTACAAAGGTCATATTATTATAATCAAAACTAAGCACTAAACCCACCAGGATCATACAGCATTGCAGGGTAGTATGTGCTCAAGATGTAATATGCCAGATCACAGACCAGCAAGGGTGACAAGGATGCCACAGGCTGTCAGTAGGGGAGGCTCTATCATTATAATAAAGAAGCGCTAAACCTACAAGGGAGGAGGCTCTATCAAAGGAATGAAAACAGTTCTAATTCCGTGGCTTCACTTTGTTTCACCATCACCCTGGCCAATACCAATACCATCTTGGTCATATGCCTTCTATCATATTTTACTTTAATCTGCAGAAGCACTAACCCCACAGGTTATGTAGTGCCTGGAGAACCGGAGGTAATCAGGTTCCACTCAAGTTCAGTTCCTTGTATCAAAAGCCCCTTACTGAGTGGGTTGCCAGGCTTAAACGACATATCTAAAATCTTTTTCAAGCTGGTCTGTTTGTTATACATCCTATTTCATTCATAGTGCAGAAATAAACCCATTGGGTTATATTGCAGATGGGTAACAGAAGGCGATTAGATTTGATTTATGTAAAATGAGGATAGTTCAAATTTCTTGGATTAATTCATTCACCAACAAAGGTACCTTTCTTGCAACAATTGGACAGGAAATCTTTTAGCAGACGGAGGATCAAGCCTCCACTATTCCTTATCTCAAATAGCTCACATTTATATTCCACTAGAGTAAAAGCCCCAGCCAGCGCTGCCCACATGTATGGGGGTTCGTGATCCTTTCTTGATATGGTACGGTGGAACAAAGCAAGCTACATGCTACCACCCAACCAATGAGGCCATTCCACTAACCACATATGTGAATCTGGAAACATTGCCGAGGCTACGATATACAACCAAACTGCCATTTTTACGGAGTAACTAATTTTCTTTTAAAGTCAAGATTTCATTCTTAAGGTAAAAGAAAAAAAAAACTATTAACAAGTTTATTTTGACAAGTTAAAAGGAAAAAGAAATATATAAACATTAAAAATATACAAGATAAACACTTAAAACTGAGTACCTAGAAAAATTATAGAACTTTGTCATACAAACATGACTTCTATCTACTAACTGGCAGTATTAACCTAGGGTGAAACACTGTTTCAATCTAAGTGAACCCTGCAAATTACTAGATAGAAGTCATGTTTGTATGACCAACCTGTACCTTTAAAAATGGAACTCAATAAATACTAGTTACAATTGACAAGAAACAAAAACATGTAAATCAGAGCTTGGCAAAAACCTGAGCACTTTATTTACCAAGTACCACTACAAATTAAACTATAAATAGCATGTGTCAACACACGAAACCACTTGGGTTTTTTCATAAATGCAGTCATACATAATATCTGCCATATTTATGTTCAATAATAGTTATATGACCAATCAAACAAAACTTGACATGCACTACTGATCATGGGGGACCAGAAACACAGAGCTAAGCTGTTGGAGAGATGACAAACCAGCAAAGCTGGAACTTGTGTTCACCCAAGCGACTCTGATGCAGAGGACATCAAATATGAGAGCACTCTTGCTGCTAGAAACCAGGGCAGAGGTTGGAAAACCCTGTGGAAGTGATCATATCAAGGAATAGGGAGAATGAAGGACAGGACAAATATGACTTAAAAAAATAAATACTCAGAACAGTGAAAGCATGGGCAAGAAGAGAATGAGCCACTGATTCACCCAGAAGTGCAGGAAGGCAAAATCTAAAAGCACAAGAGCATGGAAGACATGAGAAGTAAAAAAAAAATCAGAATATGGAAGCAAGCAGAATACCTTAAAATGAAAATGCATGGGTAAAAGTTATAATTGAAAGAATTAAGAGTAAGACGGAGAATAGGATAGCAGATGAACAAGGAGGCTTTAGGAAAGGTAGGGGGTGTGTGGACCAGGTGTTTACAGTGAAACATATAAGTGAACAGTATTTAGATAAGGCTAAAGAGGTCTTTGTGGCATTTATGGATTTGGAAAAGGCGTATGACAGGGTGGATAGGGGGGCAATGTGGCAGATGTTGCAAGTGTATGGTGTAGGAGGTAGGTTACTGAAAGCAGTGAAGAGTTTTTACGAGGATAGTGAGGCTCAAGTTAGAGTATGTAGGAAAGAAGGAAATTTTTTTCCCAGTAAAAGTAGGCCTTAGACAAGGATGTGTGATGTCACCGTGGTTGTTTAATATATTTATAGATGGGGTTGTAAGAGAAGTAAATGCGAGGGTCTTGGCAAGAGGCGTGGAGTTAAAAGATAAAGAATCACACACAAAGTGGGAGTTGTCACAGCTGCTCTTTGCTGATGACACTGTGCTCTTGGGAGATTCTGAAGAGAAGTTGCAGAGATTGGTGGATGAATTTGGTAGGGTGTGCAAAAGAAGAAAATTAAAGGTGAATACAGGAAAGAGTAAGGTTATGAGGATAACAAAAAGATTAGGTGATGAAAGATTGAATATCAGATTGGAGGGAGAGAGTATGGAGGAGGTGAATGTATTCAGATATTTGGGAGTGGACGTGTCAGCGGATGGGTCTATGAAAGATGAGGTGAATCATAGAATTCATGAGGGAAAAAGAGTGAGTGGTGCACTTAGGAGTCTGTGGAGACAAAGAACTTTGTCCTTGGAGGCAAAGAGGGGAATGTATGAGAGTATAGTTTTACCAACGCTCTTATATGGGTGTGAAGCGTGGGTGATGAATGTTGCAGCGAGGAGAAGGCTGGAGGCAGTGGAGATGTCATGTCTGAGGGCAATGTGTGGTGTGAATATAATGCAGAGAATTCGTAGTTTGGAAGTTAGGAGGAGGTGCGGGATTACCAAAACTGTTGTCCAGAGGGCTGAGGAAGGGTTGTTGAGGTGGTTCGGACATGTAGAGAGAATGGAGCGAAACAGAATGACTTCAAGAGTGTATCAGTCTGTAGTGGAAGGAAGGCGGGGTAGGGGTCGGCCTAGGAAGGGTTGGAGGGAGGGGGTAAAGGAGGTTTTGTGTGCGAGGGGCTTGGACTTCCAGCAGGCATGCGTGAGCGTGTTTGATAGGAGTGAATGGAGACAAATGGTTTTTAATACTTGACGTGCTGTTGGAGTGTGAGCAAAGTAACATTTATGAAGGGATTCAGGGAAACCGGCAGGCCGGACTTGAGTCCTGGAGATGGGAAGTACAGTGCCTGCACTCTGAAGGAGGGGTGTTAATGTTGCAGTTTAAAAACTGTAGTGTAAAGCACCCTTCTGGCAAGACAGTGATGGAGTGAATGATGGTGAAAGTTTTTCTTTTTTGGGCCACCCTGCCTTGGTGGGAATCGGCCGGTGTGATAATAAAAAAATAAAAAATAAAAAGAGGCTGAACTACAATTTGAGAACAACATAAAAAGCAAAATCTGAACCCAAGGTGATGTAAAGCCAAATCAATAGGAAGATAATGGTGAAGGTAATAAGGATTAATTATAGGTAGTAGGTTGGTAGACAGCAACCGCCCAGGGAGGTACTACCGTCCTGCCAAGTGAGTGTAAAACAAAAGCCTGTAATTGTTTTACATGATGGTAGGATTGCTGGTGTCCTTTTTTCTGTCTCATGAACATGCAAGATTTCAGGTACGTCTTGCTACTTCTACTTACACTTAGGTCACACTACACATACATGTACAAGCACATATATACACACCCCTCTGGGTTTTCTTCTATTTTCTTTCTAGTTCTTATTCTTGTTTATTTCCTCTTATCTCCATGGGGAAGTGGAACAGAATTCTTCCTCCGTAAGCCATGCGTGTTGTAAGAGGCGACTAAAATGCCGGGAGCAAGGGGCTAGTAACCTCTTCTCCTGTATATATTACTAAATTTAAAAGGAGAAACTTCAGTTTTTTCTTTTGGGCCACCCCACCTCAGTGGGATACGGCTGGTACGTTGAAAGAAAAGAAGAATAAGGATTAATGAAGGAGGGATGCTCACAAGGAACGATCAAGAGATCTGTGAAGAGCTGAACGAAAGAAAGACTTCTGGAGGTATTCTCAGTGGAATCAGGAGCACTGCCAGTCAAAGAGTGAACCAACGAGTACTGGACACAATACTAAGGGAGAGAGATGTGAAGAAAATACAGGGTAAACTAGATACCTCAAAGGCAATCTTTCTGTGGGTTCTGAGAGAGAGAACAGAGGAAGTGTGTGAACCACCAGCAGTCTTCAAAAATAGACTGAAACTGGGCAACAGCCAGAGGGCTGGAAAACAGTAAATGTAGTCCCAATATTTAAAATAGGAGATAAACAGGGGAGTGTCACTAACATGCATAGTATATACAGTTATGGTGAAGATTATCAGGAGAATATTGGAACACCTGGAAAGGAACGGATTCATAAACAACCAGCACAGGTTTCGAGATAGTAAATCCAGTCTTGCAAATCTGCTAGTTCTATGAGAAGATAACTTAAATTAAGCAGGAGATTGGGATGGGTACCCTGTATGTTTTTGGACTGCAAGTAGGTGTTCGATACAGTACCCCATAAAAGACTGGCACAAAGCTAGAATTACAGGGAAAAGCACTACAGTTGCTGGAGGAATACTCAACGGGAATGAAGCCACAAGTTACTAACAGAAAGAGAGAATGGGCTAGTGTGATGAGTGGGGTTCCACAAGGGTCAGTACTTGAACCTGTACTGTTGCTAGTGTATGCAAATGACAACATGACTGGAAACCAAATCACAGGTGTCCCTGTTCCCAGATGTGAAACTAATGAGAATGGATCCAGACAAGCTGCAGAATTGATCTGTCAAGTGGCTAGTGGAATTTAACCCCAGCAAATAAAACATTATGAAAGTCAGAGAAGGGCAAAGATGTATGGAAATTGTGTACAGGCTGAGGGACAAAGGCTGCTAACCTTCCTGAAAGAGGACCGCTGGGTAAGCATAATTCTGAGCATTTTGCTGTGGGCACACAACTTAACAGCTACAACAAATGCTAGACTGGCAAATTCAAGGGTAGCTTTTAGGAACAAGGAAGAATTCATGACCTTATACATAGCATATATTAGGTCCATCTTGGATTACGCTGAATGTAAAGCTGCAAAAAGTGCAAATGTTTGCAACATTATTTGTCCAGCTTTCTTATCCTCATTGGACAAGCTCATAAAGTAAATTCTTTCAGATGTCCTGGGTGCTGTAGCAGGGACACAAGACCACAGATGCACTAGAGCCATTACTGTTTGATTCTAACAGCCATAATTACATATATCTTGGTTTGTCGAGATGCTTTAGCATTTGGAAAGACTGAGAAAAAGTTCAAAACCTTCTCCGCATGACTTGCACTTGCCAGAGTGCCATCTTCTAGGTACCAGTTTGCTGCTTAAGCTAGTTGAGGGTTCTCTTGCTGCTATGCAGAAGAGGAATGAGGCAAGTGGGTCTCACTGCTGGATGGCCTAACAAAAATTTCATGCTTGCTGAACCACTGTCAAAGCCACATCTTTTCACTTATGTTGAATGCATTCCTGAAGTCTACTTTAACCCTTAACCCTCTCAGGGTCCACATCCCAGATTCAAAACTCGTCCACAGGGTCCAAGAATTTAAAGAAAATATTTTTTTTCTTATGAAATGGTAGAGAATCTTTTTCTGAAGGTAATAAAACAAAAAGTATGAAATTTGGTGGAAAACTGATGACACTGCGCTCTCAGATTTTGCAGACTTTGACTCCCATTTTAGATCAATTACATTACTCCAGTCGATGAAATTCTTAGCTATTTTGCTAGTACATATTAATTCAATTTTGTGGACTGAGCACAAGAAAATGCCCAATCACCTATTTCAACTACCCAATAAAGTGATCTGAAATTGGTAATTTAGCCAATTTCACACAAAGTTCAAAATATTCCAATTTCAAAATAGGGTCCAGAATAAACAACACAGGCATTCCTGGCACTAAAATAACATTTCCTCTGTTTACTAGTTATGTTCCCAGGTCTTACAAATAAATCCCACTTTGATTTTTTACTCACAATGTATTTTTATTCCCACCAAAAAATAGAAGACTTACTGTTATGCAATGTTGTAATTTTTTTTTTTATTTTATTATCACACCGGCCGATTCCCACCAAGGCAGGGTGGCCCGAAAAAGAAAAACTTTCACCATCATTCACTCCATCACTGTCTTGCCAGAAGGGTGCTTTACACTACAGTTTTTAAACTGCAACATTAACACCCCTCCTTCAGAGTGCAGGCACTGTACTTCCCATCTCCAGGACTCAAGTCCGGCCTGCCGGTTTCCCTGAATCCCTTCATAAATGTTACTTTGCTCACACTCCAACAGCACGTCAAGTATTAAAAACCATTTGTCTCCATTCACTCCTATCAAACACGCTCACGCATGCCTGCTGGAAGTCCAAGCCCCTCGCACACAAAACCTCCTTTACCCCCTCCCTCCAACCCTTCCTAGGCCGACCCTACCCCGCCTTCCTTCCACTACAGACTGATACACTCTTGAAGTCATTCTGTTTCGCTCCATTCTCTCTACATGTCCGAACCACCTCAACAACCCTTCCTCAGCCCTCTGGACAACAGTTTTGGTAATCCCGCACCTCCTCCTAACTTCCAAACTACGAATTCTCTGCATTATATTCACACCACACATTGCCCTCAGACATGACATCTCCACTGCCTCCAGCCTTCTCCTCGCTGCAACATTCATCACCCACGCTTCACACCCATATAAGAGCGTTGGTAAAACTATACTCTCATACATTCCCCTCTTTGCCTCCAAGGACAAAGTTCTTTGTCTCCACAGACTCCTAAGTGCACCACTCACTCTTTTTCCCTCATCAATTCTATGATTCACCTCATCTTTCATAGACCCATCCGCTGACACGTCCACTCCCAAATATCTGTTGTAATAACTGTATAAATAGTATCAACACATTCATTAACGCATATTAGACCCACCAGCTGATGTGTATTGGACACGTGACATCATTTTTTTTACTCTTGAAAATCGGCAAAAAAATCGAACATTTCCACTACTTTGAGCTCAGTTTCATGCTATTTTCAGTACTAAAACCAATCAAAATCATCCTATTTCTGTAATATATCTTCCATGCTATCAAATGAGACCAAGAAACTGTGAATACAACCGTAAAAACACATGAAAATACACAGCAAAGTTGCTGTTTCAATCCAAAAACACGATCTTTTTTTTTTCCATTATGCACTGCGTGATGAAAGATTTGTTTTATATGGTACACAGTTACAGCAGAGGCTTTCTCTCATATCTAGGCCCAAATTTACAGCTCACAGCTTACCTGACTGAGCTGAGCTCATGGCATAGAACTACGGGATGGACCCTGGCTTCAAAGCCGTAGACGGACCCTCAAAGGGGTTAAACTGTCCACATACCCCAAATTGAAAGCAACTTCTGTAGCCATAAGTTAAAAAAATCTTCTTAAATAGTAAAGAACCTTTTTTTTTTTTTAAGTTAACGACACCCAAAATATGAAGTTAAAGGTCAGGGAGCACTTTGTGCAACAGCAATTTTACCTACTTTGCCTCATTTAGGTCAATCCAGTGCTCAAACTGATCCAATTCTCAACTATTTCACTAGCATGCCTTCCACTCCTGTCACTGCCAAAAAAATTGCTCATTTGACCATTAGAACTACACTATGAAGAGCATAGAATTTGGAAATTTTGACCAATTTTTAACTATTATCAATAATTTTCAGTTTAAAAATAGTCCACAAACAAGCACTGTAGGCATTCCAGCCACTAAAGCAACCTTCCTACTCTTCATTAATTACATTCCCAGGTTTCTATATAATTGCACTATTTTGACTACAATGTTGCTTAACCCTTTGACTGTCGCGGCCGTATATATACGTTTGTGAGGTACCGTGTTTGACGTATATATACTCATAAATTCTAGCGGCTTCAAATCAGGCAGGAGAAAGCTAGTAGGCCCACATGTGAGAGAATGGGTCTGTGTGGTCAGTGTGCACCACATAAAAAAAATCCTGGAGCACGCAGTGCATAATGAGAAAAAAAAACTCCGACCGTTTTTTTTCATTAAAATGCCGACTTTGTGGTCTATTTTCGTATAGTATTTGTGGTTGTATTCTCGTTTTCATGGTCTCATTTGATAGAATGGAAACTATATTATAGAAATGGAGGTGATTTTGATTAATTTTACTATAAAAAGAACCTGGAAATGGAGCACAAAGTACAGGAAATGTTTGATTTTTGCCGATGTTCAAAAGTAAACAAATGATGTCATTTTCCAATAAATGTCCAAATAGCCATTCTAATACGCAGTCATGAATGGGTTGATGTAATTTTTACAATTATTACAGTATTGCAGTAGTCTGCATAACAGTAAATCTTCTATTTTTTGTTTGAATAAAATTTCAAAATAAAAAGCAAGAGTAATATCACAGGGACCTGGAGACATGACTGATGAACAAAGAAAAT
Organism: Cherax quadricarinatus; assembly: GCF_026875155.1. Taxonomy (NCBI): domain Eukaryota; kingdom Metazoa; phylum Arthropoda; class Malacostraca; order Decapoda; family Parastacidae; genus Cherax; species Cherax quadricarinatus. Next base: position 1,456,594 of record NC_069472.1, on the reverse strand, counting down.
CTTATTTTAGAGCCAGGAATGTCTGCATTGTTCATTCTGGACCTTATTTTGAAATTGTCGTATTTTTTTAATTTTCGTGAAAATTGGCCAAATTGCAAATTTCTGGACCATGTTATTGGTAGTTGAAATCGGTAATGGGCATGTTTCTTGTGCTCAATCGATAGAAAAAATAGAGTTCTAAAGAAATAGTTATGAGTTTGGTTGACTGGAATAACGGAATTAGCCGAAAATAGGGCTCAAAGTGGGCGAAATTGCCGATTTTTAAATATCGCCGAAGTCGCTAACTTCGCGAGAGCGTAATTCCGTCAGTTTTCCATCAAATTTCGTTTTTTTGGTGTCTTTACAATCGGGAAAAGATTCTCTATCATTTCATAAGAAAAAATAATTTTTTTTTTTCGAATATTTTGCGACACCAGGAGCAACTTCAGGATTGGGCCCTTCGACAGTCAAAGGGTTAAAAAAATTTAACCAAGAATTCCAGGCATGTTTAGGCCGTCCCAATAACTGACACAGATCTTTTTAATAATACCCTTACCCTGTCCCAAGAAAGAAAAAAAATAGCCCAAAACTGACGACTGAGACCTATTGCATACCACTTCAGTACTACACCAGCCAAAATCTTCTAAGCCTTTCAAGCATGTCTTCTAGTCAAGTATGGGCACCAATAAATAGCCAATAAAACCACAATTATTATTCAAAGTTTCTTGCTGTTTTAAGTGAAATGAAAGGAGAGAGGTTGGCTGTTCCTCATGCAATGTGTGGGGGGCACAGTCCCATCCCCCAAATATTCTGCTGAGAATGACAATTGCTTCATAATTGTCTGCTTTATTAACCCCTTGACTGTCACAACCCCCAATCCTGAGGTGTCTCCTGGTGTCGCAAAATGTAAAAAAAAAAAAAAAAAAAAAAAAAAAAAAAAAAAAAAAAAAAAAAAAAATGATGGAAAATGATGGAATTATGCTCTCGCGAAGTTAGCGACCCCGTCGATATTGACAAATCGGCGATTTCGCCCACTTTGAGCCCTATTTTCGGCTAATTCCTTTGTGCCAGTCGACCAAAGTCATAGCTATTTCTTTAGAACTCCAATTTTTCTATCGACATGAGTACACGAAACTGCCCATTTACCGATTTCAACTACCCAATACATGTAATGTGGTCAGAAAAATGCAACTTGGCCAATTTCACGAAAATTAAAAAATATAACAATGTCAAAATAAGGTCCAGAATGAACAATGCACACATTCCTGGCTCTGAAATAACATTTTCTTTGTTCATCAGTCATGTCTCCAGGCCCCTCTAATATTACTCTTGCTTTCTATTTTGAATTTTTATTCAAACAAAAAATAGAAGACTTACTATTATGCAGACTACTGCAATACTGTAATAATTGTATAAATAACATCAACCCATTCATGACTGCATATTAGAATGGCTAGTTGGACATTTATTGGACAATGACATCATTTGTGTACTTTTGAACATCGGTAAAAATCAAACATTTCCCCTACTTTGAGCTCCATTTCCAAGTTCTTTTTATAGTAAAATCAATCAAAGTCACCTCTATTTCTATAATATGTTTTCCATTCTATCAAATGAGCCCAAGAAAACGAGAATACAACCATAAATACTATACAAAAATAGACCACAAAGTCGGCATTTTAATTAAAAAAACGGTCGGAGTTTTTTTTTTTCTCATTATGCACTGCGTGCTCCAGGATTTTTTTTATATGGTGCACACTGACCACACAGACCCATTCTCTCACATGTGGGCCTACCAGCTTCTCCTGCTTGATTTGAAGCCGCTAGAATTTATGAGTATATATACGTCAAACACGGTACCTCGTAAGACGTATATATACGGCCGCGACAGTCAAAGGGTTAAGTTTTAACACACTGGCAGTTTCCCACCGAGGTAGGGCGATGTGAATAAAATATACTTTCACCATCATTCACTATCAGTCTTGTCAGAGGCATGTATATGCAACAGTTCAGATGCCCCTCCAAACTGCAAATATCCACACCCCTCTGAGTGAAGGCACTGTATTTCCCATCTCTAGTACTCAAACCTGGTTAACCAGTTTCCCTGAATCCCTTCACAAAATGTTACCTTGATTACACTCCAACAGCTCATCAGATCCCAAAAATCATTTGCCTCCACTCACTCTTATCTAACATGCTCACACATGTCTGCTGGATGTCCAAGCCCTTTACACACAAAACCTTTACCCCCCTTCCTCCTTCCTTTCCTATGGCAACCCCTACCCTGCCTTACCTCCAAGTCATCCTATTTTTCTTCATCCTCTCAGTGTCCAAACCACCTCAACCCTTCCTCAGCCTTTTGAATAATACTTTCAGTAACCCCACATCATCTAATCTCTAGACTATAAATTCTCTGAATAATATTTACAGCACACATTGCCCTCAGACATGACATCTGAACTGCCTCTAACCACCTCCTCACTGAAACATTTGCAACTCGAGCTACACATCCCTCCTCCTCCTCACCGCAACATTCATAAGCTTCACACTCATAAAAGTGTTGGTATCACTATACTCTCATACATTTTCCTTTATGCCTTGACAGATAATGTTCTTTGTCCCCACAGATGCCTCAATACACCTTTTTCACTTCATAATTCTATGGTTCACCTCATCTTCCATATTCCCATCTGCTGACAAGTTCACTCCCAAATATCTAAACACATTCACTTCCTCCATACTCCCTGCTTTATTATGAATTTATTTATTTACTGAAGTAAGAACTCTCAGCCAGCAAACTCAACATATGCAACCTGAATAATGGTGCACTCGGAGATATGGTGAAGTCCCTGGTGGAATCACAGGGAGAAGATTTGGAACTCTTTCTAAACTCTTCCAAATGTGAAATAATCCCAACAAACAAGGATTTAATAATGACTATTAGAACCAAAGGGGTCATCAGGATATTGACAGTCCTCAAGAAGAAACTGAATGACCTGAAGTGGATGGAGGCTAGAGTGAGGGATATGGATGCTAACAACACCTTATATCTTCCAACATGTGTTAACACTCCTAGGTAGTAGGTTGGTAGATAGCAACTGCCCAGGGAAGTACTACCATCCTGCCGAGTGTAAAACGAAAGCCTGTAATTGTTTTACATGATGGTAGGATTGCAGTCTTTCCTCTGTCTCATAAACATGCAAGTTTTCAGGTAGGTCTTGCTACTTCTACTTACATTAAGGTCACACTACACATGAATGTTTTTTTTTTTTTTTTTTCAACAAGTCGGCCGTCTCCCACCGAGGCAGGGTGACCCAAAAAAGAAAGAAAATCCCCAAAAAGAAAATACTTTCACCATCATTCAACACTTTCACCACACTCGCACATTATCACTGTTTTTGCAGAGGTGCTCAGAATACAACAGTCTAGAAGCATACACATATAAAGATACACAACATATCCCTCCAAACTGCCAATATCCCAAACCCCTCCTTTAAAGTGCAGGCATTGTACTTCCCATTTCCAGGACTCAAGTCCGACTATATGAAAATAACCGGTTTCCCTGAATCCCTTCACTAAATATTACCCTGCTCACACTCCAACAGATCGTCAGGTCCCAAGTACCATTCGTCTCTCCATTCACTCCTATCTAACACTCTCACGCACGCTTGCTGGAAGTCCCCCCCCTTACCCAAAAAAACCCCTTTCCCCCCCTCTCTCCAACCCTTTCAGGGACCCCTACCCCCCTTTCCCTTCCCCCTTAGTTTTATATGCTTTCCATGTCATTCTTTTTGATCCATTCCTCAAAAAAGACCAAACACCTCAACAACCCCCCCTCTGCCCCCCTGACTAATATTTTTTATTAACTCCAACCTTCTCCAAATTTTCCCACACTCCGAATTTTCTGCATAATATTTCACCACACATTCCCCTTAAACAACATCCCCTGCCCCCAACCCATCTCCTCGCTGCGCATTTACCCCCAACTTCACACCTATAGAGGTTGGTACTAAATATTTCATACATCCCCTTTTTTGCCCATAGAAAACGTTTTTTTTGACCCCCCAATTACCTCAAGCACCACTCACCTTTTTTCCCCTCATAAATTTTCTATGATTAAACCTTTTTTCTTAAAATCCCCCCCCGACACGTAAAACTCCCAAAAAATTAAAAACATTCATTCTTCCATACTCCTCCCCCCCCAATTTGATACCCAAATTTTTTCTTTATCCAAATCATTTGACCCCTCATCACCTTACTTTTTCATTTTTCACTTTCAATTTTTCCCTTTAACAATTCCAAACTCATCCACAAACCCTTTTGCAATTTTTCTTTAGAATCTCCCATAACACTACATAGCAAAAAGTAACTGTGTCAATTCCCATTTTGAATTTGATTCCCCCTATTTAATCCCCCCCTCTCCCAAAACCCCCTAGCATTTACTTCCTTTTTCAACCCCCTCTATAAATATATTTAAACAACCATGGTGAATTACAAATCCTGTCTAAACCCACTTTTACCCGGAAATTTCTCTCTCTTCTACTACCCTAACCAGCCCCACTTCCCCATAAAAATCTTTACAGCATTTAATAAATTACCACCTATTCCCTATACTTTCAACATCTGCCCATTGCTCCTCTAACCCCTTATCATATCCTTTTCTAAAAACCCTAAATGCAATAAAAAAATTCCCATCTTTATCTAAATAGTTCACATATATGCTTCAATGTAAACACTGATCTACACATCCCCTACCCCCTCTAAAACCCCCTTTTCATCCGCAATCTACATTCTGTCTACCTCTAATTCTTTCAATTAAAAACCCCACCGTACACTTTTCTGGTTCCAGTAAAGGGGTTTTTCCCTAAATTTTTTCAGTCTCTTTTGTCCCTTTCCCTTTTTATAAAGGGATTACATGCTCTCTGCCAACCCTAGGTCCCCCCCCTCTTTCATACATTTATTAAACAAAAGTACCAACCACCCCAACACTAAATCCCCCCCTGCTTTTAACATTTCTGTCATGATCCCATCAGTTCCAGCTGCTTTACCCCCTTTCATTTTACGTAATGCCTCACGTACCTCCCCCACACTTACATTCTGCTCTTCTTCACTCCTAAAAGATGGTGTACCTCCCTGACCAGTGCATGAAATTACTGCCTCTGTTTCTTCCTTAACATTTAAAAGTTCCTCAAAATATTCTCGCCATCTACCCAATACCTCCATCTCCCCATCTACTAACTCCCCTACTCTGTTTTTAACTGAATGAATGAATGTACAAGCATATATATACAGACCCTTCTGGGGTTTCTTCTATTTTTCTTACCAGCTCTTATTCTTGTATATTTTCACTTATCTCCATGGGGAAGTGGAACAGAATTCTTCCTCTGTAAGCCCAGAATTCTTCCTCTGTAAGCCATGCGTGTCGTTAGAGTCGACTAAAATGCTGGGAGCAAGGGGCTAGTAACTCCTTCTCCTGTATATATTAATAAATGTAAGAGGAGAAACTTTCGTTTTTCTTTTTGGGCCACCCCACCTTGGTGGGATACGGCCGGTGTGTTGAAAGATGTGTAACACTGTCTAGAATAGCCTATTTCTTGAGACAAGCACCCTCCTTTGAAAACAAAAACCAAGTAAAAATGACACACCTAAAATCAATATTTGGGAAGGCATTAAATGTCATCAGTGGAATCAATCAACATTTCTAGTGTGACTGAGGAATAGAAATTTGTATGGCAACACAGCATTACTTGCATTTCAGTTCTCTTGTACAATAGGACCACTGTATCCGCGGGGATACGTTACAAGGACCTGCTGTGGATACTGAAACTGAGATAGTAGCAAATGTTATGTTTAAGTCCTATACATGCCTATTGGGCCACAGTAAACCCCCATGTGACCAGCTTCCTTTTGCAGACTCAGTGTTGCCATCTAGAGAGGAAATGCCTACAATATCCTTGGTACCTATCAAGCACTTCTTCCAACTCCTCACCACCGGGGAGTTGGATAACATACTTGATACACAAACTTTGTGAAATCATGCACGTTGCTCTCATTCCCAGCATTTACTCTTATTCTCTGAGGCCCCAGACAGTATTAGACCTGGTAAACTTAACTGTGATGTCAGCAATGTTACCATGATGAAAAATTCCAAGTGGTTTCATAAGTATCAAAAACATTAAAGAAAAATTGATGTTTGAAAAGGTTAAGAAACATTTTTTACAATCTAAAAGATAAGAAACTTTAAACCAAGAACATGTTATCACACTAATGTATCGTATAATTTCTTCCTATACTAAAAAATTCTAACATCAATGTTGGATTTAAAATTTTAGATATAAAAAAAACTGATAAAAATTATTTTAAATTATGTACACAATGTCATCACTGATGTTTAAAAAAGACTAGTACAAGATCTGGAAGTTATGTTTCAGCAAAACTACAATAAGCAGTTTGAACATATTGCACCACCAACAGTTCTTGAATGAATAATGGAAAGGTATATCATTTTGGGAGGGGCACAATACCTACACTGACATAGTTGATGTGGCTAAAAAAAAAAAAACTTCAGAAACAAAGCAAGATAGTTGTGTAGTCAATGTGAAAAGCTTTCAAAATTGATCTGCCATATTAAATGCTTATGAAAAAAAAAAATCAGCAATCCTACTGGTGCAAAATATTCAACAAGGTGCCAGTTGACACCCATATTGCAGGATGACAGTACCTTCTTAGATGGAAACACACTTAACAACTTGCTATTGTTATTCACTAGACCATTATGTAGCATCAGCAAAGAAAAAAAAATTTAGTCTTAAGAAGAGTAAATATTTGACAGAATACACAACTAATGAACAAGACAAAGACAAAATACTATATTAATGTCTTATCTGGCTATTGCTTAATCCTGAAGAGGTTGTGCCCAGATGTATAACCTATATGTAGAAAAAATTTCCATTAAAATTCAAACAAATAATAATTACATAATTATATCCTAAATATAGCTAATATACTCTAAGCAACAGAACTATTCATCAAAAAGATTGCCAAGGGAGTCAGCAGGTGTATAAACCTTCATATCCTTTAAGGTTTCTGGCATTTGATTTTCTGTGGTCTTTAACCCATCTATTTTTTTAAATGCAGAACCATTTCTATTTTCTGAAATGTTCTCATTATTTGAACGTGAAGTTACTGGTGAAGCACTGCGTCTCTCTGATGTTCCACAGAACAGTGGTGAAGAATGGTTGCTCTCGCTCTCATCTTTCTTCTTAAATTGCTCAAAGTTTTTGAGATCTCTGTAAAATGCAAGTTATTTCTCCTTAGCATAAAACTGTAATTGATCAAAGTAAAAAATATTAAACAGTAAGCCCTACTTCATTACTACCAACTGAAACCTTATACAGTATTATATTCAAATGGCCTATCCACTTCTCAATTCCTTCTCATCTTTTACACACTACAACTGTCTCCAATTATTGCACTAAGGTGCCCCATAAATCAGTATAGTCTACCAACTACAGTACAATATCTATATACACAGTTTTCACTTAATGCTTACATTCTGGCCTAAAAAGCTTATGCACAAAGGCCACAAACTCGCTTCCAGATTGCGCTGCCATTATGTGCACTTGTGCTCCCAGTGGCCAACTGGTACACTAAAGTGCGTGCCAAGTTTGATTCAGCCTTCTGCTGTATCCGAACAGCTGTTTGGAAATTTCAGTACACCACAGCCACTATTGTGGCATTCGGGATTCATCTATAAAAAAGCTGCATTTGTGGTCACAATGGGGCCCAAGCTATCCTCTCTATGGTTAATAGAAACATACCAAGTTAGGCAAATCTTACTCAAGTCAGCTGGCCCAGTGGTTAGCACAATGGCCTCCGAGTTTTAGGACTCGCCTGCCATGGGTTCAAGTCCCACCCGTTCCATGATTTGTTGGATGCCTATGTGTTATTTTTGCACTAACAATGCAGTTCTATTTCTAGGTTTTAAATGTGAAAGATGCAAAACTGTTTTACTTTCTTTTGCTCGATACTTAGATTTGGATGACAAACAGAAAACTGAAAGTAAACGAGGATAAGAAATCTCGAGAATACAGAGTAGAGATTTTGGTCCCTTTGACTGTGGTGCTTTCAGTTTGCAGCCTGTGGGATCAGTGAAAGATTTTTCACTGTCATTTGTTGAGCATTATCAACCAGTGTTAAAACTTGCAAGTGTCATATTCATAATCTCTCTCAAGAGAGTATCCAGATATGCAGAATATCTTGATCCTTATCAACACATTTGTTTCCTCTTTAATTTTTTCATTTACTTGTGGGTTTGTCTAATTACTTGCATAAAGACTACAGTCTGTACTGAATACTACAGTTTGACTGGTATTGTTCCCACATGGAGTTCCCACCAATCCCAACTTATACCACTGCACTAGCTCTGTGAGGAAAAAGTTCATTAGATAGAAGTAGTGGAAGTATGAATGTATGGTGGTTGTTTGCTGGGCAGTCTGCTGGTTCAGTTAGGGTGGGTGCATACCTCCCGCTACCCCCCATCCTTTCTCCACCCGGTGGGAGATGATGAGTGCGTCTCCAACCTGTGGCTAGTCACTTGACTTGCGACTCCCATCCAATCTAAGTATTCATTTCACTCCTGACTAAATTATATGTTTTGGGTTAAATTGGTTTCAGTAAGAGCTTCACTCTTGTTTAGGGTTTTAGGTTTTACACTAAAATTTATTACTGCCTTGATTTGACTTGCATAGCGTTATATCATTTTTTTTTTATTAACATGTCGGCCGATACCCACCAAGGCAGGGTGGCCCAAAAGAGAAAAACTTTCATCATTCACTCCATCACTGTCTTGCCCTCATTCAGAGTGCAGACATTGTACTTCCCATCTCCAGGACTCAAGTCTTACTTCTCACAATTTCATTTAACCCTTTCAGGGTCCAAGGCCAAAATCTGAAGTGGTGCCCCAGTGTCCAAGAATTTTCAAAAAAAAAAATTTTAATTTTTTTCTTATGAAATGGTAGAGAATCTTTTTGTGAATGTAATAAAACAAAAAGTACGAAATTTGATGGAAAATTGACGAAATTATGCTCTCGTGAATTTTGATGTGTCAGCGATATTTACCAATCGGCAATTTTGCCGACTTTGACTCCCATTTTAGGCCAATTACATTATTCCAGTCGACCAAATTCTCAGCTATTTCACTATTTATTACTTATATTCTATCGATGAGCACAAGAAATCGCCAAGTCAACTGTTTCGACTCAAAATAAAGTGACCGGAAATTGGTAATTTGGCCAATTTAACACAAAGTTCAAAAAATGTTCCAATTTTAAAATAGGGTCCAAATAAACAATGTAGGTATTCCCGGGCACTAAACTAACATTTCCTCTGTTCATTAGTTATGTTTTGAGGGTTTTAAACAAATAAAATTCCTTTTTTGATTTTTTATTCACATAATAAATTTTTTATTCACACCAAAAAAAGAAGATTTACTGTTATGCAATATTGTAATAATTGTATAAATATCATCACCACATTTGTGAATGTATATTTAGACCCACCAGCGGCGTGAAATTAGACGTGTGAGGTCGTTTGTTTACTCTTGAACATCGGCAAAAATTTAACATTTCCGCCACTTTGAGCTCAATTTCAAGCCATTTCAGTGCTAAAAACCAATCAAAATTTTCTCTATTTTTGTAATACGTCTTCCATTCTATCAAATGAGACCAAGAAATCACAAATACAACTATAAAAAACATATGAAAAAACACTGCAAAGTCGCTGTTTTAATCGAAAATCATGGTCTCAGTTTTTTTTCTCATTATACACAGTGTGCTGCAGGATTTGTTTTATGTGGTGCACACATACCACATAGATGTATTCTCTCATATCTAGGCCCAAATTTACCACTCACAGTTTATCAGAGTGAGCTGAGCTCATGACGTAGATCTACGGTTTGGACCCTGAACGTAAAGCCGTTGATCTACGGGACGGACCCTGAAAGGGTTAAAGGCTGTATGCCTACTGTGTAAGCAAGTTATTGAGTGGTAGGTAACTTTGTTTTCTTTATTTTAGTCTTGATTGTTGGCTGGGGTCATCCAGCACATGCAAGATAAGGCTAAGGGCAGCACTGATCTTTCCAAGATAGACATTACTTGACATCTCTATCTACATTGGTCCCCCTTCCACACGTAGCCGACCACCCAGTCAGATACCCACCATCCAAACAGCATTTCTCAGTTATAACTTCACCAGGATTTCCTGACTGGCAATTTAACCCTTTCAGGGTCCAGAGGCTAAATTTCAAAGTGTGCACCAGGGTCCAAGAATTAAAAAAAAAAAAAAACTTATGAAATGGTAGAGAATCTTTTTCTGAAGGTAATAAAACAAAAACTATGAAATTTGATGGAAAATTGGCGAAATTATGCTCTCACGAATTTTGATGTAGAATTTTGGTCAGCGATATTTACGAATCGGCGATTTTACCGACCGACTCCCATTTTAGGCCAATTACATTTCAGTCTACCAAATTCTTAGCTATTTCACTAGTATTACTTCTATTCTATTGATTGAGCACAGGAAATCGCCTAGTCAACTGTTTCAACTACTAAATAAATGATCGGAAATTGGTAATTTGGCAAATTTAACACAAAGTTCAAAATATTCCAATTTCAAAATAGGGTCCAGAATAAACAATGCAGGCATTCCTGGCACTAAACTAACATTTCCTCTGTTCATTAGTTATGGTTTCAGGCTTTACAAATGAAATCCATTTTGATTTTTTATTCACAATGAATTTTTATTCAAACCAAAAAATAGAAGATTTACTGTTATGCAATACTGTAATAATTGTATAAATATCATCACCACATTTGTGAATGTATATTATACCCACCAGTTGGTGTGTATTAGATGAGTGAGGTCGTTTGTTTACTCTTGAACATGGGCAAAAATTTAACATTTCCGCTACTTTGAGCTCAGTTTCAAGCCATTTCCAGTACTAAAACCAATCAAAATCATCTCTATTTCTGTAATATATCTTCAATTCTGTCAAATGAGACCAAGAAATCGCAGAATACAACTATAAAAAACACTGCAAAATCGCTGTTTTAATCGAAAATCAAGGTCTCGTTTTTTTTTTCCCTCATTAAACACTGTGTGCTGCAGGATTTGTTTTATGTGGTGCACACATACCACAGATGTATTCTCTCACATCTAGGCCCAAATTTACCACTCACAGCTTATCAGAGTGAGCTGAGCTCATGGCGTAGATCTACGGTTTGGACCCTCAATGTACAGCCGTAGATTTACGGCACTGACCCTGAAAGGGTTAAATGCTTAAAAGGAGTTGTGGTGGTCAGAGGATCAGTCACCCTTTCATCATAGGAGTCTTTACTCCGGTTGGGGACACTGTCTTCGGCTTTCAACAATCACGTCCACCTGTGACCCCCCCCCTTATCATCAACAACGGCTTAGTGTTCCCAACCACTGTTCAGAGCTACTTGCCCACAACATCGGCACTGCACCAATTTACACTACATCACTGTGTACATATTAGCTTTGAATCAATCATTTATATATTTCATTTTTTATTTTTCCTTAAAGTAGGATTAATTTCATTTTTGAGTGTTTTATATTCCTTACTAATTTCAATGATCAATAATTTTTTTTATGTTATTATTGAATATTCTATCTTTTTATTTCCATGAGGAGGAGCCAGCCTTGTCAAATACTCTATGAGGGTCTGACAGGGCTGAGTGAACCTTCACACCTCTCTATCAAGGTAAAAATCTTGTTGATGTGCTTGCACCTTTTGCTTTGGTCTCGGAAATGTTTGTATGACCTACTGCGGACCCTTTCAAACAGCCTTTTGTTGTGGAGAAATCATTGGCACAAAGAGCCATTTCTTTAGTAGCCCCCAAGAATGTCTAGGAGGTTGCCAATGTCTTCAGGGCCAGAAATCTGTTCAGGTTTTCATAAGTCAATTAACAGCACACTGACCTCTGGGTGCTTTATAGCATAGTTCTTATAGTTGAATGGGCAGGTTTCTTGAGCTTATTTAAAGAAACATAAGGCACACTAATAAAATAGCCAGGAATTGGATCAGTTTGAGCAGTGGAATTACTTAAAATAGGACTACAGTGGACCCCTGAATTTCATGATTAATCCATTCCAGAGAGTCTGCCGACTGGTGAAATTCACAATTGGCGAATTTATTTTCCCCATAAGAAACAATGGAAACCCAATTAATCTGTTTCAGACAGCCAAAAGTATTAACAAAAAATTATTTTTTTAAAGATTATATAGTGATTTACATACAGAAAACAATGACAAATAAATATAAAGCACTAATAAAATGGATAAATGAACATTTAACATCACACTTAACCTTTATCGATTCTTGTTGGTGTAGGAGGTAGGTAGGAGGCAAGAGGAAGGAGAGTTTATTATGCTTCAATATGATGCTATTATCATCTCTATGGCTTATTTATCTATCACAATTCATCTAACATGACATTATAAACAATATTAATAACACAAACATGATATATACTCTAGAATGAATAAAATATGTCATAATGTATGAGAGGAGTAAATGGTGTGTTTTTGTTGGGTTTAAGGGCCGTCACTAAGAGAAGCAGTGTTGGTGGCGGTGGAGGCTTCTGCCAGCACCACTATCACACTTAAACAATGTAATTTATAAACAACAAATATTTACATTTTAATTTATAAATAAGAAATACAGCTACCATCTGACTTACGACCTGCTCGACTTACAACCGTGTTTTTTATACCAAATTTCTGGGAAATAAACAACTATTTGTGTTGTACACAGTGTTTATCCTTAACCTTACAGTATAAAATACAGTACTAACAGCATAAAAAGTAAAGTAAAACATGAAATACCAAAATAAAACAATAAAATAAAGTCATTACAAAATTGTTTTGTTGATATTCAGTAGTAAAGTTCGACTTACGACCGGTTTCTCGGAACCGAACTCGGTCGTAAGTCGGATGATGTGTACAGTGGACCCTCGACTAACGCTATTAATCCGTTCCTGAGAGCTCATCGTTAGTCAAAGTAATCGTTAGTCAAGTTAATTTTCCCCATAAGAAATAATGGAAATCAAATTAATCCGTGCAAGACACCCAAAAGTATTTAAAAAAAAAAATTTTAACACGTGAAATATTAATTTTAATACACACAAACTGAAGAAGACATGCACAGTTACATGACACTTACCTTTATTGAAGATCTGGTGATGACTGATGGGATGGGAAGAGGGGAGTGTGTTGATGGTCTTAGTGTTTAGAAGGGGAATCCCCTTCCATTAGGACTTGAGGTGGCAAGTCCTTTTTCGGGGTTACTTCCCTTCTTCTTTTAATGCCACTAGGACCAGCTTGAGAGTCACTGGACCTCTGTCGCACAACATATCTGCCCATAGAGGCCTGTACCTCCTGTTCCTTTATGACATTCCTAAAGTGTTTCACAACATTGTCAGTGTCACCATTAAACACTTGTTCAGGTTTCAGTCCTTCACTGTCTATGTACTCCTTGAATTGCTGCACATATTTTTCAGCTGCTTTTTGGTCCAAACTGGCAGCCTCACAATGCCTTATCACATTATGTATGCCACTACGATTCTTAAATCTCTCAAACCAACCTTTGCTGGCCTTAAATTCACTCACATCACCACTAGTTGCTGGCATTTTTCTAATTAAATCGTCATGCAACTTCCTAGTCTTTTCACATATGATCGCTTGAGAGATGCTATCTCCTGCTATCTGTTTTTCGTTTATCCATACCAATAACAGTCTCTCAACATCTTCTATCACTTGCGATCTCAGTTTCGAAAACATAGTTGCACCTTTGGCAAGAACAGCTTCCTTGATTGCCGTTTTCTTGGCCACAATAGTAGCGATGGTTGACTGGGGTTTTGTGTACAGCCTGGCCAGCTCGGAGACATGCACTCCACTTTCATACTTAACAATGATCTCTTTCTTCATATCCATAGTAATTCTCACCCTTTTTTGCTGTAGGGTTGGCACTAGAAGCTTTCTTGGGGCCCATGGTGACTTATTTTGCAGGTGCAATCACTAAAAAGGCTGTGATAATATGAAATGTTCTGATTGTATGCTTGGAAGCGACCGCGGTGGCTGGCTGGCTTGTAAACACTGGCCAGAAGTGGACGCGTCTCAGACGGAACGAATAGTGTTGGTCGAGTTTTTTAGCGCTAATCGAGGCAAAATTTTTGCGATAAAATGTATCGCTAGTCAGATTTATCGTTAATCGATGCCATCGCTGGTCGAGGGTCCACTGTATTTACATTTTAATTTATAAATTAGTAAGTTTATTCTTGTATACACAAATACAGTTACATACATAGATTATCATAACTATACCACTGGCGGGATTTGAACCCACGGTCAGAGAGTCTCAAAACTCCAGACCGTCACGATAGGCACTGGACCAGCTAGCGATGCGACGGTCTGGAGTTTTGAGACTCTCTGACTGCGGGTTTAAATCCCGCTCGTGGTATGGTTTGTTTGCAGTCGTGTCATTACGATTTCGTGAGTCATAGATTATCATACATAGCAGCATATGTGTAAAGTACCCAGGATAACCCAAAAAATTCAAGAGTGACATATTTCCCATTGGTGTCCTTTTATATTTACACTTATACTTACTTTTATACTTACACTTTTATATTTACACTTACCTTGGAGGAGATGTTAGTTTAATTAGTTAGTTTGATGAAGATGTTGGCAAAGGTTTAGGGTGGTGGAAGATAGCAGGGCAGTGTATGTTCAGCAGTCCTATACACATCGAACATAGGAGAGTTACTCTCGTGTTGTTTTTCTATCGCTTACTCGCTTAACTTACTTGCTACACTGTTAATTCTACACTTTATCGCTGGCTGGAGCTATAGCCTTTATCGATACCTGCTGCTTTAGTATCATACATATTGTAGAATCACTGCAGAAGGCACGTTCTCTCCTCTCTCTTCCTCCTCCTGTACTTTAGTACTTTGATATGAGTTTTTTCTTGAATTCTATCATGTATCTCACCTTCTTTACCAAAGGGCTGGCACTAGGAGCTTTCTTTGGGCCCATGGTGGCTTATTTAGCAGTTGCAAGCACAAAAAAACAATGAATTATGAAATGTGTTGTATGAACCAGTTGCAAGCACAAAAAACAATGAATTATTATGAAATGTGTTGTATGAACCAGTGGGGTGATGGTCACATGCTGGTAAACAATGGCACACTGAGTGTGAATAGTGCGGTCACCGAATCACGAGTCCAATCACGAACCATGAAGCTAAATTTTGCTGAAAAAACTTGCCGAAAGTCAGATTTCACGAAAGTTGCGGCCGCCGAACGGCAGGGGTCCACTGTATTAGTGTCAGAAGTCGCCAATGGATAGTCAGGAGGCCAGAGAAAAACCCATTAACTGCATAGCTAAACCAGGGAAAATTCCAATAATGGTATGTAAAACCAATTTCAATACATGTTATATAATTATTAAAGGGGATACAGGAGAGTTTTTAACACTACTAAATATTCATAATAGTACTTACCATGGAAATTATTTTGAAAATTAACAAATGGATGAATAAGATCAGTAAAAACACAGGAATTGGTTACCAAAGTCATTTTTCTCAAAAGAGACAAAAACAGAAATACCTCATCTTCCTCTTCATATTGCTGTCTTTCTTGATTTTAACTGCCCTACATTTCTAAGTCCTCTTTCACTGATAAATATTCTCATATTTATTTAAAAAATGATGTATCTATAAAATTACCTTAGTTTCTTATGGTGTTGGTCGCCAGTCAGATGATCCGATATAGTAATTATACCATTACAGGAGGCGGAGCATATCAAACAATTGTAACCTTCGAGAGTTTTCTTAACGATTTTATTTTCCAATGCAGACTTCAAAAAATCTAGCAAATAAAACAGTTTATTAGGAATATAAAAGGCAAATAACAAACTGACAAATAACTTTTTTTTAACACATTGACTATTTCCCACCAAGGCAGGGCAACCCAAAAAGAAAGAAAAAACTTTCATCATTCAACACTTTTACCATCACTCATCCATAATCAATGTCTTTGCAGAGATGCTCAGATAAGACAGTTTAGACATCCCTCCAAACTGTCAATATCCCAAACCCCTCCTTTAACCCCTAAACTGTCCAAGCGTAGATCTACGTTCACGTGCAGGGGGGGCTCCAAACGTAGATCTACATTATTTTTACGTGCTTTCAAATGGGGAAAATAAAGATTGGAGAGCTACGCACATGAACATAGATCTACGTTTGGCCAGTTTAACAGTTAAAGTAGGCATTGTAGGGCCCAGCTCTACGGCAATTCGCTAATATGGCAATTTCAAATTATGACCAAAACTTGCTATACAGCTCTGGGTCTTTCTAATACAACGTGCCCCACCCAGTTTGCTTATATTCTCCGTGAGCACATCTCTGTCTGGAAACTTTCCAAAATTTCAAGTGTTTTAAAGTTACTGCATATTTTATATGTACGCTGATAATTATATACTTATGTATACCTGTACCTAAATATACCTATGCATTGTGCTGGTTTGCAGGTACACATTAAAATCACTCTCTCTACTCTTGACGCCATATTAATAATACATGTGTAATACGTAATCTCTAGGGCGCATTAAATGTCATATGTATATTACGTTAATTTGGACATTTCCATTAACCCTTTGAGGGTTTCAGCTTACGACCCAGGGTTTTTGACGTACTAGTACGTGGGGGTCTTGGCAAGAGGTGTGGAGTTAAAAGATAAAGAATCACACAAAGTGGGAGTTGTCTCAGTTGCTCTTTGCTGATGACACTGTGCTCTTGGGAGATTCTGAAGAGAAGTTGCAGAGATTGGTGGATGAATTTGGTAGGGTGTGCAAAAGAAGAAAATTGAAAGTGAATACAAGAAAGAGTAAGGTTATGAGGATAACAAAAAGATTAGGTGATGAAAGATTGGATATCAGATTGGAGGGAGAGAGTATGGAGGAGGTGAATGTATTCAGATATTTGGGAGTGGACGTGTCAGTGGATGGGTCTATGAAAGATGAGGTGAATCATAGAATTGATGAGGGGAAAAGGTGAGTGGTGCGCTTAGGAGTCTGTGGAGACAAAGAACTTTGTCCCTGGAGGCAAAGAGGGGAATGTATGAGAGTATAGTTTTACCAATGCTCTTATATGGGTGTGAAGCATGGGTGATGAATGTTGCAGTGAGAGAAGGCTGGAGGCAGTGGAGATGTCATGTCTGAGAGCAATGTGTGGTGTGAATATAATGCAGAGAATTCGTAGTTTGGAAGTTAGGAGGAGGTGCGGGATTACCAAAACTGTTGTCCAGAGGGCTGAGGAAGGTTGTTGAGGTGGTTCGGACATGTGGAGAGAATGGAGCGAAACAGAATAACTTCAAGAGTGTATCAGTCTGTAGTGGAAGCAAGGCGGGGTAGGGGTCGGCCTAGGAAAGGTTGGAGGGAGGGGGTAAAGAGGTTTTGTGTGCGAGGGGCTTGGACTTCCAGCAGGCATGCGTGAGCCATAGTTTGATAAGAGTGAATAGACACAAATGGTTTTTAATACTTGACGTGCTGTTGGAGTGTGAGCAAAGTAACATTTATGAAGGGGTTCAGGGAAACCGGCAGGCCGGACTTGAGTCCTGGAGATGGGAAGTACAGTGCCTGCACTCTGAAGGAGGGGTGTTAATGTTGCAGTTTAAAAACTGTAGTGTAAAGCACCCTTCTGGCAAGACAGTGATGGAGTGAATGATGTGAAAGTTTTTCTTTTTCAGGCCACCCTGCCTTGGTGGGAATCGCCAGTGTGATAATAATAATAATAATAATAATAATAATAATAATAATAATAATAATAATAATAATTAATTAATTAAATATATATATATAAAAACAGAGTAGGGGAGTTAGTAGATGGGGAGATGGAGGTATTGGGTAGATGGCGAGAAATTTTGAGGAACTTTTAAATGTTAAGGAAGAAACAGAGGCAGTAATTTCATGCACTGGTCAGGGAGGTATACCATCTTTAGGAGTGAAGAAGAGCAGAATGTAAGTGTGGGGGAGGTACGTGAGGCATTACGTAAAATGAAAGGGGGTAAAGCAGCTGGAACTGATGGGATTATGACAGAAATGTTAAAAGCAGGGGGGATATAGTGTTGGAGTGGTTGGTACTTTGTTTAATAAATGTATGAAAGAGGGGAAGGTACCTAGGGATTGGCAGAGAGCATGTATAGTCCCTTTATATAAAGGGAAAGGGGACAAAAGAGACTGTAAAAAATTATAGAGGAATAAGCTTACTGAGTATACCAGGAAAAGTGTACGGTAGGGTTATAATTGAAAGAATTAGAGGTAAGACAGAATGTAGGATTGCGGATGAGCAAGGAGGTTTTAGAGTGGGTAGGGGATGTGGATCAGGTGTTTTACATTGAAGCATATATGTGAACAGTATTTAGATAAAGATAGGGAAGTTTTTATTGCATTTATGGATTTAGAAAAGGCATATGATAGAGTGGATAGAGGAGCAATGTGGCAGATGTTGCAAGTATATGGAATAGGTGGTAAGTTATTAAATGCTGTAAAGAGTTTTTATGAGGATAGTGAGGCTCAGGTTAGGGTGTGTAGAAGAGAGGGACAATACTTCCCGGTAAAAGTAGGTCTTAGACAGGGATGTGTAATGTCACCATGGTTGTTTAATATATTTATAGATGGGGTTGTTAAGGAAGTAATGCTAGGGTGTTTGGGAGAGGGGGGGGATTAAATTATGGGGAATCAAATTCAAAATGGGAATTGACACAGTTACTTTTTGCTGATGATACTGTGCTTATGGGAGATTCTAAAGAAAAATTGCAAAGGTTAGTGGATGAGTTTGGGAATGTGTGTAAAGGTAGAAAGTTGAAAGTGAACATAGAAAAGAGTAAGGTGATGAGGGTGTCAAATGATTTAGATAAAGAAAAATTGGATATCAAATTGGGGAGGAGGAGTATGGAAGAAGTGAATGTTTTCAGATACTTGGGAGTTGACGTGTCGGCGGATGGATTTATGAAGGATGAGGTTAATCATAGAATTGATGAGGGAAAAAAGGTGAGTGGTGCGTTGAGGTATATGTGGAGTCAAAAAACGTTATCTATGGAGGCAAAGAAGGAATGTATGAAAGTATAGTAGTACCAACACTCTTATGGGTGTGAAGCTTGGGTGGTAAATGCAGCAACGAGGAGACGGTTAGAGGCAGTGGAGATGTCCTGTTTAAGGGCAATGTGTGGTGTAAATATATGCAGAAAATTCGGAGTGTGGAAATTAGGAGAAGGTGTGGAGTTAATAAAAGTATTAGTCAGAGGGCAGAAGAGGGGTTGTTGAGGTGGTTTGGTCATTTAGAGAGAATGGATCAAAGTAGAATGACATGGAAAGCATATAATCTATAGGGAAGGAAGGCGGGTAGGGGTCGTCCTCGAAAGGGTTGGAGAGAGGGGGTAAAGGAGTTTTGTGGGTAAGGGGCTTGGACTTCCAGCAAGCGTGCGTGAGCGTGTTAGATAGGAGTGAATGGAGACGAATGGTACTTGGGACCTGACGATCTGTTGGAGTGTGAGCAGGGTAATATTTAGTGAAGGGATTCAGGGAAACCGGTTATTTTCATATAGTCGGACTTGAGTCCTGGAAATGGGAAGTACAATGCCTGCACTTTAAAGGAGGGGTTTGGGATATTGGCAGTTTGGAGGGATATGTTGTGTATCTTTATATGTGTATGCTTCTAGACTGTTGTATTCTGTGCACCTCTGCAAAAACAGTGATAATGTGCGAGTGTGGTGAAAGTGTTGAATGATGATGAAAGTATTTTCTTTTTGGGGGATTTTCTTTCTTTTTTGGGCCCACCCTGCCTCGGGGGGAGACGGCCGACTTGTTGGAAAAAAAAAAAAAAATAATTATATATATATATAATATATATATATATATAATATATATATATATATGTATGTATGTCATTCCATGTCATTCTACTTTGATCCATTCTCTCTAAATGACCAAACCACCTCAATCCCTCTTCAGCCCTATGACTAACACTTTTATTAACACCACACCTTCTCCTAATTTCCACACTCCGAATTTTCTGCATAATATTTACACCACACATCTTCACTGCCTCCAACCGCCTCCTTGCTGCAGCATTTACAACCCAAGCTTCACACCCATATAAGAGTTGGTACCACTATACCTTCATACATTCCCTTCTTTGCCTCCATAAATGACGTTTTTTGTCTCCACATATACCTCAACGCACCACTCACCTATTTTCCATCATCAATTTTATGGTTAACCTCATCCTTCATAAACCCATCTGCTGACACATCAACTCCCAAATATCTGAAAACACCCATTTCTTCCATACTCCCTCCAATTTTTCTTTATATAATTTGTTACCCCTCATCACCTTACTCTTTTCTATGTTCACTTTCAACTTTCTACCTGTACACACACTCCCAAACTCGTCCGCTAACCTTTGCAACTTTTCTTTAGAATTTCCCATAAGCACTGTATCATCAGCAAAAAGTAACTGTGTCAACTCCCATTTCGTAATTGATTCTCCATAATTTAATCCCACCCCTCTCCCCAACACCCTAGCATTTACTTCTCTTACAACCCCATCTATAAATATATTAAACAACCATGGTGACATTACACATACCTGTCTAAGACCTACTTTTACCGGGAAGTAATCAGCCTCTCTACTACACACCCTAACCTGAGCCTCACTATCCTCATAAAAACTATTTACAGCATTTAGCAACTTACTACCTATTCCATATACTTGCAACATCTGCCACATTGCTCCCCTATCAACTATCATATACATTTTCTAAATCAATAAATGCAATGAAAACTTTCCTACCTTTATCTAAATACTGTTCACATATATGCTTCAATGTAAACACTTTATCTACACATCCCTTACCCACTCTAAAGCCTCCTTGCTCATCCAAAATCCTACTCTCTGTCTTACCTCTAATTCTTTCAATAATAACCCTACCGTACACTTTTCTTGGCATACTCAATAAACTTATTCCTCTATAATTTTTACAATCTCTCTTGTCCCCCTTCCCTTCATATAAAGGGACTATACACGTTCTCTGCCAATCCCTAGGTACCTTCCCCTCTTTCATACATTTATTTAACAAAAATACCAACCACTCCAACACTATGTCCCTCCCTGCTTTTAACATTTCTGTCATGATCCCGTCAGTTCCAGCTGCTTTACCCTCTTTCATTCTATGTAATGCCTCACACCCCTCCCCCACACTCACATCCTGCTCTTCTTCACTCCTGAAAGATGGTATACCTCCCTGGCCAGTGTGTGAAATTACCGCCCCCCTTTCTTCGTCGACATTTAAAAGTTCCTCAAAATATTCTCGCAATCTACCCAATACCTCCATCTCCTCATCTACTAACTCCCCCACTCTTTTTAACTGACAAATCCATTCGTTCCCTAGGCTTTTTTAACTTTTCTAACTCGCTTCAAAATTTTTTCTTATTTTCATTAAAATTTCTTGACAGTGCCTCTCCCACTATCATCCGCTCTCCTTTTGCACTCTCTCGCCACTCTCTTCACCTTTCTTTTACTCTCCATATACTCTACTCTTCTTATAACACTTCTGCTTTGTAAATACCTCTCATAAGCTATCTTTTTCACTTTTATCACACCCTTTATTTCATCTTTCCACCAATCACTCCTCTTTCCTCCTGCACCCACCCTCCTATAACCACAAACTTCTGCCTCACATTCTAATACTGCATTTTTTAAACTATTCCAACCCTCTTCAACCCCTCCCCCCCACTACTCATACTTGCACCAGCCCACCTTTCTGCCAATAGTTGCTTATATTTCACCCGAACTTGCTCCTCCCTTAGTTTATACACTTTCAATTCCCTCTTACTTCTTGTTGCCATTTTCCTCTTATCCCATCTACCTCTTATTCTAACTGTAGCTACAACTAAATAATGATCCGATATATCAGTTGATCTTCTATAAACGTGTACATCCTTGAGCCTACCCATCAACCTTTTATACACCAATACATAATCTAACAAATTACTTTTATTACATGCTATATCATACCTTGTATGTTTATCCTCTTTTTCATAAAATATGTATTGCTTATTACCAAACCTCTTTCTACACTTAGCTCAATTAAAGGCTCCCCATTTACATTTACCCCTGGCACCCCAAATTTACCTAATACTCCCTCCACAACATTTTTACCCACTTTAGCATTAAACCTCCCAACCACAAGTACTCTCACACTTGGTTCAAAACTCCCCACGCATTCACTCAACATTTCCCAAAATCTCTCTCTCTCGTCTATACTTGTCTCTTCCCCAGGTGCATATACACTTACTATAACCCACTTCTCACATCCAATCTTTATTTTACTCCACATAATCCTTGAATTAATACATTTTTAGTCCCTCTTTTCCTGCAATAGCTTATCTTTCAACATTATTGCTATTCCTTCTTTAGCTCTATTTGAAACCCCTGATCTAATCCCATTTATTCCTCTCCATTGAAACTCTCCCACCCCCTTCAGCTTTGTTTCACTTAAAGCCAGGACATCCAGCTTCTTCTCATTCATAACATCCACAATCATCTCTTTCTTATCATTTGCACAACATCCACGCACATTCAGACTTCCCACTTTGACAATTTTCTTATTCTTTTCAGTAATTATTACAGGAAAAGGGGTTATTAGCCCATTGTTCCTGGCATTTTAGTTGACTTTTACAACACGCATGACTTACGGAGGAAAAATTCTTATTTCACTTCCCCATGGACATAAAAGGAAAAGTAATAAGAACAAGAACTAAGATAAAATCAAAGAAAACTCAGATGTGTGTGTATAAATAAACGTGTACATGTATGTTTAGTGTGACCTAAGTGTAAGTAGAAGTAGCAAGACGTATCTGTAATCATGCATATTTATGAGACAGACAAAAGACACCAGCAATCCTACCAACTTGTAAAACAATTACAGGCTTAGCTTTACACTCACTTGGCACTGTGCAACTGTACGAAAATACTGAGCTATATTCATCAATCACTGAAGATATTCTAAAGGTAAAGTAGTGACAACATGCAACAAAATGCAGAGGATCTTCATAATTGCAGTGTCAGCCATTCCTATATTTTTCTACTATTAAAACAGTGAATGTGGTTATAAACAATTTAAAATGAAGGAATTTCACGGCATTTCATGGGAAATGGATTATGATTATGTACTGTATTCAAAACTTAGCAATCAAAAATATGCCCTAGAGCTGTTGTAAGAAAAAAATGTTTCAGATGCTCTTTAAAAATACAATGGAACCTCTGTTTTCGTATGACCTAGTTTTTGTACAATTCGGTTTTCACCAATTTTTTTTTATCAAAATTTTGTCCCAGTTTTCGTACATCCGCTCGGTCTTCATACAGTTAAAGATGGTCCGTACCAAACTCGTCCGCCTGCCTGCGTGACAACTCGGCCACTCATTTCCCGGAATCGAGCGCCCACACAAAGCATCCCATGTGTTCGTGATTTTGAAGGGTTTGAGCCTGACCTTGATGACCCTACAACTGTTATGGAATCTATTGTGAAGAGCTGCAAGACCTTCAACTGGAACAGCAACAAACAGCAGCTGAGGAAATTGCTTCAGAGGAGGAAGAGAGGGAAGAATGTGCCTTCTTGAGTAATAAAGGACATGTGTGCAAAGTGGAATGAGTTGCAAAGTTTTGTGGAGAAATATCACCTTCACAAAGCTGTTGCAAGCCATGTCTGCAACATGTTCAATGACAATGCCTTGTCCCATTTTAGGTAAATCTTAAAGAGACACTAGAAACGGACCTCTCTGGACATTTTTTTTGTGTGACACGGGTCCAGTGACTCAAGCTGGTCCTGGTGCCAGTAAAAGACAAAGAGGGGAAGTAACCCAGGATAAGGCCTTGGTACTTGAATTCCTTATGGATGGGGATTTCCCTTCCAAACACTAACCTCTCCTTCTCCCTCTCCCCTCCTTGTCATCTTCCATATGCCAACAAAGAGTCTTCAATAAAGGTAAAAGTTGTTAAATTGTCATTTTTCCATTGCATTAGTCACTTATATTTATTTCTCACTGTTTTCTGTATTCTCTATAAAATGTATTTTTTTTTTAATATTTTTGGGTGTCTGGAATGGATTAACTGGATTTACATTACTTCTTATGGGAAATATTGCTTCAGTTTTCATACGATTCAGTTTTTGTCAAACTTTTTCGAACAGATTAATCACGAAAACTAAGGTTCCACGGTAGTGTATCTTTATTGCAATAGATAGAAATATCTGCTGTTTCGAGTGGCATCTAAACTGTCATATCTGCACGCCTCTGCTAAGACAGTGATAGTGTAAATGATAGTTTTTTTTTGTTTCCTTGCACCCAGCCTCAGTGGCAGACTACTAGCTTGTTAACTTATTTTTTTTTTTTTATAAAATGTATTGCTGATAAGTGAAGACAAAGACAATTTGAAGAATATTTTTTTATTAGGACAATGTTTTACCAAGTAGAACTTTACCAAGTCATGACTTAATTATAATAATTAAATTCTAAAAAGAGCTACAACTTAGGTTTGTTTTCACACTGAGTCTTTCACATGAGAGACTTACCATTAGGCATTTCAGAGCTTTGTACTAAAGAAGTACAATCTATCTTCTCACAAACAGCATCTACATTAGTGGATGTGATGACAGCCACAGGTGGAGATGTTGTCCCACTGGATGTAACTGGAGATACTGAGCACATTCTTCCTCTGAAAGATAAGAAAATAATCACAATTATACTTGATAGCATACTCTACAAAATGAAAAGAAGAGAGGACAAAGCACTTCTATATAAAGGACATAGGAAATACAAAAAAATTAGCAGGTTTAGTAGATATGGAAACAATGGAAAAGTCCACTGCAATAGTTAAAACATTGTCCGTTATTATTACTAACACATCAAAACAAGGTAGTAGGTGGTGGTCAGCAACCGCAGAGGGAGGTACTACCATCCTGCCAAGTGAGTGTAAAACGGAAGCCTGTAATTGTTTTACACAATGGCAGGATTGCTGGTGTCTTTTTTTTTCTGTCTCATACACATGCAAGATTTCAGGTACATCTTGCTACTTCTACTTACGTTTAGGTCACACTACACATACATGTACAAGCATAGATATACACACCCCTCAGGGTTTTCTTCTATTTTCTTTCTAGTTCTTGTTTATTTCCTCTTACCTCCATGGGCAGGTGGAACAGAATTCTTCCTCCGTAAGCCATGAGTGTTGCAAGAGGCGACTAAAATGCTGGGAGGAAGGGGCTAGTAACCCCTTCTCCTGTATATATTACTAAATGTAAAAGGAGAAACTTTCGTTTTTCCTTTTGGGCCACCCTGCCTCGGTGGGATACGGCCGGTGTGTTGGAAGAAGACATTAAAACCATCTTCCAACTACAAATGCTCATGCCAACCATGTAACTCTCCCATTACTCTGTTCTATCTTTACCTTTGAATGCAGTGCAGCAGCTACACTGCTTCCTCAAAATTGCATTACCACTGGTAAACTTTATGCTAAGAGCTTTTAGGAGGATAGTGAGCCTGGGAGTATTGCTGTTATATAGGCTACTGCATTAATGTGAAAACACCCTGTACACAATATTGGCAAGGCGTCTGATTGGTGATGAAAACACATGCACGAAGTCAGATGAAAACACATCAACAACCAGTGGACAGGTAATGTCTATCCAGCCACCCACTCAAAACACTGATGCCACATACACATTACTGAAGACTCTGTGTGTGAGTGAGGTGAAAGTGTTGAATGATTATGAAAGTATTTTCATTTTGGGGATTTTTTCTTTTTGGGTCACCACGCCTCGGTGGGAGACAGCCGACTTGTTAAAAAACAAGAACAAACAAACAAACAAAAATAATAATGATAATAATAATATTTAATTCTAAAAGTGAGTTTGAGTATGTTGCCATAAACTCCGTCTTTCTCAATTCCGTTTTGAAACTTTCCAGAATTTCAAGTGTTTTAACCCCTTGACTGTTGCAACCCCAAATCCTGAGGTGTCTCCTGGTGTCTAAAAAATTTTTTGGAGAAAAAAAAAAAAAATCCTGTGAAATGATAAAGAATCTTTTCCCGGTGGTAACGACACCAAAAGAACGAAATTTGATGGAAAACTTACGTAATTACGCTCTCGCAAAGTTAGCGACCTAAGCGATATTTACGAATCGGCAATTTCGCCCACTTTGAATTGGCCAAAAATAGGGCTCAAAGTGGGCGAAATCACCAATGAGTAAACATCGCTGAGATCACAAACTTCGCGAGAGCATAATTCTGCAAGTTTTCCATCAAATTTCGTACTTTTGGCATCATTAACATCTGGAGTTTAACTGGAGAGAGTTCCGGGGGTCAACGCCCCCGTGGCCCGGTCTGTGACCAGGCCTCCTGGTGGATCAAAGTCTGATCAACCAGGCTGTTACTGCTGGCTGCACGCAATCCAAAGTACGAGCCACAGCCTGGCTGGTCAGGTACCGATTTTAGGTGCTTGTCCAGTGCCAGCTTGAAGACTGTCAGGGGTCTATTGGTAATCCCCCTTATGTATGCTGGGAGGCAGTTGAACAGTCTCGGACCCCTGACACTTATTGTATTCTCTCTTAACCCTTTGACTGTTTTCGACGTATAAATACGTCTTACGAGCCAATGTTTCTGACGTATACTCAATAATTCTAGCGGCTTCAAATCAAGTGGGAGAAAGCTGGTAGGCCCACATGTGAGAGAATGGGTCTGTGTGGTCAGTGTGCACCACATAAAAAAAATCCTGCAGCACACATTGCGTAATGAGAAAAAAAAACTGATCGTTTTTTTGGAATAAAACGCCGACTTTGAGGTGTATTTTCGTATAGTATTTACCGTTGTATTCGCGTTTTCATGGTCTTAGGTGATAAAATGGAAAACATATTATAGAAATAGAGATGATTTTCATTACTTTTACGATGAAAACGACCTTGAAACTGAGCTCAAAGTAGCGGAAATGTTCGATTTTTACCAATGTTCAAGAGTAAATAAATCACACCACACGTCCAATACACGTCAACTGGGAGTCTAATATTCTTTCACTAGTGCACTGATATTATTTATACCATTTTTACAATAATGCAGTCGTCTGCATAACAGTAAATTTTGTATTTTTTTGTATGAATAAAAAATCAAAATAGAAAGCAATAATAATATAAGAGGGGCCTAGAGATGTGACTAATGAACAGAGCATATGTTATTTTAGTGCCACGAATGTCTACCTTGTTTATTCTGGACCCTATTTTGAAATTGGCATCTTTTTTATTTTGCGTGAAATTGGCAAATTGCCAATTTCTGACCACCATATTGGGTAGTCCAAATTAGTAAATGGGAGGTTTCTTGTACTCAGCTGATAGATAAAATGGAGTTCTAAAGAAATAGCTATGAGTTTGGTCAACTGGAACAATTGAATTGGCTGAAAATAGGGCTCAAAGTCGGCAAAATCGCCGATACGCATATGTCGCCGAGACCCCTAACTTCGCGGGAGCATAATTCCATGAGTTTTCGACCAAATTTCGAACTTTTGGTATCATTACCATCGGGAAAAGATTCTCTATCATTTAATGAGAAAAAATAATTTTTTTTTTCAAAAATTGAGCGACATAGAATGACAGTTTCAAAGAGGGGCCTGAAACAGTCAAAGGGTTAATGTGCTAGTGACACCCCTGCTTTTCATTGGGGGGATGTTGCATCGTCTGCCAAGTCTTTTGCTTTCATTGTGAGTGATTTTCGTGTGCAAGTTCAGTACTAGTCCCTCTGGTTTTCCCGGTGTATATAATCATGTATCTCTCCTGCCTGCATTCCAGAGAATACAGGTTCAGGAACTTCAAGCGCTCCCAGTAATTGAGGTGTTTTATCTCCGTTATGCGCCGTGAAGGTTCTCTGTATATTTTCTACGTCAGCAATTACACCTGCCTTGAAAGGTGCTGTTAGTGTGCAGCAATATTCCAGCCTAGATAGAACAAGCGACCTGAAGAGTGTCATCATGGGCTTGGCATCCCTAGTTTTGAAGGTTCTCATTATCCATCCTGTCATTTTTCTAGCAGCTGCAATTGATACAATGTTATGGTCCTTGAAGGCGAGATCCTCAGACATGATCACTCCCAGGTCTTTGACGTTGGTTTTCCGCTCTATTTTGTGGCCGGAATTTGTTTTGTACTCTGATGAAGTTTTAATTTCCTGATGTTTACCATATCGGAGTAATTGAAATTTCTCATCGTTGAACTTCATATTGTTTTCTGCAGCCCATTGAAAGATTCAGTTGATGTCCGCCTGGAGCCTTGCAGTGTCTGCAATGGAAGACACTGTCATGCAGATTCGGGTGTCATCTGCAAAGAAAGACACGGTGCTGTGGCTGACATCTTTGTCTATGTCAGATATGAGGATGAGAAACAAGATGGGAGCGAGTACTCTGCCTTGTGGAACAGAGCTTTTCACCGTAGCCGCCTTGGACTTTACTCTGTTGATTACTACTCTATTTTCTGTTTGTAAGGAAATTATAGATCCATCTACCAACTTTTCCTGTTATTCCTTTAGCACGCACTTTGTGCGCTATTACACCATGGTCACACTTGTCGAAGGCTTTTGCAAAGTCTGTATATATTACATCTGCATTCTTTTTGTCTTCTAGTACATCTAGGACCTTGTCGTAGTGATCCAGTAGCTAAGACAGACAGGAGCGACCTGTTCTAAACCCATGTTGCCCTGGGTTGTGTAATTGATGGGTTTCTAGATGGGTGGTGATCTTGCTCCTTAGGACCCTTTCAAAGATTTTTATGATATGGGATGTTAGTGCTATCAGTCTGTAGTTCCTTACTATTGCTTTACTGCCCCCTTTGTGGAGTGGGGCTATGTCTGTTGTTTTTAGTAACTGTGGGACGACCCCCATGTGCATGCTCCCTCTCCATAGGATGGTAAAAGCTCGAGATAGGAGCTTCTTGCAGTTCTTGATGAACACGGAGTTCCATGAGTCTGGCCCTGGGGTAGAGTGCATGGGCATGTCATTTATCACCTGTTCGAAGTCATTTGGTGTCAGGATAACATCAGATAGGCTTGTGTTAACCAAATTCTGTGGCTCTCTCATAAAATATTAATTTTGATCTTCGACTCTCAGTCTGGTTAGCGGCTTGCTAAAAACTGAGTCATATTGGGACTTGAGTAGCTCACTCATTTCCTTGCTGTCATCTGTGTAGGAATTGGGAAAAGATTCTTCATCATTTCGTAAAAATTTTTTTTTCAAAAATTTTGCGACACAAGACAAACTTTAGGATTTCGGGTTGCGACAGTCAAAGGGTTAATATATAATAGCGTATACATATTATCTAGCATTTATATGCATTTAATAGTGCAAAATAGTGAGTCACTTTACAGTGATTTTTGCTTTACAGTGGTAACCTGAAACCTAACCCACCATATAATTGGGGCCCTCTTGTAATAATGCCTATGAAGCCAGAAAATAAGACCGTATGAGAGCAGCCGAGAGGCAGGGCCAGGAGCTGCAAGTCAACCCCTGCAGCCAGAAATAGTAAAAAGTTTATGCAAACATAAGTACCTCACTAATACAGCAGGTTAGGTTCCAGACCATCGTCTTGCAAGCAAAGCACAGACTTCTTTTTTTCTATTTGCCAGTGCATATAAAAACCTAAAGCCATGTTTACTCTATCATTTATTAAGTATGCAAGGTCTAAAAAAAAAAATGATGCAAAAGTAAAATAAAAAATATGCTACTGTACAGTACTGGAGAAATGGAACAGAATTCTTCCTCCGTAAGCCATGCATGTCATAAGAGACGACTCACATTCCGGGAGCGAGGGGCTAGTAACCCCTTCTCCCGTATACATTACTGAAGTTAAAAAAGAGAAACTTTCGTTTTTCTTTTTGGGCCACTCTGCCTCAGTGGGATACGGCCAGTTTACTGAAAAGTACTGTATTCCTAGCTTCAACCCTTCGATTGTTTTGGTCGCATATGTACGTCTTACGAGCCACCGTGCTTGACATATATATACTCAAAAATTCTAGCAGCTTCAAATCAAGCAGGAGAAAGCTGGTAGGCCCACACGTGAGAGAATGGGTCTGTGTGGTCAGTGTTCACCATAAAAAAAAATCCTGCAGCACGCAGTACATAATGAGAAAAAAAAAGAACTCTGACCATGTTTTTGGATTAAAACGCTGACTTGGTGGTACATTTTCGTACAGTATTTATGGTTGTATTCCCGTTTTCTTGATCTCATTTGATAGAATGGAAAATATTATAGAAATAGAGGTGATTTTGATTGGTTTTACTATGAAAAGAACCTTGAAATGGAGCTTAAAGTAGGGGAAATCATTTCATAAGAATTTTTTTTTTTCAAAATTTTTCGACCCCAGGAGACACCTCAGGATTTGGGGCTGCGACAGTCAAGGGGTTGAAATATTTAAGTCCTATGCTAATGGTGAAGGCTACTGAATAGTAAGGCTACTTGCTGTTGAAGGTTGGGGTGGCTGTGGCACTTAATACAAGACAATAATGAAGTTTGCTTCATTGACTGAGGTTTCATTTTGTGAAGGATTTCTCCATAGCATGCTACAGCACTAGCTGTTTCATCTTGCACGTTTTTGTGGAAAAGGCTTCTTTCCTTAACTTCATGAACCAACCTCTGTTAGCTTCAAACATCTCTTCTATAGCTGTTTCGTCTTTTTCAGCCTTCAAAGATATGAAGAGAGTTAGGTCCTAGCTCTGGATTATGCCTTGGCTTAAAGGAACAATATGGCTGGTCTGATCTACCAAAAGCTTTCTTCACTGATCTACTAAAGCTTTCTCCACATCGACAATAATGTAGTCTCACTCTCTTATCACTTTAATATTAACTTTTAATTTTTTTCAAGTTCACTACTGTGCTAACTGTTGGATGCACCAAACCTAGCTTATGGCCTATCTTGGACTTTGACATGCCTTTCTAACTAAGCCTGATAATTTCTAGCTTTTGATTTAAAGTAGGAGGCTTGTGACTTCTTTTCACTAGCCATTATACTGTAATTAATAATTTCATTACCAACACTAGCACAAGTAAAAAGTTTGAAAATTTTTGAAATTTGCCATAGTACAACACAGACAAAGCACAAACGCTGTAAACAGACTGAGCATGGGTAAAAAAATGACGCCGAAAATAATAAACACGAATATAACTGAAAAGCATAACCTTAAAGTGAGGTATACCTGTACAGGAAGGCCCCGCTTTACGGCGTTTCACTTTACGGCGTTCCGCTAATACGGACATTTCAAATTATGACCAAAACTCACTATACGGCTCCCCCCACCTGACTTTCTAATACGGTCACCGTGCCCCACCCTGTTTGTTTACATTCTCCATGAGCTCAGTAAGCACTAAGTCTCTCCATTTTGTCTGGAAACTCCAAAATTTCAAATGTTTTTAAAAGTTATTTCATATTTTATATATACTCTGATAATTATACTTATGTATACCTGTACCTAAATAAACTTACATACATCGAGTCATTTAAATGTCATATATTACGTTAATATACACATTTTCATTAATCCATCCATGATATTTTTTTCAAAATTATATAATAAACACGATGCATAACATATAAATAAGATAAATACACCCCACAGTAGAATAAATAAACATAAATGTGAGATGTGAGCAGACGACTTCCACAAGTGACGCCATAATAACAATACTCACCGAGTCTCATTAAATGTCGTATATTACGGTAATATACACATTTTCATTAATCCATCCATGATATTTTTTTCAAAATTATATAATAAACACGATGCATAACATATAAATAAGATAAATACACCCCACAGTAGAATAAATAAACATAAATGTGAGATGTGAGCAGACGACTTCCACAAGTGACGCCATAATAACAATAGTCACCGAGTCTCATTAAATGTCGTATATTACGGTAATATACACATTTTCATTAATCCATCCATGATATTTTTTTCAAAATTATATAATAAACACGATGCATAACATATAAATAAGATAAATACACCCCACAGTAGAATAAATAAACAAATGTGAGATGTGAGCAGACGACTTGCACAAGTGGTGATAATAACAATACTGAGTCTCATTAAATGTCGTATATTACGGTAATATACACATTTTCATTAATCCATCCATGATACTTTTTTCAAAATTATATAATAAACACGATGCATAACATATAAATAAGATAAATACACCCCACAGTAGAATAAATAAACAAATGTGAGATGTGAGCAGACGACTTGCACAAGTGGTGATAATAACAATACTGAGTCTCATTAAATGTCGTATATTACGGTAATATACACATTTTCATTAATCCAGCCATGATATTTTTTTCAAAATTATATAATAAACACGATACATAACATAAAAAGATGATAAATACACCCCACAATAGAATAAATAAACATAAATATAAGATGTGGGAGCCTGGTTTGTTTACATAACTATGTGTGGGTGGGGTGGCCTGGTAAGGTAGCCTGGCTTATTACAATACATACCACACTTGATTTCTTACAATAAATACTACTTGTCTCACCCTAGATTAAGACTATAAATATTTTAAGGTAAGTAATGAGTGCACTATGTGTGTATTGTACTTTTTTATTGTTTTTTGATGCCTGGTTCTATTGCTAACTTAATATATGTTAGTGTAAACTTGTTATCTAGTGTTTGTATGCATTTTTAAGTGGAAAAAAAGGTGTTCCACTTTACGGCGGTTTCCGCTTTACGGCGGTAGCCTGGAACCTAACCCGCCGTATAAGTGGGGCCTTCCTGTATTAAAAAATATTTACTTTAACTCCCTACCTCATTTTTTTCTGATGGCTAATACTTTGAAGGTTCTGGCACTAGACTTTCTTTTATTTTTCTATTTGACCAGTTGCCTATAAAAAACCTAAGCCAGTTTACTCTAACATTTATTAAGATGCAAGAGGTTCTAAAAAAAAAAATATGCAAAAGTAACATAAAAAATAACAGCTACTGTACAGTACTGGAGAAATGGACCAGTATTCTTTTCTTCCTCCTAAGCCATGCATGTCATAAGAGACGACTCCACATTTCCGGGAGCGAAGGGGCTAGTAACACCCTCTCCCGTATACATACTGGAAGTTAAAAAAGATAAACTTCGTTTTTTTTCTTTTTGGGACCACTCTGCCAACAGTGGGATAAACGGCCAGTGATTACTGAAAAGTACTGTATTCCTAGCTTCAACCCTCGATGTTTTGGTCGCATATGTACGTCTTCGAGCCACCGTGCTTGACATACCTATATCAAAAATTCTAGCAGCTAACTTCAAATCAAGCAGGAGAAAGAGCTGGTAGGACAGGCAGCCCA
This sequence comes from Cherax quadricarinatus, assembly GCF_026875155.1. Lineage (NCBI taxonomy): Eukaryota > Metazoa > Arthropoda > Malacostraca > Decapoda > Parastacidae > Cherax > Cherax quadricarinatus. Next base: position 1,423,111 of record NC_069472.1, on the reverse strand, counting down.
ACGTGAGAAGAATGGGTCTGTGTGGTCATTGTTCAACCATAAAAAAAAAATCCTCGCAGCACTCAGTACATAAATGTAGGACAAAAAAAAAAGCACTCTGACCCATGTTTTTGGATTAAAACGCTGACTTGTGGTAAATTTTCGTACAAGTAGTTTATGGTGGTATTCCGTTTCTTCTTGATCTCATTTGATAGAATGGAAAATTATAATAGAAATAGAGGTGATTTTGATTGGTTTTACTATGAAAGGAACCTTGTAAAATGGGCTTAAAGTAGGGGAAATCATTTCATAAGAATTTTTTTTTTTTTTCAAAATTTTTCGACGCCCACCAGGAGACACCTCAGGAATATGGGGCTGTGCGACAGTCAAGGGGTTGAAATATTTAAGTCCTCATGCTAATGGTGAAGGCTACTGAATAGTAAGCTCTTGCTGTTGAAGGTTGGGGTGGCTGTGGCACTTAATACAAGACAATAAGAGTTTGCTTCATGACTGGGGATTCATTTTGGTGACAGGATTTTCCCCATAGCATGCTACAAAGGCAGCTAGCTGTTTGCATCTTGGCACATTCTGTAGGAAAGTCTTTCTTTCTAATACTTCAATGAACCACACTCGTCTAGCTCAAACATCTCTTCTATAGCTGTTTCGGTTCTTTTCAGCCTTCAAAGATTTGATGAGAGTTAGGTCCTAGCCATCTGGGAATATGCGTTGGCTTAAAGGAACAATATGGCTGTATGATCTACCAAAAGCTTTCTTCACTGATCTACTAAAGCTTTCCCACATCGACAATAATGTAGTCCTCACTCGCTTATCACTTTAATATAACTTTTAATTTTTTCAAGTTCAGCTAACTGTGCTAACTGTTTGTGATTGCACTTCAAAACCTAGCTTTATGGCCTAATCTTGACTTTGACATGCCTTTCTACTAAAGCACCTGATAATTTTCTAGCTTTGATTTAAAGTAGGAGGCTTTGTGACTTCTTTTCACTAGCCATTACTGTAATTAATAATTTCATTACCAACACTAGCACAAGTAAAAGTTTTAAATTTTTTGAAATTTGCCATAGTAACAAACACAGACAAAGACAAACAGCTGTAAACAGACTGAGCATGGGTAAAAAAATGACCGCCGAAAATTAATAACACGAATATAACTGAAAAGCAATAAATAAAAGTGAGGTATACCTGTACCAGGAAGGCCCCGCTTTACGGGCGTTTCACTTTACAGGCGTTCCGCTAATACGGACATTTCAAATTATGACCAAAACTCACTATAAATACGGGCCTCCCCGGGACCACACATAGCTCACCGATCCCCCAGTGAAACATATTTACTATGGAACCCGTACCCCTAATAAGAAATAACAGTTTGAAGCATGGTACAGAGCTACAACGAGTGAAAACATCGGCAGCCAGTTCCACAAGAACCAGATGAACATGGGGCAGTTACAAGGCAACACGTGCACACATGTTACATTTGTATATGTCGAGCACCGTGCACCATGGACCCGGTTAGGGACTAACCCCCGACGCTATCCTCCTTAGCCCCATTTATCATAAGACCCCCCCCCCTATCACCTGGTACCCTTACACACAGTGAACAAGATACAGTTCACAAACAGCGAACCATGGGGCAGTTCACGACAGGAACATGGTAACATTTTACAACAGTGAACATGAAACGTTCACAACAGAGGACATGGGGCGTTAACAACAGGGAACATGGTGCGTTCACAACCAAGAACATGGTGCTGTTCACAACAGTGAACATGGTACAGTCACGAACAGTGAACATGGTACAGTCACAACATGTGAACATGGTACAGTTCAACGACAGTGAACATGGTGCTTGTTCACAATAGTGACATGGTGCTGTTCACACCAGTAACATGGTACAGTTCACAACAGTGAACATCGGGGCTGTTTCACAACAGTGAACCATGTGTACATACACAACAGTGGAACATGATACAGTTCACAACAGTGAACATGGGGCTGTTCACAAATAGTGAACATTGGTACAGTTCACAACAGTGAACATGGTACAGTCACAAACAGTGAACAGGTAACAGTTCACAACAGTGAACATGGTACAGTTTCACAACAGTGACCATGGAACAGTTTCACAAACAGACCATGGTACAGTTCACAACAGTGAACATGGTACAGTTAAAAACCGACATGAACACGGTACAGTTCAAAACATGAATATGGTGCTGTTCACAAACAGTGAACATGGTACATTCACAACAATGAACATGGTGCACTTAACAATAGTGAGCATGGTACAGTTCACAACAGTGGACATGTCGTCACAAAACAGTGAACATGGAACACTTCACACAGTGAACATGGGGTCTGTTCACAACAGTGAACATGGTAACAGTTCACAACAGTGAACATGGTGCAGTTAACAACAGTGAACATGGTTGGCAGTAACAACGGTTGAACATGGTGCAGTTTAACACAGTGAACATGGTACAGCTCACAAAAGTTAACATGGTGCTGTTCACAACAGTGAACATGATACAGTTCACTTTACCAGCGACTATGGTACAGTTCACAACAGTGGAACATGATACAGTTCACAACAGTGGACCATGGAGCTGTCACAACATTGAACATGGTGCCTTTCACAACAATGATATGGTGCTGTTCAAAACAGTGAACATGGTGCTGTTCACAACAGTGAACATGGTGCGTTTCACAACATGAACTTGGTACAGTCACAACATGACCAGTGTACAGTTTAACACAGAGAACATGCCCAGTTCACAACAGTGAACATGGGGCTGTTTCCGCAACAGTGAACATGGGGCCTGTTCACATAGTGACATGATACAATTTACTACAGTGGAACATGGAAACAGTTTAACAAAGTGAACATGGTAGAGTTTCACAACAGTGAACAAGGGGCTTTTCACAACAGTGAACATGGGGCTGTTCACAACAGTGAACATATACAATTTTACAACAGTGAACATGGAACAGTTTAACAACACTGAACATGGTAGAGTTCACAACAGGAACATGGGGCCTTTTTCACAACAGGAACATGGGGCTGTTCACAACAGTGAACATAGTGCTGTTCACAACAGTGAACATGGGCTGTCGCAACAGTGAAAATGTACATTTCACAACGTTAACATGGTACAGTTATCAACAATTGAACATGGTAAAAGTTAAACAACAGTGAACATGGTACAGTTTTGACAACAGTAAACATGGAACAGTTAATCAACAATGAACATGTACAGTTTCACAAAGTGAACCATGTGCTGTTCGCACAGTGAACTGGTGCTGTTTCCACACAGTAAACATGGTATCAGTTTAACAACATTGAACATGGTAAATCAGTTCACAAGAGTGAACATGGTGCTGTTCACAAACATGAACATGTGCCTGTTCACAACAGTGACCATGGTACGTTCAGAACAACAGTAAACATGGTACAGTTATACAACATGAACATGGTACCAGTTTCACAATAGTGAACATGGGTGCTGTTCACAACAGTGAACATGGTACAGTTCACAACAGTGAACATGGCTGTTCACGAACAGTGAACAAGGGGCTCTCACAACATGAACATGGTGTCTGTTCACAACAGTGAACATGGTACAGTTAACAATAGTGAACATGGTGCAGTCACAAGAGTGAACATGGTGCTCTTCACAATGAGTGAACATTGTACGGTTCACAACAGTAAACATGGTACAGTTAACAACATGAACATGGTACTGTTCATCTAAAGTGACATGTGCTGTTCACAAACAGTGAACATGGTACAGTTCACAACAGTAAAACGTGGTCAGGTAACAACAGTGAACATCGTTACAGTTCACAACAGTGAAACATGGTACGTTCACAACATAAACATGGTACAGTTCACAACAGTAAACATGGTACAGTTAACAACCAGTGGAACATGGTGCAGTTCACAACAGTAAACATGTACAGTTAACAACATGAACATGGTACAGTTCACAAGAGTGAACATGGTGCTGTTCACAACATGAACATGGTACAGTTTCACAACATAAACATGGTACAGTTAACAACATGAACATGGTACATTTCACAACAGTAAACATGGGACAGTTAACAACAGAGAACATGGTACAGTTCACAAGAGTGAACATGGTGCTGTTCACAACAATGAACATGGTGCTGTTCACACAGTGAACATAGTGCTGTTCACAACAGTGAACATGGTGCAGTTCACAACTGTGAACATGGTGGCTGTTCACAACAATACTGAACATGTGCTGTTCACAACAGTGAACATGGTGCTGTTCACAAACTGAACAGGTGCTGTTCACAACAGTGAAGCATGTGCTGTTCACAACAATGAACATGGTGCTGTTCACAACATGAACATAGTGCTGTTCACAACAGTGAACATGGTGCTGTTCACAACAGTGAACATGGTGCTGTTCACAAACACTGAACATGGTGCTGTTCACAACAGTGAACATGGTGCAGTTCACAACACTGAACATGGTGCTGTTCACAACATGAACATTGTGCTGTTCACAACACTGAACATGGTGCTGTTCCACAACAGTGAACATGGTGCTGTTCACAACAATGAACATGTTGTTGTTTCAACAAACAGTGAACATAGTTCTGTTCCACAACAGTGAACATGGGCTGTTCACAACAGTGAACATGGCGCCTGTTCACAAAACACAAACACTGAACATGGTGCGTTCACAACCAGTGAACATTGTGCTGTTCACAACAACTGAACAATGGTGCTGTTCACAACACGAACGATGTTCGGTCACAACAGTGACATGGGTGCTGTTCACAACAGTGAACATGGTCTGTTCACACAGTGAACATGGTGCTGTTTCACAGACAGTGACATGGTGCTGTTCACAACATGAACATGTGCTGTTCACAACAGTGAACATGGTGCTGTTCACAACAGTGAACATGTGATGTTCACAAACAGGAACATGGTGCTGTTCACCAACACTGAAACATGGTGCGTTCACAACAGTGAACTTGGTGCTGTTCACAACACTGAACATGGTGTCTGTTCACACAGTGAACATGGTGCTTGTTCAGCAACACTGAAACATGGTGCTGTTTTCACAACACTGACATGGTGCGGTTCACAACAGTGAACATGGTGCTGTTCACAACATTTATAAATAAACATAATGGTTATTAACATAATAGTTTTTCAGTAAGTAAAACTTTCTTGAAATTCAGTGATATAAGGAAGGACCTGGTATGTATATAAGGATGACCTGGTATGTGATATAAGGGATGACCAGGTATGGGATATAAGGATGACCTGGTAAGGGATATAAGGATGACCTGTGTATGGGAATAAGATACCTGGTTATGTGATATAAGGATGAACCTGGTATGTATATAAGGATGAGACCTGTATGTGATATAAGGAATGAACCTGGTATGTGATTAAAAGGATGACACTGGTAATGTGATATAAGGATGACCTGGTATGTGATATAAGGATGACCTGGTATGTGATATTAGGATGACCTGGTATGTGATATAAGGATGACCTGGTATGTGATATAAGGATGACCTGTATTTGATATAAGATGACCTGGTATGTATATAAGGATGGACACTGGTATGCGATATAAGGATGAACCTGGTAGGTGATATAAGGATGACCTGGTATGTGATATAAGGATGACCTGGTATGTGATATAAGGATGACCTGGTATGTGATATAAGGATGACCTGGTATGTGATATAAGGATGACCTGGTATGTGATATAAGGATGACCTGGTATGTGATATAAGGATGACCTGGTATGTGATATAAGGATGACCTGGTATGTGATAATAAGGATGACCTGGTATGTGAATAAGGATGACCTGGTATGGATATAAGGATGACCAGGTATTGTGATATAAATGACCAGGTATGGGATATAAGGATGACCTGGTATGGGTATATGGATGATCCTGTATGGGATATAAGGATGACCTGTTATGTGATATAAGGATGACCTGGTATGGGATATAAGGATGACCTGGTATGTGATATAAGGATGACCTGTTATGTGATATAAGGATGACCTGGTATGAGATTAAGGATGACCTGGTAGTGATATAAAGATGGACCTGGTATTGATATAAGGATGACCTGGTATGTGATATAAGGATGACCTGGTATGTGATATAAGGATGACCTGGTATGTGAATAAGGATGACCTGTATGTGAATAAGGATGACCTGGTATGTGATATAAGGATGAGGCTGGTATGTGATATAAGGATGACCTGGTATGTGATATAAGGATGACCTGTTATGTGATATAAGGATGACCTGGTATGTGATATAAGGATGACCTGTTATGTGATATAAGGATGACCTGGTATGGGATATAAGGATGACCTGGTATGTGATATAAGGATGACCAGGTATGGATTATAAGGATGACCTGGTATGGGGATATAAGGATGACCTGGTAATGGGATATAAGGATGACCTGGTATTGATATAAGGATGACCTGTATGTGATATAAGATGACTGGTATGTGATATAAGGATACCAGGTATGTGAAATAAGGAGGACCTGGTAATGTGATATAAGGATGACCTGGTATGTGATATAAGGATGACCTGGTATGTGATATAAGGATGAACTGGTATGTGATATAAGGATGACCTGGTATGTGATATAAGGATGACCTGGTATGTGATATAAGGATGACCTGGTATGTGATATAAGGATGACCTAGTATGTGATATAAGGAAAACCTGGAGGATATAAGGATGACCTGGTATGGGATATAAGGATGACCTGGTATGGGATATAAGGATGACCTTGAGTAGTGATATAAGGATGACCTGGTATGTGATATAAGCGTGACCTGGTAAGTGATATAAGGATGACCCTGTGTATGTGATATAAGGATGACCTGGTATGTGATATAAGGATGACCTGGTATGTGATATAAGGATGACCTGGTATGGGATATAAGAGACCTGGTATGGGATAAAGGGATGACCTGTATGTGATATAAGTTATGACCTGGTATGTGATATCAGGATGACCTGGTATGTGATATAAGGATGACCTGGTATGTGAAATAAAGATAACGCTGGTATGTGATTACAGGATGACCGGTATGTGATAAAGGATGACCTGGATGTGATTATAAGGATGACCCTGGTATGTGATATAAGGATGACCGGTATGGGGATTGTAGGATGACCTGGTATGTGATATAAGGATGACTGGTATGTGATATGAGGATACCTGGTATGGATATAAGGATGACCTGGTAGTGATATAAGGATGACCTGATATGGATATAAGGATGACCTGTATGGGATATAGGGATGACCTGGTATGGGATATAAGGATGACCTGGTATGGATATAAGGATGACCTGGTATGGGATTATAAGGATGACCTGGTGTGGGATATAAGGATGACATGGTGTGGGATATAAGATGACCTGGTTATGGATATAAGGATGACCTGGTATGGATATTAAGGATGACCTGGTGCAAGATATAAGGATGGTCTTGAATGGGAATAAGGATGCACCAGGTATGTGATATAAGGATGACCTGGTATGGATATAAGGAGACCTGTATGGATATAAGGATGACCTGATATGGGATATAAGGATGACCAGTGTGGGAATAAGGGATGACCTGGTGCAGGATATAAGGATGGTCTGAATGGATATAAGATACCTGGTATGTGAAATAAGGATGACCTGGCCTGGGAATATAAGGATGACCTGGTATGGGATATAAGGAGGCCTTGTATGGAAGGGTGATAAAGGAATGACCATGGTATGTGATATAAGGATGACCTGATAACAATATAAGGATGAACATGGAATGGATATAATGGGATGACCTGGTATGGGATAGAAGGATACCGGTGTATATGGAATATAAGGATGACCTGTGTTGATATAAGATGACAAAATGGAATAAAAGGATGACCTGGTGTGGGATATAAGGATGGCTTGGTATTGAATAATAAGGATGGACCTTGGTATGGGATGTAAGTATACCTGGTATGGATATAAGATGACCTTGTATGAGATATAAATTTATGACCGGTATGTGATATAGGATGACCTGGTGTGGGATATAAGGATGACCTGGCGTGGGGACATAAGGATGACCTGGTGTGGGATATAAGGATGACCTGGTGTGGGATATAAGGAAGACCTGGTGTGGGATATAAGGAGGACCGGGTATGGAATAAGGATGACCTGTGTGGGATATAAGAATGACCTGGTTGGATATAAGGATGACCACTGGTGTGGGATATAAGGATGACTGGTGAGTTGGATATAAGGATGACCTGGTGTGGGACATAAGGATGACCTGGTGTGGGATATAAGGATACCTGGTGAGGGATATTAGGCTGACCTGGTGTGTGGATATAGATGACCTGGTATGGGATATAAGGATGACCTGTTGTGGGATATAAGGATGAACTGGTGTGGATATAAGGATGACCTGGTGTGGGATATAAGGATGACCTGGTTGTGGGATATAAGGATGTAGGTCACATCAAAATCAAGACAAGAAACACAATGAAGAAGACAACAACTAAGCAACACACCTGAGTTGACCAACACAATTCATCACGAAACCTTTCTTCTATCAAAATTTATTCTCTGTATGTCATTGTGAGGAAGAAAGACGCAAGTACTTTATTAACTATTCATTACTATAAAACAAATTAACGCAAATTTCAACTTATCTTCAACCATTATCCTCACAACTTTTACATCAACCATCTCTTACCACAACTCATAGCCAACCCATCCACTACCCAACCATCCACTACCAACCATCCAAAACCATCCACGCCACTACCACCTTCCATATACCACGCATGCACTACCACCATTCCAAACCAACCTCCACGTACCAACCATATACTACCAACCATCCATTGCAAACCAACCACTACCAACCGTCCACTACCAACCATCCACTACCAAAAATCCCTCCAACCACCCAATACGAACCATCCACTACCAAGCTTTAAACCCCAACCATCCACTCCCAAACCCAAACCACTACTAACCTCCCTCCCAAACAATCCTCTACCAACTACCAATACCAACCATCCACTCCCAACCCATCCAAAAAAAAACCACCTCCAACCCCCACTACCAACGTCCAATCCCAAACCGCCCAATCCATCCTCCAAAAAAACCATTCATCCCAAAACCATCCCTATAAAACCACCCACTACCAACAATCCATACCAACTTCCAAAACCAACCATCCCTATAAACCTCCCTACCAACCATCCAATCCCAAACCACCCAAATCCCCAACCGTCCGTCCCAACCGTCCAATAAATCCATAAAATACCAACCATCACTACCCCCCATCCTATCAACCATCACTACCAACAATCCACTCCCAAACCCACCCAATACCACCGCCAAACCACCGTCCAATACCACCCATAAATACCAACCCATCCATACCACCCACCCAATCCCAACCATCCAAAACCAACATCCAATACAACCATGCATTAAAAATCCCTACCACCACCAAATACCAACCATCCACTACCAACCATCCACCCACTATAACTTCCTTTACCAACCACCCACAAAAATCATCCATACCAACCATCCACTCCCAACCAACTACCCAACCCACCAAATACCAACTGTCCACTACCAACCATTCACTATAACCATCCACTAAAAGCCCCATTCCAAACCGTCCCCTACCAACCATCCTTTTTATGTGAACAACATTTATCTGTTTATTGAATGTTCAGTGAGTGTTCTATTCCAGATAAAAGTGTTCGTGGTGTTTCCTTCTCTCTATCAACTTGTTTATTAAACCCTTAACCCTATCGCGTGTTCATACATGTTTTTTCCCAATTTCGACTTTGAATGGAATAAAGAGTAAAGAAATTTCCCCCAGACATTTTGAATTTTCTAAAGAAAACCCTGTCTTAAATTAGTCATTTATGGCTCCAAAAACTTGTTTTAGATCAAGAAATTTGAGGGTTAACAAAACTTTTCAATTTTTACTTAAGAGTCCCACATTATTTTAACATGTTTATCAAAACCCCCTCATATCGCCTTTGTATGTTTCAATGGTCTTTCACTTTTTTTTAAACCATGGGTTTGGGTTTTTGCTTTGGTTCTAATTTCACTTTAAACCTACTTTTCTTTTTTGTCATCTTGGATAAAAATTTCTAGTGTTAGGAGGTTTCTACCCCAGTCAAACTGTATTTTCTTGTATTGCTGTCAAGGAACAGAAAAATTACAGAAATTAGAAACCAGAAAAAAGGGCACAGAGATATGAACAATGAACTTGGGGAAGAAGAAAAAAGTCCTTCTTTTTATTTTAAGGGACACTGCCAAACATCTTTTCGTACTGTTTTCCATTAAATAAAAAGGGTTCATATGTAAAAAAAAATGGTAGTACAAATTTTAATATATTAATAAAGCAATTTTTTACTGTTTTTAAATGTTAATCAATGTTGCAAAACTTAGGAAGTCGAAAAATTTTAAGGCAACCCATGAATAAAATAATAATTTCGGGTTTATATAAAATCGAAATTGTCATTAATATTTTTTGTGACATCTGTCACCCTCAGAGTTATCTCTGGTTACCAGACCTTGCCACGTGGGGCCCAGGGGTTCTTTTTAAAGGTCCACCCCCCCACTTACTGTGCTTTTAAAGTTTTCCCCAGGTTCTGTTCCGGGAGCCATCTGTGCCCCCCTTAATAATCCCCTTTCCCCCATTTCCCCCAAGGTCTGCCTCAGCAACCAGTATCCTTGTCTCCCAAGGCCCTTGTGTCCGGGGGTCATCTGCCGCCTTCGATATTCTCCTTTCCCCTTCCCCAGAAAACCTTGCCTTTCTCAGGCCATGGTCTAGGAGTCCACTGTGTCCCCTCAGAAAATCTCCTTCCCATTCCCCAAGGTCTGCCCAAACCCAGCACCTCCCTTTCCCGGGTCCATGTGTCCGGGAGTCCATCTGTGCCCCCTCAATATTCCCCCCTTCCCCACTTCCCCAAAAGGTCTGCCCAAAAACCCAGCATCCCCTCTTTTCAGGCCATGGTCCAGGGGGCCCATCTGTCCCCCTTTCAGATTTTTTCCCCTTCCCCACTTCCCCGGGGATTCTCGCCTTTCCCCCAGGTTCAGTGCCAGGATTCCACCGGGGGCCCCCCGGTGCTCCCCTTCCTCATTCCCCTTGGATATTTCCCAGCCTCAGCCTTCCCCAGGTTATGTATCCCGAAGTAAAGCTCAGCCGCCCTCAGTGATCTAGCCAATGAAAGAGGCCTTGTTTAGCTGGTCTACGGTAGAGCTGTCCAGGGGGGTGGAATTAAGGAGGGGAACACAGAAATCTGCGTCGTAATTACCCCCCCCAAGACAGTCTAGCCCGTAGGTCGCCGACGCAGCCAAGCTACCCCCGGGTTGACCCCCAAAGGGTTTGGGCCCCACTCAGTAAAAATTTTGGGGGAGTTCTATTTTTATACGTTCATCTATTTTAAAATGAAAGTGTTTATATTTATCCAGTTTAAGTGTGTTTGTGAATGTTTTTTGTGTGTTGTATTTTTTGGGTTTTAAATTGTTTTTTCCCTCCCCCCGAACTGTAATAAATGTTGAACATTTTAGTTTTATTTGGTTATTTGCCTTATGTATTTGCGAGACGAGACACAACGGAAATAAATCCATTTTTCTATTTTTTTGTGTTATCCTGGGTAATTTACCAATGTTACGTGTTGATCACTGGGAATTGTTTTTACCTGTACCGCACCTGTACCTGCACCGTACCTGCACCCGTCCTGATCTGTACGTGACCTGTACCTGTACCGCACCTTACCTGCCCTGTACCTGCATCTGTACCTGCACCGACCCGCCCCGTACCTGCACTGTACCTGCACCCTTTCCCGCACCCGTACTTGCACCCGTCCT
>NC_069472.1:1396184-1406184 GCF_026875155.1 Cherax quadricarinatus | reverse complement strand
GATATTAAAAATTTTTTAATTTTTGGGTTTCAATATCCATTTTTTCGGGAATTCCCTTTATATCTTCTTTTTTCTGTGTCTAAAAACTTTCAGAAATTTTGGGCCCTCTGGTATATAAAAAGAAATCGTTAATGAAAAATTTTAGTTAAGGGGTTTGGGTTTCACAGGGCCCTTCCAAAAGTATGGGCCAGGGGCCACTGCTGTGTTCCTCCTTTTTATGTTTTTTAAAAATTTAATTATCTTCATCGGAAATTTTCGACTGAAGATAAATTTTTAAATAGGTAAGAAAAAATGTTGAAAGGAACACGGGGTTGCAACATTGTTGGCAGGGACAGGATAGATTTTGAGACAAGAGGGAGTGTTTTCTAGAAAAGCAAAACCCTTGTTTCCCAACTTTCTAGACAGTTAAAACTTAAAAAAACCCCTACCGGGGAGATAATTTTCCCCTTTCCCTTCCAGGAAAGGGGTTTTATATTCTTGTTACTCCCACTATTTTAGCAACAATATTCATGACTTATTTTTTTAAAAAACTTATAAATTTGGGTTTTCTGAAGCTGACTTCTGTCCAATAGCAAACTGCAGTCAGTAGTTTAAAAACAAACCACGGAAAAGGGGGGTTTTTGGGAAACCCCTGAAAAGTGAACCCTAAAACTTTTAGGCCAAAGCAATTTCGTGAGGGCATAAATGGGAAAAAGAAAACATTTAAGAACAGAGCGAAACGGTTTACCCCTTGTCCAGAAAAATTTGCTCTGCCAAATGTGTAAATGAAAATTTTTGGAAATTAATTTATTGAAACACTTTTTTGACAACGTTATTTTTGAAAAAATTTTAAGAAGTTTTCCCCTATGTTGCTTGTTTACTTGCCCAACTTTAAAAAGTGTCATCAAAGGTGCCTGAAAAAAAATTTTCATTACTTAACGAAAAAAAGTAACTTTTTAAAAAAATTTAAATTTTTTTTAGTTTAATGTAATTTTAAAGGGAAATAATTCCCAAAAACGCCTGTCATGTTTTTTAAACCCCGGGGAAAAATTTGATTAATTTTGAGTTAAATGCTGCAGGGAGCCCCTAAACAAAACTTTGGGGTTCCCCGAACCAAAATTTAAAGTGGGGGGATGATCTAACTACAAACATATCAAAAAAAAAACCCCCAAACTGGGAAAATTTCTTTTTAAATATTTTCCAAAAAAGTCGTCAAAGTTTTTTTTTCTCCAATGTACGAGTTATTTATGTTTTTGTTGCAGTCACGGTAATTTTGCCTTTATGTTTTTCCCGATACAGTACTGCGATAAATTTATTTTTACGAAACTGGGATTTTTTTTTATACGATACATAAATGCATACAAAAAAAAATGCAAAAAAACATTAATTACTCTGAGCCCCGCCCCCTCAAAAACCAAATAACCCAAATTTACCAAACATTTTTTTCCCGAAGAGAGATGTGATGGAAGACGTCCCTTCACATACAACCCCCCAAATTGAAAACTGATTTATTAAAAAAAAGGGGCAATAAAAGGGAAAATTGCCTCAGAAAAGTGCCCGGGACCTGTCAAAAAGTAACCCAAACCACCATCGACCCTCAGCCCGACCAAAGTCAAGAGTAACACCACCACCAGTCCCCATCCCTTTAGTCTGGCTACGTCCAAAATAAAACACCCCAAATCGATCCCTTTAGTCCCCGGCTACGTCAAGAGTAAAAAACCACCAGTCGATCCCCTCAGTTTTTTCCAACTCCAAACCCCTTTTGGCCAAAACAACTTTAAAATTCTCCACCTGACTCTTTACATCATTAGCGCCCAGTATCCAGTGGGGGGTGGGGGGGAAAGTTGTAAAATTTATTTAGATGTTTTTTAATTTAATGTTGGAATTTTAAAATTTTCTCCAAGTTATGTTTTATATTTTAAAAAATGTGACAAAATTTTTTTAAATAAATTTTAATAACAAAATAAAACATAACATAAATAAAAACATAATAAACCCCTCTACCAAAAAAAAAAACGTATAAAAGAAGGTAGGAAGCTTGGTGACCAAGTTGGATCATCGGGAGGTAAAGTTTTTTGAGTCCCCGTCAAATCTTCCTGGAATATTTCTAACCTACATTTTTTTTATTTTTATTGCATTCAATCGTAGAATTAACGGGGGGAAAAATTGAGGTGCTTTGAGGTCTGTGGAGACTAACAACATATCCATGGAAGCAAAAAAGGAAAGTATGAAGATTTTTATACCGATGCTCTTATATGGTGTGGGAAATATGAGTGGTGATTTTGCTGCAAGAAAACTGGAGCAGGGGGAGACGTATGTCGAGGTCAATGTAGAAAATCCATAGATAAAAATTTAAGGAAGGTGCGTGATTCCCAAAAACAATTTACTGAAGAGGAGGAAGAAATAAAATGGCTTCAGAGAGTATAAATCTATAGTGGGGGGATGGCGGGGGGGGGTGGGCCCTAGGGGAGTTGGAGGAAAGGGTAAAGGGGGTTTTTGTGAGGGAGATGTTTGGATTTCGAGCAAGCATAAATGTATGTTAGAAAAGACGAATGGAGACCAGTTGTTTTAGGATTTGCGTGTTGTTTGAGTGTGAAACTGGAGATATAAATTACAGACCAACACTCTAAAGGGAGGGGTGTTAAGTTGCAATTTTCATAACTGGGGTGTGGGTGCGCCTCTTGCAAGACGTGATGGAGTGATTTATGAAATTTTTCTCTCTCGGGCCACCCTGCCCTTGGGGGTACCCGCCTTGGTGCTCACCCTTCTTGGGGGGGCCACCCCTGCCTTGGGGGAAACGGACGATTGTTAAAAAAAAAAATAAACAGAAATATAAACTTACATTACTACAAGTACATGATACAATTATTACAACCAGGACATTGTTGACGGGGTCCATCCACAAACAAGCGATAACAAAACTACTCACAACTAGGTGAAACAAGTGATAACAATAACACTCCTACTAGTGAACAAGTGATAAAAAAAACGACCACTACTAGGGGGGAACAATGAAAACAATAACTACTTACTACAGGGAAAAAATGAAACAATAACTACTCACTACAGGGGAACAAGTGATAACTACCACAACTAAGTGAACAAGTGATACAAAAAACGCTCACTACTAGGGGAACAAGTGAAACAAAACGACTCCTACTAGGTGAACAAGTGATAACAAAAACTACTTACTACTAGGGAACAATGATAACAATAACTACTACTTTCTAGGTGAACAAGTGATAACAATAACTACTCACATAGTGAACAAGTGATAAAAACTACTCACTACATGAAAATGATAACAATAACTATTCACAACTAGGGGAACAAGTATAAAAACTACTCACTACTAGGGGAACAAGTGATAACAAATACTTCATAGGGAATGATAACAATAACTACTTAATAAGGTGAACAAGTGATAACTACTACTAGGTGAACAAGTGATAACAATAACTACTCACTACAAGGGGGAACAAGTGATAACAATAACTACTCACTACTAGTTAAAAAGGATAACAATAACACTCACTACTAGGTAACAATGATAAAAAAACTACTTACTACTAGGGGAACAAATGATAACAATAAATACTCCAACAGGTGAACAAGTGATAAAAATTTCTACTAGGTGAACAAGTGATTAAAAACACTCACAAAATAAGTGAACAAGGATAACAAAAACTACTTACCAATAGTAACAAATGATAACAATACTACTTTTAAAAGGTGAACAAGTAATAACAATAAACTCACTACAGGGGAAAAAGTATAACAATAACTTCTCACTACCTAGTGAACAATGATAACAAAATTTACGATAGAAACAAGTGATAATAATAATAATGCACAGTGAACAAATATAACAAAAACACTTACAACTAGGGGAACAAGTGATAACAAAACTACTTACCATAGTGAACAAGTATAACAATAACTACTTACAACTAGGGGAACAAGTGATAACAATAACTACTTACCACTAGGTAAACAATGATAACAAAAACTACTTTCAATAGGGGAACAAGTGATAACAATAATACTTACCACTGGGAACAATTTAAAAAAAACTACTACAACTAGGTGAACAAGGGTAACAAAAACTACTTACAACTAGGTAACAATGATAACAATAACTATTACCACTAGGTGAAAAAAGTGATAACAAAACTACTTACCACTAGGTGAACAAGTGATAACAAAAAACACTTTCTACTAGGTGAACAGTGATAACAAAAACTACTCACACTAGGGAACAAGTGATAATAACTACCACTACAGTAACAAGGGGTAACAAAAACTGCTTACCACTAGTGAACAAGTGATAACAAAAACACAAAATACTAGGTAACAATGATGACAAGAACTACTTCTACTAGGTGACAAGGATAACCATAACTACTTACAACTAGGTGAACAAGTGAAAACAATAACTACTTACACTAGGTGAACTATGATAACAATAACACTTTCAACTAGGCGAACAAGGGAAAAAAATAACTACTTACACTAGGTGAACAAATGAAAACAATCCTACTTACTACTAATAACAAGGATAACAATCACTACCCACAAAGGGGAAAAAGTGATAACAATAAAATACTTAATACTAAGTGAACAAGTGAAACTTACACTAGGGGAAAAGTGATAAAACAACAAAATCACAACGGGGAACAAGTGATAACAATAACATCACACTATGAACAAGTGATAACAATAACTACTTCACTAGTGAACAAGTGATAACAAAACTACTCACACTGGGTGAACATGATAACAATAACTACTTACTACTAGGAGAACAAGTGATAACAATAACTACTCACAACTAGGTGAGCAAGTGATAACAATAACTACTCACTACTAGGTGAACAAGTGATAACAATAACTACTTGCTACTAGGTGAACAAGTGATAACAATAACTACTTACTACTAGGTGAACAAGTGATAACAATAACTACTTAATACTAGGTGAACAAGTGATAACTTACTTCTAGGTGAACAAGTGATAATAACTACTCACAACTAGGTGAACAAGTGATAACAATAACTACTTACTACTAGGTGAACAAGTAATAACAATAACTACTCACTACTAGGTGAACAAGTGATAACAATAACTACTCACTACTAGGTGAACAAGTGATAACAATAAGTGCTTACTACTAGGTGAACAAGTGATAACCGTAACTACTCACTACTAGGTGAACAAGCGATAACAATAACTACTCACTACTAGGTGAACAAGTGATAACAATAACTACTCACTACTAGGTGAACAAGCGATAACAATAACTACTCACTACTAGTTGGACAAGTGATAACTTACTAATAGGTGAACAAGTGAAAACAATAACTACTCACTACTAGGTGAACAAGCGATAACAATAACTACTCACTACTAGGTGAACAAGTGATAACAATAACTACTCACTAATAGGTGAACAAGTGATAACAATAACTACTTACAACTAGACTTAAGAAATCGTAATGACACGATTGCAAATAAACCATACCCCCGGCCGGGATTGAACCCGCGGTCATAGAGTCTCAAAACTCCAGCCCGTCGCGCTAGCCACTAGACCAGCTAGCCACAATAAGATTCATCCAACTAGGTATATTTCTACACCATAGGAAAGTTAGCACAGGCACCTCTGTGACCACAAATGCAAGTTTTTACAGACGAATCTCCAGCTAGCGTGGCCGTGACGAACTCTAGCTCAAGTCCCTTCACTGCCGTCAACATGACTTAAGAAATCGTAATGACAACGATTGCAAATAAACCATACCCCCGGGCCGGGGATTGAACCCGCGGTCATAGAGTCTCAAAACTCCAGCCCGTCGCGCTAGCCACTAGACCACTAGCCAGGTCTAGTGGCTAGCGCGACGGGCTGGAGTTTTGAGACCAATGACCGCGGGTCAACCCCGGCCGGGGTAAGGGTTTTATTTGCAATCGGTCATTACGATTTTCTTAAGTCATGTTGACGGCAGTGAAGGGACTTGAGCTAGAGTTCGTCACGGCCACGCAGCTGGAGATTCGTCTGTAAAAACTTGCATTTGTGGTCACAGAGGTGCCTGTGCTAACTTTCCTATGGTGTAGAAATATCCCTAGTTGGATGAATCTTTTTGTGGCTAGCTGGTCTAGTGGCTAGCGCGACGG
The DNA here is from genome assembly GCF_026875155.1 of Cherax quadricarinatus. Classification (NCBI taxonomy): domain Eukaryota; kingdom Metazoa; phylum Arthropoda; class Malacostraca; order Decapoda; family Parastacidae; genus Cherax; species Cherax quadricarinatus. The sequence goes on along the minus strand of NC_069472.1, from coordinate 1,400,041 downwards.
CTGGAGTTTTGAGACTCTATGACCGCGGGTTCAATCCCGGCCGGGGGTATGGTTTATTTGCAATCGTGTCATTACGATTTCTTAAGTCATGTTGACGGCAGTGAAGGGACTTGAGCTAGAGTTCGTCACGGCCACGCTAGCTGGAGATTCGTCTGTAAAAACTTGCATTTGTGGTCACAGAGGTGCCTGTGCTAACTTTCCTATGGTGTAGAAATATACCTAGTTGGATGAATCTTATTGTGGCTAGCTGGTCTAGTGGCTAGCGCGACGGGCTGGAGTTTTGAGACTCTATGACCGCGGGTTCAATCCCGGCCGGGGGTATGGTTTACTTACAACTAGGTGAACAAGTGATAACAATAACTATTTACTGTTAGGTGAACAAGTGATAGCAATAACTACTTACTACTAGGTGAACAAGTGATAACAATAACTGCTTACTGCTAGGTGAACAAGTGACAACTTACTACTAGGTGAGCAAGTGATAACTTACTACTAGGTGAGCATGTGATAACTTACTACTAAGTGAACAAGTGATAACAATAACTACTAACTACTAGGTGAGCATGTGATAACTTACTACTAGGTGAACAGGAGCAACAAGTGTCAGGAAACTTGGCGGGATTGATCCAAGTGTAACACTGAGCATATTATTACCACTGTCAACCTCATAATTATCTGTGAGTTACCAGATCTTGCTACGTGGAGGCAAGTAGTTCGTCTTTAAGGTCCACTTACTGTGTTTTTGATGGTTTCCCCAGGTTCATGTGTCCCCTCAGATATTCTCCCTTCCTTACTTCCTATCCAGGAGTCCATCTGTGTCCCCCTCAGATATTCCCCTTTTCCTTACTTCCTATCCATAGTCCATCTGTGTCATCTCAGATATTCCCCCCTTCCTTACTTCCTATCCAGGAGCCCCTCGTGTCCTCTCAGATATTCTCCCTTCCTTACTTCCAATCCAGGAGTCCATCTGTGCCCTCTCAGATATTCTCCCTTCCTTACTTCCTATCCAGGAGTCCATCTGTGTTCCCTCAGATATTCTCCCTTCCCCACTTCCCATCCTACACTTCCTATCCTACACTTCCCTATTCTACACTTCCCATCCTACACTAAGTCTTTCCTCAGGTTCATGTGTCCAGGAGTCCATCTGTGTCCCCTCAGATACTCTCCCTTCCCCACTTCCCATCCTAGACTTCCTATCCTACACTTCCTATCCTACACTTCCTATTCTACACTTCCCATCCTACACTAAGTCTTCCCCAGGTTCATGTGTCCAGGAGACCATCTGTGTCCCCTCAGATATTCTCCCTTCCCCACTTCCCATCCTACACTTCCTATCCTGCACTTCCTATCCTACACTTCCTGTCCTACACTTCCTATCCTACACTTCCTATCCTACATTTCCTATGCTATACTTCCTATCCTACACTTCCCATCCAAACACTTCCTATCCTACACTTCCTATCCTACACTTCCTATCCTACACTTCCTATCCCAACTTTTCCATCTAAGTCTTCCCCGGGAATTCATCCGTGGGCCCCCGGATGTCTTCCCTTGAAGTCTGGTGATGCCTCACCTAGTCCCACCCCCCGATCCGTGGTCAGCAAGTCCCACCCCAGGTCCGTGGTTCCAGGTATACACCCGTCACCACTTCCCTGAGGTCAGCAAGTCCCACCCCAGGTCCGTGGATCCAGGTATACACCCTCACCACTTCCCTGAGGTCAGCAATTTCCCACCCCAGTCCGTGGTTCCAGGTATTCACCCTTCACCATTTCCCCTGAGGTCAGCAAGTCCCACCCCAGGTCCGTGGATCAAGGTATTCACCCTTCACCACTTACCTGGGGTCAGCAAGTCCCTCCCGGGTCCGAGTTCCGGGTATTCACCCTTCACCACTTCCATGAGGTCAGCAAGTCCCACCCCAGGTCAGGGGACCCAAAGTATTCACCCTTCACCACTTCCCGAGGTCAGCAAGCCCCAACCCCAGGTCCATGGTTCCAGGTATTCACCCATCACCAGTTCCATCAGGTCAGCAAGTCCCACCGCAGGTCAGTGGTTTCCCAGGTATTCACCCTTCACCACTTCCCTGAGGTCAGCAAGTCCCCCCCGGGTCTGTGGTTCCGGTATTCACCCTTCACCACTTCCTGATGTCAGCAGTCCCACCCCAGGTCCGTGGTTCCGGGTATTCACCCTTCACCACTTCCCTGAGGTCAGCAAGAACCACCCCGGGTCCGTGGTTCCAGGTATTTACCCTTCACCACTTCCCCTGAGGTCAGCAAGTCCCACCCCAAGGTCCGTGGTTCCAGGTATTCACCCTTCACCCACTTTCCCTGAGGTCAGCAGTCCCCCCCAGGTCCGTGTTTCCAGGTATTCACCTTTCACCACGTCCTGAGGTCAGCAAGTCCCACCCCCAGGTCCGTGGATCCAGGTATTCACCCTTCACCACGTCCCCTGAGGTCAGCAGTTTCAGCCAGCCTTGAAGCACTGTCCAAAATATGATATTACTACACAGGTGTATATATACAGTATACGAAGGTAGATGTTTATTACAGAGGAGGACACGCAGATAATCGGGCGCTCTGTAATAACATCCTCCTGGACAGACTCGAACGTCGACTACCTGAGACAAGAGAGATCTCTATCACAGTTCGTTCACCAAGAACTGGCCACTAGTCAAAATTTGGAACATATATTTATATTTAATATTGTTCTTATGTTAATGGTTAGCTTGATTAATTATTTAATTTTGTATAAGTGCATTTGTGAACGTATTATGTTCGTAGGTTATTGTCGTTGTGTGAACGTTAAACGGCGAGTGACGCGTCAAGCGCTGAAGAAAAAACTAAATATATATAAGAGTTTATAATTTTGAAAGTGCTCTTGATCGTACTTGCTCTGCTGGCAAAATTGAAGCACGACATATAGTCATTGCTTATTGTTACGTAATATTTGATCGAGAAGGGACTGTGATTTCTGTTAAAGGTTACGAGGGGGAGGACACTGCCACCACTTTGTTTTAAATGTCAATGAAGAATGAGGTGGGATAAAGAGCAGAAGATATTATGATATCAGTATCAATGGGTATGATGAAGTGCGATTTGATTGGCAAACCACATGTAAATTATGCTGTGTAACCTTCCTAGATGCAAAATCCAAGTACCGCTACCATGATCACAGGATACAGTTCAGTAATTGCATCGGAGCATATTGTGTCCGTTGCAATTTGCAGTGTAAAGATAAGAGAAACAGTTTATTAATGTTTAGTCATAATATGTCCTATGATTTAGGGGTAATTTTAAAAGACTTGAGAGTGGATAAATATGAAATTGAGGGTCATTCAAAACAAGCACTTAAATTCTTAAGAATTTAAGTGCTTTTTAGATTTCAGGATTCTCTGAGTTTGGTAAATGGATGTCTTTCCAGTTTAGCAAAACAGCATATCAAGGCAGGTAATTATTCTCAAGGACGCACCTAAGGATACTCTTATTATATAAAGGCAAACAGGTGCTATGTTATGACTAAAATTGACAGTTTAAAAAAGAAATCGGGAAACAAAGTTGCCAAGAGAAATTTCTTAATTCATTGAGAAATAGTCACATTAGCCAGGAAGATTATGACAATGTTGTGAAAGTTGTCCAGTTGGGGAAATGCAAAACTTTAGGTGATTACTTGATGTTGTATCTCAAGACAGATGTGGGATTGTTAGATGGTCTTCATGGAGGGCCTAAAAAACTCAAAGATTTTACAGTTTTGACTTAGTAATTATATCGTTTGCCCCATTTTTTTGGATGTTTTTTTTTTAAAAAACAAAATAAAATTTTGATATTTTTCATTTCCTGAATTATATGATTTAAAAGGTTTTA
>NC_069472.1:1320923-1395684 GCF_026875155.1 Cherax quadricarinatus | reverse complement strand
GGGGGGTTGCCATGTTTTTTTTCCAAGGTGTCACGGCACCTTGGTGTGCCACTGATGGTATCCAAGGTGCCGCGGCACCTTGGTGTGCCACTAAATGTATCCGGAGGTGCCGCGGCACCTTGTTGTGCCACTGGATGGTGTCCAAAGGTGCACCCGGCGCCTCAGTGTGCCACTGATGGTGTCCAGAGGTGTCACGGCACTTTGGTGTGCCACTGATGGTGTCCAGAGGTGCCGCGGCACCTTGGTGTGCAACTGATGGTGTCCAGAGGTGCCGCGGCACCTTGGTGTGCCACTGATGGTGTCCAGAGGTGCCGCGGCACCTTGGTGTGCCACTGATGGTGTCCAGAGGTGCCGCGGCACCTTGGTGTGCAACTGATGGTGTCCAGAGGTGCCGCGGCCCTTGGTGTGCCACTGATGGTGTCCAGAGGTGCCGCGGCACCTTGGTGTGCCACTGATGGTGTTCCAGAGGTGCCGCGGCACCTTGGTGTGAAAACTGATGGTGTCCAGAGGTGCCGCGGCACCTTGGTGTGCCACTGATGGTGTCCAGAGGTGCCGCGGCACCTTGGTGTGCCACTGATGGTGTCCATTTGACCATAAACAGAAATATTAATCTGTCTTAAAATAATGAATCCTGTGATACACCAATACTGAAACTATGTACTGTGCCAAAACAAAAACATTCACATTGCTAAACTCACAAACTAGTATTTAGTCACTTAGCCATAATACCAACTTACCTCATAATTTGTAATATTTTACAATTAAGAATAAAACTAAGTTATGCCCGAAATGCCTAGCCATGCTAAGCGTTCTAGTGGTACACTCTGTAATCACAATTTTACTACATGTAAACCAAACAATAACCAAATTTCTGTAAACTCAGCATTGTAATCCTTATAGAGAATAAACTTTGAAAGAAGTGCCGTGGCTCGCTGATGTGCCACTGATAGTACCCAGGACTGCCGCAGCTACTTGGTGTGCTGCGGCAGTCCTGGGTACTATCAGTGGCACATCAGTGCGCCAGGAGCTCCACGGCACCATGATGTGCCAGTGATAGTGCCACAAGATTGCCCTGCCTTAATCGTCTAAATTAAAACAATTGTTTAACTAGTATTCGTTGTATAATAAACTACTACAGAGGAGGTGTTACAGTTCTGTCGAACAGATATCATTAATTGATGATAAACTTCTATAATATATTAGTAAATACACGATTAGAATGAGGTCACAAGGCATTATAATAGGAAAGTTAATTTATATAATAGTCACCATTTACATTTGGTTTACAATTATCATTTTCTTTGTTTAAATTTTACAGTTTGTTCTGGTCTATATATGATTGATTTTGGTCACTGAATGTGACTTACCAGGGAGATGTAGCGAGTTTGTTTTCTCGTGTTACTATAACCACAGACGTTGTAAACAGTAGCTTTCTCTTCAACTTAATATGGACAAGTTTGAGATCAAGAAGAGAAAACATGAAGATGTTTGTGGTGAGGACAGAAAGGAAGACAAAGGTGGAAATATGATTGAAAAGAAAGAAGAGTTCCCACTTCCGGTGAAACTGATGTGATTAGAAGAAAGCAAAGTCGTCTTAATTGGCAGTTCCATTTCAATTAAAAACATTGTCTTCGTACAAAACAAGTCGATCACCCTGTGGAGATTTTAAATGGCGAAGACAAAGATCTTTATTTTCCAAAACAGCCCAAGTTTTTTTAATAGAGTTCAAGAGGCCAGCCTTTATAAGCGAATTTACCCTAAAAAATAGAAGCCTCACACGGGAACCCGGAAATTATTTATCCCTGTTGCAGTCCCATCTAAAACCCATGTTGGACAAAAGAAAAAAAGATTCCATCCGCAGATTATACATTAAAGGCGGATACGTGATATGTTAGCAGCCATAAAAAAACCCTGTGTGCACCTTGGATACAAAAGTAAATTTTTTAAAACGCCTGAAAATTAAATCTACAGTATTGGGGAAAGGCCCAACTATTGCATTCTTCCCCTACATTGAAATTTTTAAACCCAAAAAAAATAAAAAACCCAGTTTTTTGTTGTAAAGTTCTTGAAGAAACAAAAAAAGGCCCAAGATATGTTTAGTATATTAAGTGGGTTTGGGGAAGTTTTAATTTTGTTCTGGAAATTTTCTGTTTTAGGTTTTGGACGACGGAGCCCCCTCGAGGGTTTTGGATAAATGAAAGGATTGGTACAAATAAACAAAAAAAACAGAAAGTCATAGCATCACATTACTTCTCCAAGGAGAGCGTTTTTGAAACAAAAATCGGCGTAAGCTGAAGGCTTACTGACAAAGTGTAAAAAAAAGTAACCCCATTTAAAAATCACGGAGGCAAGATGGCTGTCTAGAGCCAAAGTTTTGTCAAGTGTATGAACTCAAGGTTATTATTATTTTTTTTTTTTCCTTGAGCAGCGAGAAAATTTTGTGTGTTGGTTTTCCAGATGACACTTTTTTTTCACAAGTATCCTACATGTTGCTAAAACAAAAATAAGGAACCATGCCACTGATTTTCGAGTCTTCAATTATTGCAAAAAAAAAAAAAATGGAAGGCGATGACCTGGTTGAAAAAACCTTTTTTAATGCAAAAAATTAAAGCAAGGGAAGTGAATCTGAAGACTTCGGTAGAGAAAATAAATATTCTGAAGTAACAAAAAAAACGTTTTGGTAATTTTCATACAACTTTTGTGCCTTACCTGTGCGAGTTGGGTTTTTCCTGTGTCAAACAAAAACACTAAAAAGGGGGGAGAGGCTAAAATGGGTTGAAAGAGATGAGCGAATGTTCCCCAAAAATTTCTCTAATATAAAAAAGGATCTAGCAGTCCACAAAGCAAATTTTACTAAAAAAAAGTTACGGTAGATGGTTCTTTTTATTTTTTAGTGTGAAATACAAAGTTTGTGTGTTCCTAAAGGGCTTTTTATATTTTATATTTGTTTGTGTTTTTGTCCGTATGTTTTTTTTTAAAAATTAGCTTTTTCAAAAAAGGTATAAAATACGACCCTGAAAAAAAAGACATTGTGCAAAATCTGGGAAATCTTTAATGTAGACGTTTCGCCCTCCAGTGGGTTTATCAAAAAATTTTTTAGGAATAAATTTGGAAAACTTAGAAATATATCAAAAGATGGGTAATCAGTCCCCCACTAAATCCAAGGGTGGGGACTGATTACCTCATCTTTTGTATTTATTTCTATGTTTCCTTATGTCCCCGAATTTGATTTTTAAAAACCCCTGGATGGCGAAAAATCTACATTAAAGATTTCCCGATGTTGCCAGGTCTTTACTTTAACTTAGCTTATTTTTTTATCAAGCTAATACTCTTTGGGGAGCGGTTCCTCGGTAAGCAGTATTGGACTGTGTCCTGGGCTTGAATTTATTCTGTAACTGTTCGATTTTATTTTTTTCTAGATCTATAGTTTCTTTGGTAGTAGTTTTCTGGCAGGCACATTACAAAAAAAATAAAGCCCGGTCCTAAATGTTTCAGCCTTCTTTTGGACTAAGCAGCAGTTTTTAAAGAATTCAGGGTTATTCCTATCTACGGTTAAAAATGCCTTTATTTCATTTTTTAGGACCTCAAAATAACTTTTACTCATGTGAACGTCTCATTAGGTCTTCCCTTGATATCTATGCTGTCTAGATTCCACAGCTTTTGTGCATGTTCACTGTTATCCTCAGAGTTTTTATTTTATTTTTGGGTGCATTTTCTGCTCTGAGATTCGTAGTTATCGCTTGTTGGAACTTGTTTAGTCATGTTTCTATCGGTGGTGTTACGCAATAAATTATATGATCCCCCAAAATTTTGAGTAGTGACATTCCTTCCCAACTGGCCATTCCCTCATAATGGAATAACAGACAAATTTTAACAACAAATAGACAGGACCAACAGTGTCTTGATCTGCTGTATATCATATTTAGACTAATTTTACCCTGTATAGGTACAGCAGAGCTACTTAGCTGCATCGCTTAGTCCCTGGGGTCTGATCCTTTCAGGAAGCCTATCCACTACCGTAGCCTACCTAGTTTTACTGCCACTTATGCAGAGCCGGACTTCTGTAGGTGCGTCTGTCAGAAATCTTAACAGCTTCACATTGATCTACTTTCTTGGTTTTACCTTTATACTCCGAGACAAGACCTCTTGATGAACGTTCTGTGACCTTTTGTCAAATAGAGCATTTATGTTGCATATCTCAGAGCCGCTCTGTAGCTTCAGACCACTTATAAACAATGCGAACTCAGGCATGACTTCTAGGCGGATACGGTTGGCGATGTTGACATTTGTAATCGATGGAGTTTCTGAGGTATTTTACCCTTGCCTAGAGTCACATGATGCACTCTGTTATACTGACAATAAAAGTGGCGTGATAATCTATCCTAGCGTGATTACTTATACATCAAGAGCAGAGGTTTCTCTCTTAAAAGTTAAACCAAATAATTTAACATAAATTTGTAAATAATTACTCTGGAATCTAGTTTCTGTAGATATTTCTGCACCACTATCATTCATAGTGAATAAATATTATGTATCATTCGAACGCCAAAGAATATACGCATTTAACTATCAAATCAAAGTTAAAATGCACAGAATTACTTAAATGTAACGAGTCAAAAACAGCATTTGCTCAGAGACTATTAATAATGATATCACTGTTGGTAGTAGGTTGGTAGACAGCAACCACCCAGGGAAGTACTACCGTCCTGCCAGATGACTGTGAAACAGAAACCTGTAACTGTTTTGCATGATGGTAGGATTGCTGGTTCTTCTTTTTCTGTCTCATAAACACGCTAAGATAACAGGGATATCTTGCTACTCCTACTTACACTTTGGTCACACTTCACAGACATGCACATGCATATATATATATACATACATCTAGGTTTTTCTCCTTTTTCTAAATAGCTCTTGTTCTTTTTTATTTCTTCTATTGTCCATGGGGAAGTGGAAAAGAATCTTTCCTCTGTAAGCCATGCGTGTCGTATGAGGCGACTAAAATGCCGGGAGCAATGGGCTAGTAACCCCTTCTCCTGTATACAATTACTAAAAAAGAGAAGAAGAAAAACTTTATAAAACTGGGTTCTTAAATGTGCGTGGATGTTAGTGCGGATGGACAAGAAACGGGAGATTGCTGATGTTATGAATGAAAAGAAGTTGGATGTCCTGGCCCTAAGCGAAACAAAGCTGAAGGGGGTAGGAGAGTTTCAGTGGGGGGAAATAAATGGGATTAAATCTGGAGTATCTGAGAGAGTTAGAGCAAAGGAAGGGGTAGCAGTAATGTTAAATGATCAGTTATGGAAGGAGAAAAGAGAATATGAATGTGTAAATTCAAGAATTATGTGGATTAAAGTAAAGGTTGGATGCGAGAAGTGGGTCATAATAAGCGTGTATGCACCTGGGAAGAGAGGAATGCAGAGGAGAGAGAGAGATTTTGGGAGATGTTAAGTGAATGTATAGGAGCCTTTGAACCAAGTGAGAGAGTAATTGTGGTAGGGGACTTGAATGCTTAAGTAGGAGAAAAATTTTAGAGAGGGTGTGGTAGGTAAGTTTGGGGTGCCAGGTGTAAATGATAATGGGAGCCCTTTGATTGAACTTTGTATAGAAAGGGGTTTAGTTATAGGTAATACATATTTTAAGAAAAAGAGGATAAATAAGTATACACGATATGATGTAGGGCGAAATGACAGTAGTTTGTTGGATTATGTATTGGTAGATAAAAGACTTTTGAGTGACTTCAGGATGTACATGTTTATAGAGGGGCCACAGATATATAGACACTTTCTGTTGTAGCTACATAGAGAAAAAGGGTAGTGGGATCAAGGAAATAAAAAACATAGGGGAAGGAGAGGTGAAGTTTATAAACTAAAAGGGAGGCTTTAGGGTAATTAAACAGCTTTGGAGGATAGATGGGCTAATGAAGCATGGGAAAATTGGGGCGAAGAGGTTTGGGGTAGGTTTAAAAATTTAGTGTTAGAGTGTTCAAAAGTTTGTGTTACAGGAAAGTGGGTGCAGGGGGGAAGAGGAGCGATTGGTGGAAGATGTGTAAAGAGGTAGAAAGGGGAGAAAAAAGTTAGCATATGAGAATTTTTTACAAGTAAAGTGATGAAAGGGGGGGGAAGAGTATATGGAGAAAAAGAGAGAATTTAAAGAGTGTGGTAAGCAATGTAAAAAGAGAGCAAATGAAGAGTGGGTGAGATGTTTCAAAAAAATTTTTTGAAAAAAAAAGAAAAAGTTTTGGAGTGAGTTTAACAGTTAAGAAAGCCTGGGAAAACAAATGGATTTGTCATTTAAAAATAGGAGGGAGAGTTTTTAAAATGGAGATTAAAGGTTTTGGGGAAGACGGGGGAAAAAATTTTTTGGGGAATTTTTAAATGTTATGAAGATGGGGAACTGTGATTTGTTATAGGGAAAAGGAGGAAAAAATCTTGTAGGAGTAGGAAAGAGCCATTGTGATTTTGGGGGGGAAGTTCGTGAGGCAGGGGTTTAAAATAAAAGGGGGGTAAGGCGCCGGGTTTGATGGGTAAAGATAAAAAATTTTTTAAAAGCAGGGGGGGATATAGTTTTGGAGTGGTTGGTGCAATTTTTAAAAAAGGGTTTTGGAAGAGGGTAAGGTACCTGGGATTGGCAGGGCATGTAGTTCCTTTTTTTAAAAAGGCAAAGGGGAAAAAAAGGGGTGAAAAATTATAGGGGGTGTTGTTGAGTTCCCTGGTAAAGTTTTGGTAGAGTTATAATTGAAAAAAATTAAGGTAAGACGGAAATGGATACAGATGAACAAGGAGGTTTAGGAAAGGTAGGGGGTTGTGGCCCAGGTTTTACGTGAAACATATAAGTGAACAGTATTTAGAAAAGGGTAAAGAGGTCTTTGTGGCTTTATGGTTTTGGAAAAAGGCGTTGACAGGGGGGTGGGGGGGCAATGTGGCAGTGTTGCAAGTGTAGGGTAGGGGGTATTTTACTGAAAGCATAAAGAGTTTTTACGAGGTAGTGAGGCTAAGTTAGGTTGTAGGAAAGAGGGAAATTTTTTCCAGTAAAAGTGGGCCTTAGACAAGGATGTGTGATGTCACCGGGGTTGTTTAAATATTTATAGAGGGGGTTTTAAGAGAGTAATGCGAGGTTTGGAAAGAGGGTGGATTAAAAGATAAAAAATCACACACAAAGTGGGAGTTGCACAGTGCTTTTGCTGATGACACTGTGCTCTTGGGAGATTTTTGAAGAGAAGTTGCAGAGATTGGTGGTGTTTGGTGGGTGTGAAAAAGAAAAAAATTAAAGGGTGAATAAGGAAAGAGTAAGGTTTGAGGATAACAAAAAGATTAGGTGAGAAAGATTGAATATCGATTGGAGGGGGGAGAGTTGGGGGAGGTGAACGTATTAGAATTTGGGAGTGGACTTTCAGCGGATGGGTTTTGAAAAGTGAGGTGAATCTAGAATTGATGGGGGAAAAAAAAGGTGAGGGGTTTGCACTTAGGAGTCGTGGGAAAAAGAACTTTGTCCTTGGGAGGAAAAAGAGGGGAATGTAGAGGTTAGTTTTACCAACGCTCTTATAGGGGGTGTAAAGCGGGGTGATGAATGTTGCGCGAGGAGAAGGCTGGAGGCAGGGGGGAATGTAAGTTGAGGGCAATGTGTGGTGTGAAATAATGCAGAGAATTCGTAGTTTGGGAAGTTGGAGGAGGGCGGGATTCCCCAAAAACTTTTGCCCGGGGGCTAGGAAGGGTTGTTGAGGTGGTTCGGCATGAAAGGAGAAGGAGCGAAAAAAAAATGACTTCAAGAGTGATCATTGTAGTGGAAGGAAGGCGGGGTGGGGCCCCGGCCTAGGAAGGGTTGGGGGGGAGGGGGTAAAAGGGGGGTTTTGTTTGCGAGGGGGTTGGACTTTTCCGCAGGCATCGTGAGCGTGTTTGAAGGAGGAATGGAGACAAAAGGGTTTTTAAAAATTTAGTCTGTTGGAGGGTTTTACAAAGTAACTTTATGAAGGGATTAGGGAAACCGGGAGGCCCGGGCTTGGTCCCTGGAATGGGAAGTACAGTGCCTCATCTGAAGGAGGGGTGTTAATGTTGCGTTTAAAAACTGAGTGTTTAAAACACCCTTTGGCAAACGTGATGGGGTGAATGATGGTTTAAGTTTTTCTTTTTCGGGACACCCCGCCTTGGTGGGAATCGGCCGGGTGATAAAAAAAAAAAAAAAAAAAAAAAATAAAAATCACTGGGAAATTTTTATTTTAAAGGAAAACATTAAAATTTTCAAAAAACAAACTTTGCACCAAAGGAAATTTACCGTAAAATTTTTGAGGTTTGGGTCTTTTTTTTAAATTTCCAACTTAAATTGGTTGATGAAAAAATAAAGTTTTTAATAACAATTTTTTAAGTTTTTTCATAAGGAAATTTTTTCAGCAGTTTCCCCCGGGTTTTCTTTAAATAGTAGTAAATTTTCCGTAATTTTCCTGGGAACAAATTTCTAAAAAGTACACCCTCCGGTCTTAAAAGTTTTAGATATTTTTGTTCTTTTTTAAAAAATTTTTTACAACTTTTTCTTCAAATGTGTAAAATTCTTACTTACCCGTGTACAATCTTTCATACCATTGACTGGATGTTCCATACTGTGTTATGGTGGGTTACTCACCACACTAAAAACTCTTTTGCATAAATGTTGTCTTGATAAACCCCCAAAAAATTTCTTTTACAAAACATGTACTTCTTAATTAATACATTCGAAGTATACAGACAAACAATAATTTACGACGATTAGTCAATAAAAAGCGTATTTTTTTTTAAAACATACACGACAAAAAATACAACGATAATTATAATCCAATCTGGGATTTTTAATTACAAACAATTTTTACCCGCTTTTTTTGGCTCTGCAATACAAATTTATGGGTATAATTTACCTAAAGTTTGCCCTATTGCGTACTTGAATTTCCAGGCAGCCGGTTTAATGATCACAGATGGGGTCATCATTAAGTGAAAAATTCCCCTTAACCCTCCTAGAATTACCATTTTATTATAGGTTAATTATAAAATTAAAACCTTTCCTTAATTTGATTGGTTGAATTTAAACACCGATTTATGCGGTTGAGGAACCATCAGCGCTATAAGGAATTTAATTTGAAATACTGATTAATTTTTGGGTTAAACCCCATTGCCTCTATAACGACTTAAACAATAAAGTCCTCGACAATGCTTACTGAATATTCAACAAACCCCATAAGTTATTATGAGTGTATGGTTATTTACGAAAATCTTTAGACACTTTGGGCGGGAATTAAGGGGAAAAAAAATTAAACTTTAGACACACTTTAAAATTCCCCCTTTCTGCAGTACTTAATAAAGCAGGGGAGTGGACCTTAAAAAGGGAGAGACTTCCTCCCAATGACAGGGTGTGGCGCTTAGGCCCCGACCAAAAATTGAATAACAGGGTTGTAAACTTTTAATATATGTCACATTTTTATGTAGCCTTAAATCACTTTCAGCTGTGGAAAGGGGAAAGATGTTTCTATTATGTAATATTTTCCTTCCCTACATAAAAACCCGTCAAGAAGAGAGGAACTTACGACGCGTTTCGGTCCCATTTGGACCCTTTAAAAAGTCACACTAACGAGAATGAATGAAGGACCAAGTAAGGACCCGCGAGGGGAAGTGGGACAGGGAAGAATAGACGGTGAGAGGAATGTCTTGAGTCAAAAGAGAAGGTGGACAGACCAATGCTAAGCCTGGATAAAAAATAACGAAGACGACATAAAAGACAACAGGGGCTCTGGGTGCGACTGCAACTTGTGGGAAGCACTCAATTGCAATGACTGGAACGGTTCAGGGAACGTTCGCAAGGCGACGCAAACCACATGCAAACATTCGCCCGAAAAAGCACAAAGACACGTTCTACGACAATGGCACTTTTAAGTTTTTGAAAATTTAAACAAAAGTAGGAATTTATTTGTTTGTGGTGAGGTGCCGGATCTTTCAACGATTTAAAAGATTTTCACATTGTAAGGGGGCGTCTGAGATTCTGCTAAAATATGTAGTCAATATATGATTGCTTCAGTTGTCAAATTTTTTGTCATAAGTGTCTTTCCCGTATACGTTTTAAAGTGGTGTGTTTGTCGTGATGCACGATTCTGGATACTTGAAATTTTGTGCGTTTGTCTTGTATTAACGTCAGAGGGGTGGAAAAAAGAGTAGAGGATGAATGAGTGCTTTGTAGAGATTAGTTTTGTCTTGGGGCGGCTCCTCTCAGTTATTAACCTTGAGAGGGGCAGTTCCCGCCGTTGGTCTTTGCGTAATGTGAGATTTTAGGTTGTGTGTGGTCGAGGGTAAAACCCCAAGGGCAACGCGAGAAGGGCGTGGGATGGGGGTACGGGAGGTGCTTGTTTTGAGGGTTTGAAGGGGTGGGACATCACGCTTCTATGGGGTAAGTGATTTTTTACTTTTTTGGGGTTTGGGTTTTGATCCGCCAAATTTAAATTCCCCCGGCGGGAATCCCCGTCGACCTCTCTTTGTGTTCTGCGTGCAAGGAAACGAAAGTTTTCGTGTGTTGTGAGTGAGTGATGTCGTCTGCATAAGAAAGGGTAAGTGTGTTTGGGTAAAGAGGTTCAGGTAAATCATTCGTGTAGAGTATATATAGGGTGGGAGACGGGATCATTATTCGGACTATTTCACATTAAAAGCGGGTGTACCCCAAGGCTCTTGGGGTACACCCGCTTTTAATGTGAAATAGTCCGAATAATGATCTCGGAACCGTATACGCATCGTTCGGCCATCTAAAAAGTGACATAATAATTTCATCATATTTACAGTTAATTCAAAGGACGTGCAAAGTTTGTATTTTAATCCTTCATGCCAAACAGTGTCAAAAGCTTTCTCTACATCTTTGGCGACAAGGGCGGAGGTACAGTTCTGGGCTTTATTGATACGTACATAGTTCAGGATTATATTCAAAACGTCTTGGGTAGATCGTTGTTGTCGGAAACCAAATTGTCTTTCAGTAAGCAAGTTATGTGTCTCTAGGTGAGTCCTGAGTCGCATATTTACAAGTCGTTCAAAGGTCTTACCCAAAATTTCAAGGAGGCTAATAGGTCTATAGTTCTTGGGGTCAGTCAAGTCTTTCCCAGGTTTTGGTATGAGACATGCAGTTGCAGATTTAAAGAATGGGGGGAGATAGCCAGATGCAAGAGAGGCATTAAAGATGTCAGTGATAGCGGAAACAACAGAAAGTGGAAGGTGACGAAGGACTGAATGTGATAGACTGAACACCTGGAGCTTTTTTCGGAAGGTGTGTTAGTAAGGAGTGAAAAATCATTTACAGTAAAAGGAAGTTTAGAGGATGTGTGGAAGATAGGGTGTTTAGTTTATGACTGGATCAGGATTTGTTAAATCTTCATGGTTGGATACCCATCTCTCTATGTCCAAATTGAGTGTGCTATGACAGCTTGGTCTGGTGGATGTGGGTGGAAGATGTTTTCCCAAATGTCTTTAAAAATATGTACAGCTTCAGCAGGTTCAGAAATCTGTCTGTTGGTTGTGATTTATGGTCTAAAGGTTGTGGATCGAGGGGTGCCTGTAAGTTTCCGAATGGATGACCAGAATGCTTTGGGATCTCTTGTACGCTGGGCATCTGTTGTGTTTATAACTGATTGCCAATGTCGGGCGTGGTCATCATCTAGGCTATGGACGATATGTGTACGTAAAATAGTGAGGTCCCATCGGATGATATTTAGTCTGTTTTGGTTTGCTAGGAAACGGTGTCTGTAACATGTGAGTAATCTTTTTGTTCTTTCTGATGGGCGAAAAGAGTAACGTACTTTGTGGTGCGTGATTGGGACAACCTCTGTAGCGGTTTGGGTAATTGATTGTCTGATACTGGTCTATTGTCATAGTTGTGTGTGAGATCAAGAGTGTTTAGGCGTTGTTTGAACAGATCCCAGTCCGCCTGAGAATAAGCTGGAGAGGGGCGAACTGGAATGAGTATAGGATTTGAGGAAATATGGAAATTGATAAGAATGTGGTCAGATCCAGAGAGCGGTCCTGGTGTTGTGTAGTGATATAAGCGATTACTAGCTCTGTAAAAATTTTATCAGGGGTGCCTTGGCCATTGTATGTATAGACTGTTGGGAAGTAAGGTCCGAGGTGTATAAGATGTTTCTGTATTACAAGTGTATGAAGTTGCTTTCCATGCAAATTTGTGGAGTTGTCATGGAAGTCTGTGTGTTTGGCATTGAGGTCGGCAAGTAGGTATACAGGGAGATGTGTATGATTAAAAAGAAGGGTTAAATCATGAATGTTAATGTTTTGGTTGGGTCTGGTAATGTCGTTTTACAGGATGATGGGTCCGGAATCGTGTAAAATTTTTACAGCCATGCTGTGAGAAATATGTAAATGGAAGGGATAAGAACTCATGTTTAATGGTAAACCCTTTTAAAAAGAATAGCTACGCCATTCCAGTTTTCAGCAGAGATTGAACGGGGCTGTATATCCTAAAATGTCTGACTCGTTGATCATCATGCACACACGTGCTGTTTAATAACAACACGTTGGTTGTTCTGATTCAACGAGGTCAGCAAGAATGTATTGTTTGCGTTATAAGCTCGTATGTTAAATTGAATAAACCCTTTAAGGGTCATGGTTGGGGTTACTTGATGGTCGGGAATGTAGTCTTTCCTATTTATGTCCCTTTCTAACCCATCATGTAGTACCATCACCTGATCTATATTGGGTCGGTTGTGTTTACGGTTTCTGGATTGGGAACGGGAAGGGAAGGGGAAGGGTGAGGGGGGCCCTGGAGTAGGAGGTGGGACTAGATGTAGTGGTAAGATGAGAGGATAGTTGGGGCAAGAGGGAGAGGATGAGGGTTGATTCATTAAGTGCTGAACTTTAGACAGACATGCGTTGAATTTGGGAATCAGTAACTTTTATGTCCCTAGTAGGAGATTCGAGACTTGTGAGTAGGAGAACGAGAA
Organism: Cherax quadricarinatus; assembly: GCF_026875155.1. Classification (NCBI taxonomy): domain Eukaryota; kingdom Metazoa; phylum Arthropoda; class Malacostraca; order Decapoda; family Parastacidae; genus Cherax; species Cherax quadricarinatus. The sequence goes on along the minus strand of NC_069472.1, from coordinate 1,382,741 downwards.
GGACGAGTAGAGGAAGAACGAGATTGAGATTTTTTGGTGCCGGAGCCAGAGCTGGTGGAAGGATGAGAAGGAAAGGATTTTGGCATATGGGTGGAAGGAGAAGGGTCAGCCTGAGTAGAAGCCTGAAAAGGAGTTTCTGGAGTGGAGAGAGAGGAGTTGGGAAAAAGTTCATCCTTGGGAAGAAAGAAATCAGGAGGGAAAATGATGGGGTCAAAATTGTTGGCTTTCAAAAGATCATTCAGCATCGTTGGGTAGTTGGCACTTTTAAATGCTTTATGACAGTATACAGCAGTGAGCACAATGGTCTCAAGGATATTTGATTGTTTTGAGGATGAAGAGGCCGAGGGAAGATTTGTTTGTGCAGCAGCAGCATGTGAAGGAAAAGTTGTAGAAGTGGTAGCAGGAGGAACATAAGAGTTTGGCTGGTAAGTGGATGAGAATGTTGACTGTGTTTGTGAGCATGGAGTCAAGACTGGGTTTGGGAGGTTCAGAGGTTGGTCTTTCCGTAAGGAAGAAACATATTCCTTGCGAGTAGGGCAGTTGAAAGAAGTAGCAGAATGTGCCTGAGAGCAGTGCAAACATTTTTGAGGGTTGGTACATTTTTGCCATGTGTGGCCTGGAGAAGAACACTTAGAACATAGCTGTTGCTTGTTACAAGTATTCTTCAAATGTCCAAACGCAAGGCATTTGTAGCACTGATGAATAGCAACATAGTTAGGTAGAAACAATGAAGTAGGTGGAATAAGAAAGTAGTTGCTCGGACACCATGTTTGAACAATTTATCAGCCTCATCTGGAGTGGAACATCTGATCTTAAGGATATTAGAACGTTCAGGATGGAAAAGTTCCTCAACTGTGACTTGATTTTGAGATGAAATGTCTGTCATCAAGTCGTCTTTGTTCTGGTTGTATTCGGTTAGCAGGGATGAGTCAACAAATTTTGCCACGACTGTACTCCTGGCCTTATAATCAGGAGCCCAATCGATAGCAAAACCTGCCTGAAAGAGCTTTTCTCGGACTTCCTTACTGGTACATAGGTCATAGTTGACAGGATCAAGATTAACTTTACATCCGGTATGTGTCTTGAAGATGTTTATCATTCGAGCCTGGGTAATGTTGAAAAAGGTAGAGGCATAATCAATCGTATTCCTTGTCATCTTTACATACTTTAACATCAAGGCCATTGTCGGAAAACTGGGTCTCTGTGCAGTTGCCATGATGACAACAACACAGGTGGATATGCTGCTTGAATCGTGAGTGGCGTCTAAGGGGCATCAAGTGCGTAATTCTGACAGGTCATGTTTGTGTTGTAAGTGTACCTGCCAAGATGAGGCTTCCCGTGCGGTAATTACAAGGAATGCAACCACGGGCACCGGACCAGACGAATACTCCCACCGACGCAGGAGCAGGTCCAGCCGATCCAGAAAAAAGAAGAAAATTTTAGAGGAGAGAAAGGTGCTGGTGTCTCCAGAGCGATGTAGTCAAACCGATCCACTGTGTGGGGATCTTTAACCACCTCAGTGAAGAGGGCTTGACTGGCCTCTGAGGAGATTACGGCACAACAGAGAGCTAAACCCGTGTCACACAAAAAAAAAGATATTGGTTTAAAAAAAAGCTGTCTAATTCTCCGAGATGCCTTCACAACCGAACATAGGGAAGAGGATGTCGGTACGCAAGGATTACACATACACAGAGTGCAGAGGTGTGATGGTGATGCTCTTGAACAATATACCAGCAGGTAACATCCAACAGGTTGAGGTGGGAAGACTTCACCCAGCTGCAAGAGTGCAGAGGCCAACGGTCTGCCCTGGGGCAGGCAGCCAGCGACGCACAGAATCCTGGAGCCAAGATGAAGAGTCTCCAGAAATCAACCAATCAGGCAATGTCTTCTTGAAACAAGAAAATCAATGCAATTTTTCCTCAGCAAAAACACCAAAAGCTTCTTCCAGCAAGTGGATCGCAAGGCAGCCAATCAGGAGCAAGCAAAGCATGCAGCCAATCAGGAGCACGCAAGGAGAGAGGGAGGGGTATATATTGGCAGGAGGTGGTGGTAGTAGTAGCAGTAGTAGTGGAGGTAGAAGGTAATAGTATTAGTGGGGGAGATAGTAAGAAGAAGGAAGAGCCAGTCAAAAACTAAGAAAGAGGAACACTGTAAGGGAGCTAGGCGCCCACAGAGGGGGGGGGGGAATAAATAAATAAATAAATACCCCTCCTTAAGAGATAAGATTTCGTTCGGATTTTTAACCCCGGAGGGTTAGCCACCCAGGATAACCCAAGAAAGTCAGTGCGTCATCGAGGACTGTCTAACTTATTTCCATTGGGGTCCTTAATCTTGTCCCCCAGGATGCGACCCACACCAGTCGACTAACACCCAGGTACCTATTTGCTGCTAGGTGAACAGGACAACAGGTGTAAGGAAACGTGTCGAAATGTTTCCACCCGCCGGGAATCGAACCCGGGCCCTCCGTGTGTGAAGCGGGAGCTTTAGCCACCAGGCCACCGGGCCACCACCTTCTCTCCTTTTCGTTAGTGTGACTTTGTAAATGGTTCATATACGACCGAAACGTCGTCGTAAGGTCCTCTCTTCTATGTGCGGGTTATTTGTATATTGTTCCAGTCACGGAATTGTGCCTTTTTTGGTTATCCTTCCTCTATATTGCTGTAGTGTGTATGAAAGGAGGTAATGTGTAAAAAAAAAGAGGGGAAAACATATATGTTGCAGGTTAGTGAAACATGTTGCAGGTTAGTGAAACATGTTGCAGGTTAGTGAAACATGTTGCAAGTTAGTGAAACATGTTGCAGTTAGTAAACATGTTGCAGGTTAGTGAACATGTTGCAGGTTAGTGAAACATGTTGCGGGTTTTATGAAACATGTTGCGGGTTTAGTGAAACATGTTGCAGGTTAATGAAACATATTGCAAGTTAGTGAAACATTTGCAGGTTATGAACATGTTGCAGTTAGTGAAACATGTTGCAGGTTAGTGAAACATGTTGCAGGTTAGTGAAACATGTTGCAGGTTAGTGAAACATGTTGCAGGTTAGTGAAACATGTTGCAGGTTAGTGAAACATGTTGAAAGGTTAGTGAAACATGTTGCAGGTTAGTGAAACATGTTGCAGGTAGTGAAACATGTTGCAGGTTAGTGAAACATGTTGCAGGTTAGTGAAACATGTTGCAAGTTAGTGAAACATGTTGCAGGTTAGTGAAACATGTTGCAGGTTAGTGAAACATGTTGCAGGTTAGTGAAACATGTTGCAGGTTAATGAAACATATTGCAAGTTAGTGAAACATGTTGCAGGTTAGTGAAACATTTTGCAAGTTAGTGAAACATTTTTGCGGGTTAGTGAAACATGTTGCAGGTTAGTGAAACATGTTGCAGGTTAGGGGAAAACATGTTGCAAGTTAGTGAAACATGTTTGCAGGTAGTGAAACATGTTGCAGGTTAGTGAAACATGTTGCAGGTTAGTGAAACATGTTGCAGGTTAGTGAAACATGTTGCAGGTTAGTGAAACATGTTGCAGGTTAGTGAAACATGTTGCAGGTTAGTGAAACATGTTGCAGGTTAGGGGAAACATGTTGCAGGTTAGTGAAACATGTTGCGGGTTAGTGAAACATGTTGAAAAGTTAGTGAAACATGTTGCAGGTTAGTGAAACATGTTGCAGGTTAGTGAAACATGTTGCAGGTTAGTGAAACATTTTTGCAAGTTAGTGAAACATGTTGCAGGTTAGTGAAACATGTTGCAGGTTAGTGAAACATGTTGCAGGTTAGTGAAACATGTTGCAGGTTAATGAAACATATTGCAAGTTAGTTGAAACATGTTGCGGGTTAGTGAAACTAGTTGCAGGTTAGTGAAACATGTTGCAGGTTAATGAAACATATTGCAAGTTAGTGAAACATGTTGCAGGTTAGTGAAACATGTTGCAGGTTAGTGAAACATGTTGCAGGTTAGTGAAACATGTTGCAGGTTAGTGAAACATGTTCAGTTAATGAAACATATTGCAAGTTAGTGAAACATGTTGCAGGTTAGTGAAACATGTTGCAGGTTAGTGAAACATGTTGAAGATGGAAGAACATTAAAACTATTGTGAACTGAGGTACTAATAAATACACACACAGACGACATCTACCTGAATAACAATAAATAACAACAACAAAATAATTTAGAGCTACTCCACAAACACTTGAACTGTTGACAAAACACAGCTTACTTCTATAGAGAAGCTGCGTTTATTTATGAAAGTTATTGGGAAATAATGAAGTGTTTTTTAACAGTAAGTTTTAGTCCTGGAGAATGTAATATCTTTTGCAGTTATTCAATTATGTAAGAATTTATGAAAAACGTGTTAAAACTATTCATGAAAAAGTTTTGTCATATAATTCAAATTCAGAATAAGGACTAAAATATTGTGAACATATATGAAAAGTTCTAGAAATTAATATGGAAATCAAATTTCGCTTATACTGAATAGGTAGATTTTGTGGGTAAGTCTGAGTGACTGATAGTCTTGTTTCTTCCTAGCGATGGTCACACCAGTGAACCTCAGTCATGGTCTCCAGTTAGTTCCTTCTCCTCCTGTATGTTCTAGCCTCACCAGCTCCTCGCAGAAATAAGTGAAGGTATATACATAGAAATATCACAGTAAGCAGGACTTTGCTTGTTTCTGCGAGATGTATTGAGTATAATATCGCTGGTGAGGTCATAACAGAGAATGAAACAGCTGGAGATCGAGTCTGAGGCTCACTAGTGTGCCCGGCATTGGGAAGAAACATTTACTTGCAGTGAAGCAGGATACCTAACATTATGTGGAATCTGTAGCTAAGTGGCTTAAAACGTCATGTTGGGAGCTAAGTAGCATTCAAGTGGTGGTAGAGACAAACACTGTAAACAGGTTCAAGAACAGGTATAATCAGTCTCTGTGGACCAGAAATTAACAAAACCAGATAAAAAATATTTTGGAAGAGGGTCCATAGTTAATATGAATATAAATAAGAACACCAGTGTTGCTCATGTAAGTGCTCATGAACAACATTGACTGTTAATATGAAGATGAACACTAATATAAATCTGTGTTCATTTACTACAGTGAACATTATTGTTGTTGTTCTTGTCTGCGTTAATTTATCATAGTTAACATTAATCTTGTTTTGTCTGTGTTCAATTACTATAGTGAAAATTGTTATTCATACCTGTGTTCGCTCGCTATAGTGAACATTAGTTATTTTTATCTGTGTTCAGTCATTTTTCTTAAACATTAATTATGTTCTTATCTCTCTTCATTCACTGTAGTGAACATTAATTGCTGTTCTATCGTATATTCCTCACAAAGTGAACATTAATGTTTATATTAGTGTACATTCACTATCGATGAACATTATTGATTTCTTATTAGTGTTCATGTGCTATAGAAAAACATTAATGGCAGTTCTTTATCAGTGTTCACATTCCTGTGTAATGAACATTAATAGCTATTATTTTCATGTTCATTCACTATAGTGAACAATGATGTCCTTCTTCTAGTGTTAATTCATATAGTTATAAGTTTAACATGTTTCAATTATGCACTCCCATACCCATCCTGTGGCGTAGTCAAAAGATTACAGAGAACATAATGGGTTCCAGTGACTGGCCCTCAAAGTTTTGAAGCTGACAAGTTACAGAGGTAATGAAATCACATTTACAAAGGTAATGAACACACAATTTAACAAAGGTAATGAACTACAGTATGTCTAGTCACAATCATGACAAGTTACAAAGGTATTTTACAAGATTAAACCAGAGGTACAACAATGGGTCCAGGGGACCGGTCTCCAAAGTTTTGATGGCTGAACTAGGTACACAGGTATTAACTCACCAGTTACAAAGGTTATGAACTCCACAAGTTACAAAGGTAATTGACTCACAAGTTACAAAGGTAATGAATACTTTAAGAAATGGTTACTTACGATTATACATGGCTGCAATCATGACATCCAATTTTAGAAAATGAGCAATTCACAACTTCCACACCCGGTCACAACGTAGTGAGTTTATTGGTGCCAATGGTTGATTGCTGAGTCTCTCACACCACACACACACACAACCACACACACAACAACATACACAAAAACAAATCCTACACACACACACACACAGTAAACACACACACACACACACACCACACACCACACCACACACACACACACACAACACAAACTTCATACACACACACCACACACACTCATACACACACACAGAACACACACACTCATACACCCACACATCACTCATACTCACACACACACTCACACCCAACACACACACACACACACACACACACACAACACACAGTCACAAACGTGGGTCACAAGCTTCCATACTTTTAGTGGTTTTAAGGCGTGCAAACAACTGCTAGCAGTAATCAGTGTAGTGTCAACGTCAGTGAACAATCCTACGATGATAACCAGAGTTATTAGTTTAAAAAAAAAGTCGATAGGAAGCTGAAATCTTTAATATTGTCAAAGTGTCATCAAACCGTAGTGGATAGTAGCTTCTGTTGCAACACAATTCAAATATATCAAAGATTCAAGTGAGTGTGGAAGCGGGTGTTTTCAAGAATGTCGAGAGATTGGATACCAAGTGAAATGTGGGGCACCATACAGTGAGAGTGAAAAAGTTAAATAAGCAAAATAGAAAGGAAAAATATAATATCTAACAAAGGGAAGGAGCATTAGGCCCTGCTGAAACAGGACGTCACAACAGTTGGTGTCATTATCCATATAAAGTGTAACACCGAATGTGAAGTGTATTCCGAAAATAAGTGAAGTTACTCTATCATAAGTGACACTGAGGGACTGCGGTATGCATGAGCATATTACGTTATAAAGATCACAGGTGAAGATTTTCAAAATAGTGATAGAAGCTACTTCTTCAGCATCTGGCAACTTGTCATCGCATCACTGCACTCAGTATCGACTCAACTGTAAGGGTTGTTTTGGGGGTTCGGAATCCGCCTTGCGTCACTGTTAGATACTGGTCACTCACTCTGCAAGCTATTACCAGAATTAGACAGAAAAGCATAGATAAGGTGAAAGATAGTGTTGACTAGCGAGAGCAGCCTAGCGAGGGGAAGCCTAGTGAGGGTGCGTCAACACGTCCCAGAACTCAGACAAGCTAAATTTAACAAAAACCTAATTACTTTCTGTGTTTTATAAGTAGAATGATAAGTGCTAGAATCAACTGGTGGTGGTTTAGAAATACGGGATTACTACTGTATTTATTAGCAGTATGAATACAGTTTAGAAGAGGGGGCACACATACACACGAGCACACACCCACACACACACACACACACACACACACACACACACCACACGTACACACACACACACACATACACACACACACACACAGCACACTACACACACACACACCATGCACACACACTCCCCATACACATACACACTTAAAGCGGAGACAAGCTAAATTTTACAACCAAGCTACTTTCTAATTTAGGGTAGAATCGATAAGTGTGACAAGTATGTAAGCTTAGAATTTCTGGAACTCCCGAATGGATTAGCAGTTGAATACTTAGAAGGTTGGGGGGCATCACACACACACACACATTAAAATACAGCGCGGAATAGACGAGGTGGACAAAGACGGATTTCCAGAATGACACAACACAAGAGGTCACAATTGGAATAGTTGAAGACTCAGATGAATCAACGGGATGTTAGGATGTATTTCTTCAGTCAAAGAGAGTCAGGCCATGGAATAGCCTAAGACAAGTGAAGTGGTGGAGCAGGAACCATAACATAGTATTAAGGCGAGTATGATAGAGCTCATGTCGCGCGTGGGGGGCCCCCCCCCCATGGAGAGAGGAGGACCTAGTACAATCCGCGAAGAGGCGGCCAGGAGCTGTGACTCGAACCCTGCAACCACAAATAGGTGAGTAGCAAATAGGTGAGTACCCACACACACACACACACACACACACACACACACACACACACACACACACACACCCGCAAACACACACACAATACACATACACACACACACACATACACACACACATACACACATATCACACACATACACACAAACATACACACACACACACACATACACACACACACACACACACCACACACACACACACGACACACACACACATACACATACACACACACACACACATACACACATACACACAAACACACACAGCCTACACACACACTACACACACGACGTACACACATCAACACACATACACACACACACACATACACATACACAAACAGGAACAAGCACTGTAACTGGAGTACACACGCAAACACCATACACCAGATTTCACACCGTCCCTGTGAACTGACCATCTGAACCTTTCCCTCCTCTGCACCCCCCTCTTTCCTACCCTAAGTTATACCTATCTCTACTCTCTCACTCTTTTCCTATATCTCTCTCTCTACCTATATCAACTCTCTAACCTATCTCTCTCTCTCTCTCCCGCTCCCATCTTTTTCCCCCTCTAACATCTCTTACCTCTAACACCTCCCCCCCTCCAACATCTCTCTCACCCCGCTATCATCTGTCCCCTCCCATTAGACTCGCCCCTCCTTTCCCCACCTCTCTCCCATCCTGCTCCCCTCCCTCCCCCTAGCCTCTCTCCCCACTTCGCTCGTCCATCTCCCCCCTCTTTCCCCTTCTTCCCCTTTTGCCTTCTCTTTTTCTCCCCCCTCCCTCTCCCTCCCCTCCCTCCCTCCCTCTCTCTCTCTCTCTCTCTCTCTCCTCGCTCACATCTCCTCTCTCTCCTCTTCTTGCTCTCTCTCTCTTGCTCTCTCTCTCTCTTCTCTCTCTTGCACTCTTCTCATTGCTCTCTCTCTCTCTCTTGCTCTCTCACTCTCTTGCTCTCTCTCCTCTCTTGCTCTCTCGTCCCTCACTTGCTCACTCTCTCTCTTGCATCTCTCTCTCTCTTAGCTCTCTCTCTCTCTTGCTCTCGTCTCTCTCTTGCTCTCTCTCACCCTTGCCTCTCTCTCCTCTTGCTCTCTCTCTCTCTTGGGCTCTCTCTCTCTCTGCTCCTCTCTCTCTCTTGCTCTCTCTCTCTCTCTTACTCTCTCTCTCTCTTGGCTCTCTCTCTCTCTCTGTGCTCTCTCTCATCCTTCCTCTCTCTCTCTTTGCTCACTCTCTCTCTTGCACTCTCTCTCTTCTTGCTCCCTCTCTCTCCTCTTGCTCTCTCCTCTCACTGCTTCCGTCTCTCTCTTGCACTCTCTCTCTCTGCTCTCTACTCCTCGCTTGCTCTCTCTCTCTCTTGCGCTCTCTCCTCTCTCTGCTCTCTCTCTCTCTTAGCCCCCCCTCTCCTCTCCTCTCTTCTCTCTCTCTCTCTTCTTCTTGCTCCTCTCTTCTCCTTGCTCTCTCTCTCCTCCTGCTCCTCCTTCTCTCTTGCCTCTCCTCTCTCTTCTCTCTCTCTCTCGTGCTCTCCTCTCTCTCTTGCGCTCTCTCTCGCGTAGGGGGGGGGGTGGGGGGGGGGGGGGGGGTGTATGGGGGTTCTCACTCTTGCTCTCCCTTGCTCCTCTCTCTCTCTCTTGCTCTCTCTCCTCTCATGCTCTCCTCTCTACTTAGCTCTCTCCTCTCTTGCTCTCTCTCTCTCTTTGCTCTCTCTCCTCTCTCTTGCTCCTCGCTCTCTCTTGCTCTCTCCACCTCACTTTGCCTCTCTCGTCCCCATTTTACCATTCTAACTCGCCCCTCTCCTACTCTTCCGCTTCACTCTCTCTCCCCCTCTACCTTACCCTTCTCGATTCTCTCACAAAAAAAAAAAAAAAAAAAAAAAAAAGATGGTGGGACTCGCAGAACCAAGGATAGATGAGAATGTTCTGTAGGGAGGAGTGGATGGAGGAGCATTGGAAAAGGAGGGAACAAGATGTGGAGAGAAAATTAGGAGAGCTTTCTGAAAAATGGAGAAAGAGCTCTCAGTGAAATTGGAAAGGAGGTCGGAGATGGAAGACAAAGAATTTGGGAGGCAACAAAAGTCCGAAACTGCAGTAGCCAAGATAAGGGTCCTAAAGATGAGATAAATAAGGACTGAAGCAGTTACAGGGGCAGTGACCAGAGAAGACACAGCAAATGAAGCTGCGAGGCCGAACAGGCAGAAGGAATATGAATTATGCAAAGGTCACATCTAATCTGCCAAGGAGGACCAAGGTGTGAAAGGTAAGATCAGCTGTTCAGATTGGAGAGGTGATAGTCGAATGCTGGAGGCACCAACAGGCTATCCAAGAGCCCACGAAAAATCAAGGGAGAACTTACCACATACCGGCAGGATCCTCAGAGTCAACAGAGGTGAGGCAATGGAGGAAGAAAGGGCAAAATTCAGAGTTTAACCATGGGCTTCAGGAGAGAGAGGAAAGGACACACACAGAAAGGCAGCACGAAGAAAGAAAGGAGATTGAGAAAATCATCACGGAAATAGTGAAGAATGGACGAGATTGTAATTTTCAGAGAATAAGGGGGGTACTCGAAGGGGAGAAAACCGACCATCAAGCTGATTCTCAGGACGGGAAAACAGTGAGACAGGATCCTCCAAGAGAAAACAACGATAGAAATACTCGGAAGAGTACGAGGTGTTCCAAGTCGCAGAGACAGAACAAAACAGAAGACAGCACTGAGGGAGAGGACAAAAGCGAAAGGAGCTAGGAAAAAGAAGACAAGGAGGGAACCACAGAGTCAGTCAGAGCAGGACAGTAACACAAGGGCAAGCACACAGCAACACACAAAACTACTCTCAGAACCATAACAACCCTATCACACCATCCCAACACACACTACAATCCATACCCACAGCCTCCACCCCCAACACCGAGCTATAGAATCCCACAGTATGCCACCAGGATCTCACCCACCCTCACAGCCCCCCAAACCACATGTTGGAAAGGAAAACTGAAGTATGTACAACAAATGCAGAATGGAATAACAAATAAGTGGGAGAGATGGCATGAAAGAGTCCTAAGAGCATCACCGACATCATTAGCTCTCACAGAAACCAAGCTTACAGGTATGATAACCGATCCATCTCAAACGGGAATACCAAAATCCTGAGGAAAGAAAGAGGGGAACAGGTGGGGTCGGAGAGTGGCGTTGCTGATCAAAAATCGCTGGAATTTTGATGAGCTTGAGAGAGGAGACAGCGGAGAAAGAAAGTGATGTACATATAGGAACACTTCACTCTGGAGGTCCAATGTGTTAATTAGCATTGAGTGTATAACCCATCCACAGAACACAGGAGCGCCTAGGCAAGAGTACGACGAGAGCAATAGACGAATGGTTTGTGCCACACTGGCTAGAGTGGCCAGAAGAGTCTCAAGCATGCAGTAGCAAAGCTCCTGATCATGGGTGACTATTAACCACAAGGAGATCGCATTGGAGAACTTGAGACCCACCTGGGGCCAAATAGCATGGAGGGATAAGATGATGGAGGTGGTACTGTGAGAAACTTCATGTACCAACACGTAACGACTCTACAAGAAGAGAGGAGAGGATGAACCACAGTGCTGGATCTTAGTAATTCACCTTGAGTAGTGCCAGATATCGAGGACATCACATATGAAAGACCCCCTTGGGGCCAGTGACCATGTTGGTTTTAAAGCTTCGAAAACCAGTAGAGCTACAAGTGAGGAGAGCGCAGGAAGGCCAGAGGGTGGGGGGGGGGGAGGGGGTGGGGGGGGGGGGTGGGCGTAGGAAGCCAAACTACAAGAAAGGGACTACACAGGAATGAGGACTACCCTGAACGGGTTCAGTGGGACCAGAGAACTGGCAGGGAAGCCAGTTAATGAGATGATGGAATATGTAGCAACAAAATTCAAGAGGCTGAGGAGAGGTTTGTACCCAAGGGTAACAGATTAATGTAAAAAATCCCGTGAGCCCATGGTTTACCAAAGTGCAGGGAGGCAAAAACCAAGTAGCTAGGGAATGGAAGAAATATTTTAAGAAAAGGCAAAGGACCCAGGAGAAATAAGGAGAACAGTCGTAGAGCCAAACGAATATGCACAGATAAGAAGGGAGCCCCAAAGACAATCTGAAAAGGACAATAAGCAGCAGAAAGCCAAATCTGACCCGAAACTGTTGTACAGCCACATCAGGAGGAAAAACAACAGTCAATAACCAGGTAATCAGGCTAAGGAAGAAGGAGAGAGACAACAAGAACTGACCGTGAAGTATGTGAAAGAACTCCACAAGAGATTCAAAGAAGTGTTCACAGAGGCGACAGAAAGGGACTCCAGAAAGACCGGAGAGGTGGGGCACACCACCAAATGCTGGGACCCCAGTGCACACAACCGAGAAGAAGTGAAGAGGCGTCTGAGTGAGCTAGATACCAACAAAATCAATGGGGCCAGATACCATCTCCCCAATGGGGGTCTGAAGAGGGAGCACAGGCGCTATGTGTACCCCCTAACAACAATATTCAATACATCTATCGAAACAGGGCATTGCCTGAGGCATGACGACAACAAATGTAGTCGCGCAATCATTAAAAAAGAGAACAGACATGAGCTTAAACCACAGACCATGTCCACCTTGACATGTATAGTATGCAAAATATGAGATGATAATCAGGAGGAAGATATGGTGGAGACACCTAGAAAGGAATGACTCATCAACAGCAGGCAACATGGTTTCAGGGACTGAAAATCCTGTGTCACAAACCCAACTGAGGTTCTAGACATGGGACAGCAGTAATACAAGAGAGAGAGGGGTGGGTATGCATTTTCCATGACAGCAAAAGGCGTTTGACACAGTCCACACAAGAATTGGTGTCAAAAACTGTGAGGACCAACAGGATAACAGGAAGGTCACTACATGATCAGGGAATACTTGTCAGGAAGAACAGCAGCGGCTCATGTACGTGGCGAGGTGTCAGAGTGGGAACCTATTGCCATCGGTTTCCCGCAGGGTCAGTCCTAGGACCAGTGCTGATTTCTGGTATTTGTGAACGACCATACGGAAGGAATCGACTCCTGAGGGGTCCCTGTTTTCAGATACGTGAAGTTGATGTAGAAAAATACAACTCGATCCTAAGACCAGCAGACCTAACAAAGGGATCCTGGACAGCTGCAACCTTGTCCAGCAATTGGCTCCTGTAGTTCAATCCCACCAAGTGCAAAGTCATAAATTTGGGGAAGGCAAAGAAGCCGCAGACGGAGTACAGTCTAGGGGTCAGAGACTTACAAACCTCACTCAATGAAAAGATCTTGGGGTGAGTATAACACCAGTCACATCATCCTGAAGCGCACATCAAACCAAATACCTGCTGCAGCAATATGGGCGCCTAGCAAACCTCAGAACAGCATTCCGACATCTTAATAAGGATTCATTCAGGACCCTGTCCACCGTGTATGTTAGGCCCATATTGGAGTATGGCCGCACCAGTTTGGAACCCACACCGAGCACAAGCACGAGAAGAAACTAGAGAAAGTGCAAAGGTTTTGCAACAAACTATCCCAGAGCTAGAGGTATGTCCCTACGAGGAGAGGTTATAGGGAATCCAACCTGACGACACTGGAGGACAGGAGAGATAAGGGACAGATAACGACATACAAAATACTGAGAGGAATTGACATGTGGACAAAGACAGGATGATTTCCAGAGATTGGACACAGTAACAAGGGGACAACAGTTGGAAGCTGAAACACAGAAGAATCACAGGGATGATTAGGAAGTATTTCTTCAGCACAGAGTAGTCAGTAATGGATAGTTTGGGACGATGTAGTGGAGGCCGATCCATACATACCTTTAGCAGAGGTATGATAAAGCTCACGGCTCAGGAGAGAGTGACCTAGTAGCGATCAGTGAAGGGGCGGCCAGGAGCATCGGACTCGACCCCCGCAACCACAACTAGGTGAGTACACACACACTCATACACATACACACAAACACAACACAATCACACACACACACACACACACACACACAACACACACACAACACACACACACACACACACACACACACTCACACACACACACACTTATACCTGCAGAGGTTCAGTGGGACAGAGAAAATGGTAGGAAAATCTTAAACGAGATGATGGAATATGTGGCAACAATGCAGAGGGGCAGAAGGAAAGTTTGTTCCCCAGGGAAACAGAAATAATAGAAGACCAAAACAGTCCTTTTGGTTTTAACCCAAGTTTAGGGAGGCAAAAACTAAGTTGCAACCGAGAATGGAAAAGGTACAGAGGCCATAGGACCCAGGAAAACAAGAATTAGGAGACGAGCCAGAACCGCGTATGCGCAGATAAGGAGGGAGGCCCAGCGACCGTATGAAACGACATAGCATCGAAGTCAAATCTGACCCAAATCTGCATGTATAGCCACAATAGGAGGAAGACAAACAGTCAAGGACCCGGTGGATAAGGCTGAGAAGCGAAGGTGGAGAACTCACAAAAACGTCAAAGAGGTATGGCGGAGCACAACACGAGATTTAAGGAAGTATTTACAGTAAACAGGAAGGAACTCTGGAGGGGAACCAGACCAGATGGGGACACCAGCAATGGTAGGAATAACACCAACAAAGTGTTGGACGACATACATTACAGGAATAGGAAAGGTGAAGAAACTGCTAAGGACCTCGTACCTCTAAGCAATGGAGACCGACAACATCTCTCTCCGAGGGTCCTTAAGAGGGAGCAATTGTAGTGCTGCCACCTACCAAATCTCAACACATCCTGGAAACTGGGCAACTACCGAGGTATGGAAGACGGCAAATGTATTCTCCATTTTCAAAAAAGGAGACCGAACAGAGCCCTACACTAAGACCCTGTGTCATTGACGTTATAGTATGCAAAATTATGGAGAAGATATATCAGGAGGAGATGGTGGAGCACCTGGAACGAACAGATATAAAGCCAACCAACACGGATCATCACGGAACGCAAATCCTGAGTCACAAACCTTCTGAGTTTTTATGGATAAAATAACAGAAGTAAACAAGAGAGAAGGAGGTGGGTGATTGCATCTTCTGGCCTGCAAGAAGCCTTTGATCAAGTTTCCCTCACAGAGATTAGTGCAAGAAGCTAGAGCATCAGGCGATATAAACAGGAAGGGCACTGCAATGGATCAGAGAATACCTGACCGGGAGGCAACAAACGATCATGGTACTAATATGAATCACAGTTGGGCACCTGTGACGAAGCGGGTCCCCATCAGGTTCCGGTCTAGGACCAGATCTAATTTTTTGGTATATGTGAACGACATGGACGGGGGGTTAGACTCAGAAGAATCAGTCCCTGTTTGCAGATGATGTGAAGTTAATGAGAGAATTAATCGATGAGGACCAGGCCGGATTCAAAGAGACCTGGACAGACTGGACACCTGGTCCGCAAATGGCTTCTCGAATTTAAAATCCTGCCCAAATGCAAAGGTCATGAAGATAGGGAAGGGCACAGAAGACCACAGACAAGTAATACCTAGATGGCCAAGACTGCAAACCTCACTCAAGGAAAAGATCTTGGGGTGAGTAAAAACCGAGCAAGTCTCCGGAAGCACACAAACTCAGATAACTGCTGCAGCATATGGGCCGTCTGGCAAACCTGAGAATCCGCATTCCGATACCTAGTAAGGAATCATTCACACACTGTCCAGACCGTGTAATTCCAGGCCCAGACTGGAGTATCAGCACCTGGTTGGAACCACGCACATTGATAAAGCACGTCAAGAAAATAAGAAGTACAGGTTTGCGACAAGGTTATTTCCAGAGCTAAGGACTGTCCCTTGATGAAAGATTAAGGGAAATCGGCCTGACGACACTGAGGACAGGAGGTCAGGGGAGACATGAGAACGACATATAAAATAACTGCGTGGAATAGACAAGGTGGACAAGACAATTTGCCAGGGAGGGACACGAGAAAACAAGAGGCCCCAATTGTGAAGTTGAAGACACAAATGAGTCAGAGAGAGTAGTAGGAAGTATTTCTTCAGTCATAAGTTGTCAGCGAGTGATAGCCTAGAAAATGACGTATGGAGGCAGGAACCCTACACATTTTAAGAATGAGGTATGCCAAAGCTCAGGGAGCTGGGAGAGCGAGGGCCTTAGTATCAACCGGTGAAGAGCGGGCCAGGAGCTAGGACACGACCCCGCAACCACAAATATTAGTACAAATAGGTGAGTACACACACACACCACGACACACACACACACACACACACACACACACACACCACACCACACAACACACACATCACATATTGGTAATACTATTTACAGCAAGCAAAGTCCAGGGTCTATACTCCCCAGAATGGTGTTCTGCAATTATAACCACTGTGGATGAAATTACTTAGTCCTTTCTAGAACCCTTCTGATAGTTGTTTTCTAAATTCATTAGATTTTAATCGTCACTCCAGTACATAATACGCAATGTGAGAACAAATATATCCAGCTGGCAAAGTTTACATTTCGTTTGGCTACATCTGTGTGGTGATTTTAACCTGCCAAAGATACTTGTAACCCAGCGGAGCCGGGATCGTGACATCCAAGAGTCCCGCTTAGTTTGTTGATGCATCCATAGACATGTGGCTCCTCCTGCATGCTAGAATATATAGATGGACTGACCTGTGTGTCATCTCCCTCATCTTAAGACAATAAAATATCAGCTGAATTCTTTTCACTATAGTGAACTTTAATGTTGTTCTTATCATCTTTCTTCACTACAGTAATATTACTGTTGTTCTTATTACGATCCTGCAACCACAGTGAACATTAATGTAGATCTTATCTTGTGTCCATTCATTATAGTGAACATTAATGCTGTTATTATTCAGAGTTCATGTCACCATAGAGAAAATTTAATGCTATTTTATCAGTTTAATTATCACTATATGAATCAACTATATGAATCAAATTTTAATGTTTGTGTGTTAACCAAGCTGCCATGGTCTTTGTCTCGTAATGAACTGCGTTTGGTTAGTAAATTCGTAGGTAACAAACCCGGTATTTAAATCATGGAAGTCATGTTTAATTTAGATATACATATTATATATATAATACCATATCATAGCAGCTCTGTTGAAGGAACCTAGGATAAACCTAGATAACCTAGGATAACCTCGGATACCCTAGGATAACCTAGCATAAACAAGGATAACCTAAGGATAAACCTAGATCACCTAGGATCACCCAAAAAGTCAGAGGACATAATCCTCGGGGATCTTTGTGATAATTATTATTTATAATTGAAAGTTAAAAACAGTAGACTTAACTAAACAAATGCCAGTTACATAAAAAATATTAAGGAAGGTACAATAGTTATTTTCATACAACAATTACTCTCCTCCTTGTCTGTAGCCTTATTCAACAGGTACATTTGGCTCTCTTCTTAAACTGGCTCCTGCTATGACAGGCTTTGACATGTGAAGGATGTCTATTCCACTCTTTTATTGCAGTACAGAAAAATGTCTGAAGCCTGACCACTGACGATCTAGGTATTGCGCAAACACTTTCTTTCTTCCTTTCCCTAGTTCTGTCATTGCATGGTTTCCGCGGCCTTAACAAAAGGGCAGTAAGATATTGGGGACACTGGTTGTGAGCAATTTCATAAACGTAATTTAGCTTTACAATGGATTTACTGTCTTCAGCACTCAACATGTCCAGTTGTTGTAATTCATTCTGGCCTTCATGCTGTCTTGGACCAAGGTCCAGAATGAATATCTCACCATTTTGTTCTGGGTGACTTGTAGCCTATCATATCAGGTTGTTTTGTAAGCAGAGTAACTATTGGGGCTATGAAGTACACATAGGTCCTGCTCCCTCCTTAGGTAGACACTGTGCCTGTCTGCAGAGGAACTTTAGTCTGGCATTCGCTTTCTTTACAACATTGTTCCCTATTAGTTCTTCTGACATGCTTGGGTCGAAGGGGATTCCCAGATATTTCACCGAATTTACTGTAATAATAGGTTCCGTTTTCCCGAAGTGTAGTGACAATTTTTTGTCTACCAACCATTTGCTACAGGACTCTAGTTCTAGTGAGAGTACATTTACAATGTCCTATGGGTTCTTACCTGATACTAACAGAGCGCTATCATCTGCGTACAATAGAAGCTTGCATTTGTCTGACAGGCATGTCATTCACATAGCACAAGAACAGCAAAAGGCCCAGGATACTACCTTGAAGAACCCCATATGTTATCGGCATGGGTTCTGATTCTGTGTTGTTGATCTTGACAATTTGGTTCCTGTTGCTCAGGTAGAACTTAAACCATTCTACAGAACTCAAGCCGATAGCTTGTAGTTTTTTACATAGTATATTGTGGTTCATCGCATTGAAGGCCTTTTGCAAGTCTAAGGTTACCATTCCTATGAAATTCCCTAACGACATTTCAGTTAGTCCATCAAACTAATGAGGGAGGTGTCGGTTGAATGAGATCTAAAACCTGACTGGTAACTATGAAGAATGTTTTTGTCATTAAGATACTTAACAACTACGTGACAGTATACTGCCTTCTCTAGAATTTTAGACATTACACACAGTATACTAACAGGCTTATAGTTGCTGACATCGGATCTACTATTTTTCTTGACTATAGGAGTTACTCTTTGAATCCTTCCGGGACAGTATTTGTGACTATGGACAAATTAATTATGTGCACAATAAGAATTGGTAATGCAGAGGCGCCATCTTATAGGAACTTAGGCGGGATGTTATCGGGACCGGTGCTCTTAGTTGGGTTTAATGTACTTAGTCCTTTACGTACAGAGTCATAATATACACATACTAGTTGGCAAGTGTCCGGGGCGACGCCCTTATTAATGTAATATGTTTTAAATTTATCAAAGTCTAACTCTAACTCTCCATTTAATAACTCTCCTCTCCTATTTTTCTTCTATTTTTTACGATTTGCCAGACCCCATTTACCCAACCACACTCACACTCTCCTACGCAGACGACATTACTCACCTCACAGCTCATGAAAACATTAGATCCCTAACACGAAGAACACAACGCGAGGTCGACAGGGTTACTGCTTGGGAACTGAGGTCAGTTGAGTACGCTGAGGTCAGTGGTCACGTGTGGTCATACCTGTCCTGAGCTGTCTGGGTATTAGCGTGGGGTGTTACCAAGCACCATGGTTTGTTGTAGTGTTTTAGAATCTCAGCTTAAAGTGTTCAAGAAGGAGGTTCTACTTCTTCAGGAGGAAAATAGGATGGTGAAGCCTCGCCTAGATATGTTTGGCAGTGAGTGTGAAATAGATGGTGCTGGTAAGGAGGAAATGCTTACCAGCAGTGAGAGTGGCAGCCACTTTAAGTGGCAAGTGGTTCACAGCTCAGGAAGAAGAAAGATAAGGAGGGTTAATAGAGAAGATGTGAAGGTTGGAAATCGATTCGGTTCTCTGTTCTCCAAGACGAGTGTACTTCACTGGTTAGTGAGGTTAAAGACACCTCTGACTCCCCTGCTAATCAAGGTATAAATATTCTGATTGTGGGAGACTCAGGTGGACCGTGTTTTTGTAGCAGAGATAGAAAAGTCAAACAGAGGGTGTTCCTCCCAGGAGCGGGCGTTGGTGACATAGTCAGCAGGTTGGATAATATTATGTTAGGTAATAGGAACAACCCCATTATCTGTCTTAGTGCTGGTGGAAATGACATTGGGAAGGGCAGGAGGCAGGAGCTACTGGATAGGTACAGGACAGCCATAGAAGTAGTCAGGTCTAAGGGAGGGATCCTCATATGTAGCATCTTGCCTAGAAGGGGAGTGGGCAATGAACGGATGTCTAGGGCAATTGGTATAAATTGCTGGCTAGACAGGTACCGCAAAGAACTTCCATCCCATTCATTGATAAGCAGGACAAATTCTATGGCAAACATGATGTGTATGCAAGGGATGGGGTTCATCTCTCTGGGGCTGGAGTGGTTGCATTAGCCAATTTGATTGAGGGGGTAATTGATGACTTGTCTAGGACTTTAAACTGATAGATTATAGAGGTATGGGTGTTTGTGGGAAACAATCAGGCTGCAGTATTATTGTTGGAAACAGCAGATATTACCAGGATACCTCTGGGATATGTTTAAAAGACAATATTCAAAATAAAGTTCCTAATAAAGACAAAACAACTGATCAACAAACAAAGAGAGATAGTAGAAGGCAACAAGTGACTAGCTCCCTTAAGGTTTATTATACAAATAGTAGGAGTCTAAGAAGCTAAGATTACTCGCATGTGCAAGTAATATAGATATTATAACTCAGACCTGGTTCAACTTGAAGGATAGAGAAATGCCTTCTGAATGTAGCATAAACTATTCCACACTGACAGGGTCAACAGGAAGGGTGGTGGAGTGGCGATGTATGTCAGAGATAATTTAACTTGTTGTGTTAGACATGATATAAGAATAGAAACATCGGACACAGAATCTGTTTGGCTACAGTTTCTCGAGGGGTATGAAAAATTAATTTTGGGTGGGATATATAGGCCCCCAAACCTTCATAGGGAGTGCAGTAAGCTGCTATGGGACGAAATTCATAAGGCGTCTAGATATGAAAATGTTGTGTTAATGGGGGATTTTAACTTTAGACAAATTGATTGGAACAATTTGACAGGAAATCTTGAGTCTAGTGACTTTCTTGATACAGTTCAGGATTGCTTTTTAAAACAGTTTGTGACAGAACCAACTAGAGGAAACAATCTGCTTGACTTGGTTCTTGCCAACAAAGATTCACTAATTAATAATCTTGAGGTTAATGATGAACATGGGGAAAGTGATCACAAATCATTTAGTTTCAATATATTATGGAATTACCCAGTAAACTGCAATCAAGTCTCTGTCCCAGACTTTCTATTGGCTGATTTCCTGGGACTGAAAAATTACCTGGGTGGGCTAAATTGGGATGTCCTGACTATGGGTCAGGTAGGTGATCTTGGTTGCCAATATGACGTTTTTCAGAGCATAATTCTAGCTGCTCAGTCAGCTTTTGTTCCGAGTAGGGAAATTAGATCTAACAAAAACGATCCCAAATGGATGAACAATGAATTAAAACATCTCATAGGTCAAAAGAGAGGCATATATAGGCGTATCAAAAGAGGGGATGGGCAGTTAAGAAATCAGTATATTCAATTAAAGAGAGAAATAAAAAAAGAAATAAGAAAAGCAAAAAGGGATTATGAGGCTAAGGTCGCAAGGGATTCGAAGATTAACCCAAAAGGTTTCTTTAAGGTATACAGAAGTAAGATTAGGGACAAGATTGGCCCACTTAAGAGTAACTCCGGTCAGATCACTGACAGTGATAAGGATATTTGTGAAATTTTCTATTCTTACTTCCTCTCAGTTTTTACTCAGGAAGATACTAGCGAAACTCCAGAAATAATAAATTATGTAGAACAGGACGATAATAAACTATGCACGATTGCAGTAACTAGTAACATGGTCCTCAGACAAGTAGAGAAATTAAAACCTAACAAATCCCCAGGCCCTGATGAACTGTTTGCAAGGGTGTTAAAGGAATGTAAAGAAGAACTTAGCATACCTTTGGCTAATCTTTTCAACATATCACTACAAACTGACATAGTGCCTGATAAGTGGAAAATGGCAAATATAATACCTATTTACAAGGCAGGTGACAGGTCCTTAGCTTCTTACTATAGACGACTAAGCCTTACAGCCATAGCGGAAAAATTTATGGAATCAATAATTACCGAGGCAATTCGTAGCCATCTTGATAGGCATAAATTGATAAATGAATCTCAACACGGTTTTCCTAAGGGGAGTTCCTGCCTTACGAATTTATTAACTTTTTTGGCTATGGAGATTGAGGAGGAAGATCATGGTAATGAATATGATATTGTGCATATGCTCTTCAGTAAGGCTTTCGATAGAGTTCCTCATCAGAGACTTTTGAGGAAACTTAAGGCACACGGAATAGGAGGAGAAATGTTTTCCTGGGTAGAAGCGTGGTTGACAAATAGGCAGCAAAGACTTTGCATAAATGGGGAGAAATCAGAATGGGGGCACGTCACAAGCGGTGTTCCACAGGGGTCAGTGTTGGGCCCCTTGTTGTTCACAATTTACATAAACGATATAGATGAGGGAATAAATAGAGACATAAGCAAATTTGCTGATGACACCAAAATAGGCCGTCCAATTCATTCTATTGAGGACAATAGTGCACTCCAGGATGATTTGAATAGACTGATACAATGGTCGGACAAGTGGCAGATGCAGTTTAATATAGACAAATGCAAAGTGCTAAATGTTGGACAGGACAATAACCATGCCACTTATAAACTGAATAGTGTAGATCTTAATACTACTGATTGCGAAAAGGATTTAGGAGTTCTGGTTAGCAGAAATCTGAAACCAAGACAACAGTGCATAAATATGACAGACTAAATATGACAGAGAAACATGTCCAGGGTAACGAAATATGACAGGGAAACCTGTCCATGACAATGAAATACGGCATAGAAACCTGTCCAGGACGATGAAATATGACAGGGAAACCTGTCCATGACAATGAAATACGGCATAGAAACCTGTCCAGGACGATGAAATATGACAGTGAAACTGTCATGACAAAGAATACGGCATAGAAACCTGTCCAGGACGATGAAATATGACAGGGAAACCTGTCCATGACAATGAAATACGGCATAGAAACCTGTCCAAGACGATGAAATATGACAGGGAAACCTGTCCAGGACGATGAAATATGACAAGGAAACCTGTCCAGGACGATGAAATATGACAGGGAAACCTGTCCAGGGTGATGAAATATGACAGAGAAACCTGTCCTGTGTGATGAAATATGACAGAGAAACCTGTCCAGGACGATAAAATATGACAGGGAAACCTGTATAGGACGATGAAACATGAGAGGATAGCCTGTCCAGGGTGAGGTAATAAGACAGGGAAACCTGTCCATGACGTTGAAATATGAGAGGGAAACCTATCTAGGGTGATGAAATATGACAAAGAAACCTGTCCAGGGAGATGAATTATGACAGAGAAACCTGTCCAGGGTGATGAAATATGACAGAGAAACCTGTCCAGGGTGATGAAATATGACAGAGAAACCTGTCCAGGGTGATGAAATATGACAGAGGAAACCTGTCCAGGGAGATGAATTATGACAGAGAAACCTGTCCAGGGTGATGAAATATGACAGGAAACCTGTCCGGGGTGACGAAAAATGACGGGGAAAAACCTTTATAGGAGGGTTTGAAATATGAGAGGGAAAACCTACTGGGGGTGATAAAATATGACAAAAAAAACCTGTTGGGAGATAAAAATATGTGGGGAAAACCTTTCCAGGGTGATGAATACGACAGAGAATCCTCTCCAGGGTGATGTAATATAAAGGGGAAAACCCTGCCCGGGGACGAAAATATGACGGGAAACCTGTATGGGGACGATGAAAATGTCGGGAAAAAATTTTCCAGAGTGATGTAAAAACGACAGAAAAACCCTTTATCCAGGGTGATGAAATATGAACAAAAAAACTTACCCCAGGGTGATGAAATTTGACAAAAAAACCCTGTTAGGGCGCCTTTTAACGTCGGGAAAAACCTGTCCAGGGTGATTTTAATATGACAGAGAAACTACCCAAGGGTTTTTTGTAATATGACAAAAAAAAAACTATCCAGGGTGATGAAATATGACTCCGAAACCTGCCCCAGGGTAAATGAAATATGACGGGGAAAAACCTTTTCCAGGACGGGACGAAATATGAGAGGGAAAACCTGTCCAGGACGATAAAAATAAGACGGGGAAAACCTGTCCGGGGACGTTTAAAATATCACGGGAAACCTTTTCCGGATAAAGAAATGTAAACGGGGAAAAACCTGTCCAGGGTGATGAAGTATGAAAAGAAAACCTGTCTTGGGTGATGATATATGACAAGGAAACATGTCCAGTGTGACGAAATATGACAGGGAAACCTGTCCAAGACGATGAAATGTGGTGGGGAAAAACCTTTTTCAAGGCCCGATAAAATATGACGGGGGGAAAACCTGTCCGGACGAAGAAATATGACAGGGGAAACCTGTTTTGGGGACGATGAAATATCACAGGGAAACCTGTCCAGGATAAAGAAATGTGACAGGGAAACCTGTCCATGACGATGAAATAGGGCACGGAAAACTGTCCAGGGTGATGACATATGACAGGGAAACTTGTCGAGGGGTGTTTTTTTATGACAGGGAAACCTGTCCGGGGGTGATAAAAATTTTGGCGGGGGAAACCTGTCCAGGGTGATGAAATAGGACAGGGAAAACCCTTTTCCAGGGGATGAAATATGACATGGAAACCTGTCCAGGGTGATAAAAATTTTTGACCCCCGGAACCTGCCCCATGGCGAGGGAAAAATGACGGGGAAAACCTGTCCGGACGAGGGAAATATGATGCGGAAACCTGAAAGGACAAAAATAGGGACGGGGAAAAACCTGTACGGGTGATGAAATAGGGGCAGGGAAACCGGGTCCGGGCATGGAAATAGGGATGGGGGGAAACCTGTACAGGCCCAATGAAAAATGAAGTGAAAACCTGTACGGGAAACGATGAAATATGACGGGGAAAAACCTGTGTTGGACGATGAAATATGACAGGGGAAACCTGTCCACGACGATGAAAAAAGACGGGGAAACCCTTGCCCCAGGACGTTTGAAATATGACAGGGGAAACCTGCCCGGGGACGTTTGAAATATGCAAAGAAACCTGTACGGGACGATAAAAATTATGACAAAAAAACCCCTGGGTTGGACGATAAAATATGACGGGGGGAAAACCTTTTCCGGGACGAAAAATTTTAAGGGACGGGAAAAACCTTTGTCCGGACGAAAAATTTATGTAAAGGGAAAACCTTTCCAGAGTGATGTAATATGAAAAAACCTATCCGGGGTGATAAAATAGGGACAGGGAAACCAAATCCAGGGGGGATGAAATATAAACGGGGGAAACCTACCGGGGGTTGATGAAATTTTTGAAAAACAAAACCTGTATAGGGCGCCTATATTTTATCGGGGAAAAACCTGTCCGGGGGTGATTTTAATAAAAAGGGAGAAAAACTATCCGGGGTTTTTATGAAATAGGGGCCAGGAAAAAAACTATCCGGGGGTGATAAAAATAGACCCCTAAACCTTCCGGGGTTTGATGAAATATGACGGGGAAAACCTGTCCAGGACAAAGAAAGGGTTCAATGCAAAACTTTTTTTTTCCCAGGAGGGACAAAAATATGAGGGGGGAAAACCTATCCAGGGTGATGCAATAGGGAAAAAGGAAAACTGTCCAGGACGACGAAATACAGGGGGGAAAACCTGCCCAGGCGGGGAAAAAAGGGCCGGGGAAAAACCTTTGTCCAGGAGAAAAAATTTTTACAGGGAAACCGGGTCCGGGGTTTGATGCAATTGACAAGGAAACCGTCCGGGAAATGATGAAATATAGAGGGAAACCTATCCGGGTGATGAATATGAAAAGGGAAAACCTTTGTCCAGGAGACAAAAATATGAGGGGGAAAAACCTTTGTCCGGACGATGAAAAAAGGGACGGGGAAAAACCTGCCCGGGGACGATGAAATATCACGGGGAAAAACCTGCCCAGGTAAAGAAATGTAAAGGGGAAAAACCTGTCCAGGGTGATGAAGTATGAAAAGGGAAAACCCCTGTTTTGGGTTTGATGATTATGCCCAAGGGGAAACATGCCAGTGTGACGAAATATGACAGGGAAACCTGTCCAAGGGAGGGAAATGTGGTAGGGAAACCTGTAAGGACGATAAAATATGACGGGGGGAAACCCCTTTTCCAGGAGAAAAAATATGACAGGGGAAACCTGTCTAGGCCCGGGGAAATACCCAAGGGGAAAAACCTGTCCAGGATAAAAAAAAGTGACAGGGAACCTGTTCATGACGATAAAAATAGGGCACGGAAAACTGCCCAGGGTGTTTGACATAGGACAGGGAAACTTGTCGGGGTGATATGACAGGGAAACCTGCCCAGGGTGATCAAATAGGGCGGGGGAAACCTGCCCAAGGGGATGAAATTGACGGGGAAACCTGTCCGGGGTAAAAATATGACAGGGGAAAACCTGCCCATGGGGACAAAAATATAAAGGGGGAAACCTGTCCGGGGACGATAAAAAAAGACGGGGAAAACCTGCCCAGGACGAAAAAATAGGGACGGGAAAAACCTGTTCCGGGGGTGATGAATATGAAAAGGGAAAAACCTGTCCAGGATGATGAAAAAATTGAGAGGGAAACCTATGCGGGTTTGAGCAAAAATGAAAAGGGGAAACCTGCCCAAAGGACAACAAAATTTATGAAAAGGAAAAACCCTGTCCGGGGACGATAAAATTAAGATAAAAAAAACCCTGCCCTGGACGATGAAATATGACAAAAAAACCCTTTTTTTTTCCAGGGGGGGATGCAATATGACGGGGAAAAACCTGCCCCAAGGACGATAAAAATTTTGACAGGGAAACCTGTCCGGGAGATGAAATATGACAGGGAAAAAACCTTTGTCCAGGACGATGAAATATAAAGGGGAAAAAACCTTTCCCAGGTTTAAAGAAATGTGAGAGGGAAACCTGTCCAGGGACGAGAAATAGGGCACAAAAAAAACTGTCCAGGGTTTGATGACTTTATGACGGGGAAAAACCTCTCTGGGGATGAAAAAATTTTGGGCAGAGAAAAAATGTCCATGGTGAAAAAATATGACGGGGGGAAAAATGAAAGGGACGATAAAATTTATGACAGGGGAAACCTTTTGCGGGGTTGATGAAATTAGGGAAAAGGGAAAACCTGTCAGGACGACAAAAATATGAGGGGGAAACCCTGTCCAGGACGATGAAATAAGACAGGGAAACCTGTGCAGGGTGATGCAATATGACAAGGAAACCTGTCCAGCATGATGAATTATGAGAGGGAAACCTATCCAGGGTGATGCAATATGAAAAGGAAACCTGTCCAAGACGATGAAATATGGCAGGGAAACCTGTCCATGATAACGAAATATGAGAGTGAAACCTGTCCAGGGAAATGAAATATGAGAGAGAAACCTGCCCAGGGTGATGAAATATGACAGAGAAACCTGTCCAGGGTGATGAAATATGACAGAGAAACCTGTCCAGGGTGATGAAATATGACAGAGAAACCTGTCCTGTGTTTACCTGGAGTTTACCTGGAGAGAGTTCCGGGGGTCAACGCCCCCGCGGCCCGGTCTGAGACCAGGCCTCCTGGTGGATCAGAGCCTGATCAACCAGGCTGTTGCTGCTGGCTGCACGCAAACCAACATACGAGCCACAGCCCGGCTGATCCGGAACTGACTTTAGGTGCTTGTCCAGTGCCAGCTTGAAGACTGCCAGGGGTCTGTTGGTAATCCCCCTTATGTGTGCTGGGAGGCAGTTGAACAGTCTCGGGCCCCTGACACCTATTGTATGGTGATGAAATATGACAGAGAAACCTGTCCAGGGAGATGAATTATGACAGAGAAACCTGTCCAGGGTGATGAAATATGACAGAGAAACCTGTCCAGGGTGAGGGAATATGACAGAGAAACGTGTCCAGGGTGATGAAATTAGACAGAGAAACCTGTCCAGGGTGAAGAAATATGACAGGGAAACCTGTCCAGGGTGATGAAACATGAGAGAGAAACCTGTCCAGGGTGATGAAATTAGACAGAGAAACCTGTCCAGGACGATAAAATATGACAGGGAAACCTGTAAAGGACGATGAAATATGACAGGGAAACTTATCTAGGGTGACGAAACATGACAAAGAAAGCTGTAGAGGGCGATGAAATATGTCAGGGAAACCTTTCCAGGGTGATGTAATATGACAGAGAAACCTCTCCAGGACGATAAAATATGACAGGGAAACCTCTCCATGACGATGAAATACGACAGGGAAACCTGTTCAGGACAATGAAACATTTCATGGGAAACCTGTCCAGGACGATGAAATTTGAGAGAGAAACCTGCCCAGGGTGAAGAAATATGACAGGGAAACCTGTGTTGGACGATGAAATATGAAAAAGAAACCTGTCCAGGGTGATGATATATGACAGGGAAACCTGTCCATGACGACGAAATATGAGAGTGAAACATTTCCAGGGAAATGAAATATGAGAGAGAAACCTGCCCAGGGTGATGAAATATGACAGGGAAACCTGTCCAGGACGATTAAATGTGACAGGGAAACCTGTATAGGACGATGAAATATGAGAGGAAAGCCTGTCCAGGGTGAGTTTACCAGGAGTTTACCTGGAGAGAGTTTCGGGGGTCAACGCCCCCGCGGCCCGGTCTGTGACCAGGCCTCCTGGTGGATCAGCCCCTGATCAACCAGGCTGTTGCTGCTGGCTGCACGCAAACCAACGTACGAGCCACAGCCCGGCTGATCAGGAACTGACTTTAGGTGCTTGTCCAGTGCCAGCTTGAAGACTGCCAGGGGTCTGTTGGTAATCCCCCTTATGTGTGCTGGGAGGCAGTTGAACAGTCTCGGGCCCCTGACACTTATTGTATGGTCTCTTAACGTGCTAGTGACACCCCTGCTTTTCATTGGGGGGATGGTGCATCGGCTGCCAAGTCTTTTCTTTCGTAGTGAGTGATTTTCGTGTGCAAGTTCGGTACTAGTCCCTCTAGGATTTTCCAGGTGTATATAATCATGTATCTCTCCCTCCTGCGTTCCAGGGAATACAGGTTTAGAAACCTCAAGCGCTCCCAGTAATTGAGGTGTTTTATCTCCGTTATGCGCGCCGTGAAAGTTCTCTGTACATTTTCTAGGTCGGCAATTTCACCTGCCTTGAAAGGTGCTGTTAGAGTGCAGCAATATTCCAGCCTAGATAGAACAAGTGACCTGAAGAGTGTCATCATGGGCTTGGCCTCCCTAGTTTTGAAGGTTCTCATTATCCATCCTGTCATTTTCTAGCAGATGCGATTGATACAATGTTATGGTCCTTGAAGGTGAGATCCTCCGACATAATCACTCCCAGGTCTTTGACGTTGGTGTTTCGCTCTATTTTGTGGCCAGAATTTGTTTTGTACTCTGATGAAGATTTAATTTCCTCATGTTTACCATATCTGAGTAATTAAAATTTCTCATCGTTGAACTTCATATTGTTTTCCGCAGCCCACTGAAAGATTTGGTGTTGATGTCCGCCTGGAGCCTTGCAGTGTCTGCAATGGAAGACACTGTCATGCAGATTCGGGTGTCATCTGCAAAGGAAGACACGGTGCTGTGGCTGACATCCTTGTCTATGTCGGATATGAGGATGAGGAACAAGATGGGAGCTAGTACTGTGCCTTGTGGAACAGAGCTTTTCACCGTAGCTGCCTCGGACTTTACTCTGTTGACGACTACTCTCTGTGTTCTGTTAGTGAGGAAATTATAGATCCATCGACCGACTTTTCCTGTTATTCCTTTAGCACGCATTTTGTGCGCTATTACGCCATGGTCACAATTGTCGAAGGCTTTTGTAAAGTCTGCATATATTACATCTGCATTCTTTTTGTCTTCTAGTGCATTTAGGACCTTGTCGTAGTGATCCAATAGTTGAGACAGACAGGAGCGACCTGTTCTAAACCCATGTTGCCCTGGGTTGTGTAACTGATGGGAATAAGACAGGGAAACCTGTCCATGACCTTGAAATATGAGAGGGAAACCTATCTAGGGTGATGAAATATGACAAAGAAACCTGTATAGGACGATGAAATATGTCAGAGAAACCTTTCCAGGGTGATGTAATATGACAGAGAAACCTATCCAGGGTGATGAAATGAAAGGGAAACCTATCCAGGGTGACTAAGTATGACAGAGAAACATGTCCAGGGTGACGAAATATGACAGAGAAACCTGTCCATGACAATGAAATACGGCATAGAAACCTCTCCAGGACTATGAAATATGAGAAGGAAACCTGTCCATGGTGATGAAATATGAGAGAGAAACCTGTCCTGTGTGATAAAATATGACAGAGAAACCTATGCAGGGTGATGAATTATGACAGAGAAACCTGTCCAGGGTGATGAAATTAGACAGAGAAACCTGTCCAGGGTGATGAAATATGACAGAGAAACCTGTCCAGGGTGATGAAATATGACAGAGAAACCTGTCCAGGGACTGATGAAATATGACAGGGAAACCTGTCTAGGACGATGAAATATGACAGGGAAACCTGTCCATGGTGACGAAATATGAGAGTGAAACCTGTCCAGGGTGATGAAATATGACAGGGAAACCTGTCCATGACCTTGAAATATGAAAGGGAAACCTATCTAGGGTGATGAAATATGACAAAGAAACCTGTATATGACGATGAAATATGTCAGGGAAACCTTTCCAGAGTGATGTAATATGACAGAGAAACCTATCCAGGGTGATGAAATATGACAGGGAAACCTGTCCAGGACGACGAAATATGAGAGGGAAACCTGTCCAGTACGATGAAATAAGACAGGGAAACCTGTCCAGGGTGATGAAATATGACAGGGAAACCTGTCCAGGACGATGAAATATGACAGGGAAACCTGTCCAGGGTGATGAAATATGACAGGGAAACCTGTCCATGACGATGAAATATGACAGCGAAACCTGTCCAAGGTGATCAAATATGACAGGGAAACCTGTCCAGGGTGATGAAATATGACAGGGAAACCTGTCCAGGGTGATGAAATATGACAGGGAAACCTGTCCATATGATGAAATATGACAGCGAAACCTGTCCAAGGTGATCAAATATGACAGGGAAACCTGTCCATGGCGACGAAATTTGACAGGTAAACCTGTCCAGTGTGATGATATAGGCCATTGAAACCCGTCCTTGGTGATGATATATAAAAGGGAAACCTGTCCAGGGTGAAGAAATATGACAGGGAAACCTGTAGAGGGTGATGAAATATGACAGAGAAACTTGTCGAGGGTGATGATATATGACAGAGAAACTTGTCGAGGGTGATGATATATGACAGGGAAACCTGTCAATATCGATGAAATATGACAGGGAAGCCTGTCCAGGGTGATCAAATATGACAGGGAAACCTGTCCAGGGTGATGAAATATGACAGGGAAACCTGTCCAGGGTGATGCAATATGACAGGGAAACCTATCCAGGACGACGAAATATGAGAGGGAAACCTGTCAAGGGTGATGAAATATGACAAAGAAACCTGTCCATGACGATGAAATATGACAGGGAAACCTGTCCAGGGTGATGACACATGACAGGGAAACCTGTCCAGGACGATGAAATAAGACGGAAATCCGTCCAGGGTAATGAAATATGACAGGAAAACATGTCCAGGATGAGGAAATATGACAGGGAAAAATGTCCATGACGACGAAATATGACAGGGAAACCTGTCCAGGTTGATGAAATATGACAGGGAAACCTGTCCAGGTTGATGAAATATGACAGGGAAACCTGTCCATGACGATGAAATATGACAGCGAAACCTGTCCAGGGGGATGACACATGACAGGGAAACCTGTCCATGGCGACGAAATATGACAGGAAAACCTGTCCAGGACGATGAAATATGACAGGGAAACCTGTCCAGGACGATGGACTTGGATGGGATACAAGGAAGGACCTGGTTGGAATATAAGGATGACCTGGTATGGGATATAAGGATGACTTTGTATGGGATATAAGGATGACCTGGTGTGGGATATAAGGATGGCCTGGTGTGGGATATAAAGATGACCTGGTGTGGGATATAAGGATGACCTGGTATGGGATGTAAGGATGACCTGGTATGGGATGTAAGGATAACCTGGTATGGATGTTAAGGTTGACCTGGGTATGGGATGTCAAGGGATTAATCCTGGTTTGGGATGTATGGAGTAACTTGTTATGGATGTAAGGATGACCTGGTATATGGGTATATGGAATGACTGGATAGGGGATATAAAGTGACCTGGTTGGCGAGTTTATGATGACCTGGTATGGGATATAAGGATGACCTGGTATGGGATGTAAGGATAACCTGGTATGGGATGTAAGGATGACCTGGTATGGGATGTAAGGATAACCTGGTATGGGATGTAAGGATAACCTGGTATGGGATGTAAGGATGACCTGGTATGGGATGTAAGGATAAACCTGGTTGGGATGACATGGCAAACATGGTATGGGATGTAAGGATAACCTGGTATGGGATGTAAGGATTACTGGTTTGGGATGTAAGGTTACCTGGTATGGTTGTATGGTTAACCTGGTATGGGATTGTAAGGATGACCTGGTATGGGATCGTAAGGGTTAATCAGGGGTGGGTGTTAGGTGGTCCGGGTATGAGATGTAAGGGGGACCTGGTTGGGAGGAAAGGTGGTCCTGGGTATGGGTTGGATGATGTACGGTTTGGGAGAGTTGGTGGGTGGGACCTGGCTTTAGATAGACTCTACTCATGGGTTGTAGTCTTGATTCGTATGCATTCTCTCGGGGCGGTCTCTTTGGGCTGATATTTTTAGGGGGGGGGGGTGGCGTGCAAATGTGAGGAGGGGGGTGTGTCCTGGGGGTGGTTGATTGGTGCGATTGGTAGGGGGTTAGTGGTTGGTAGTGTTTGATTATGTTAGATTTTTGGGATTAGGTGAAGGACTTACATGGGGGCAAGATATTAGGTGATGATTAATGAGAGGTACTATTAGATAGTAATTAATGAAGAGTAATTTTAATGAATAGTAATTAATGGAATAAGTAATTAATGAATAGTAATTAATGAAGAAGTCATTACTGAATCGTAATTAATGAATGAGTACTTCATGAAGAGTAATTTTAATGAAATTAGTAATTAATGAATAAGGTAATTAATGCGAACTAGTAATTTTTTAATGAAGAGTACATTAATGAATAGTAATTTAATGGAATAGTAATTCATGAATAGTCCCCATTAATGGAATAGTCACTTAATGAAGAGTAATTAATGATTAGTAATTAATGAATAGTACATTTAATGATAGTAATTATGCAGAGTAATTCATGAAAAGTAATTAATGAATAGTCAATTAATTGAATCGTAATTCAATGGAAGAGTATTAATGAATAGGTAATTAATGAATCGTAATTTTATGAATAGTAATTTAAATAGATAGTAATTAATGAATCAGGTAATTAATGAATAGTAATTATGAATAGTAATTATTGAATGTAATTAATGAATCGTAACTAATGAATAGTAATTAATGAATAGTAATTAATGAATAGTATTAAATGTATACGTAATTAAAAAAAATTTTTGAATAGTAATTAATTAAATTAGTAATTATGAATCGTAATTAATGAAAATAGTAATTAATGAATACGTAATTAATGATCGTCATTAATGAATAGTAAATTAATAAATAGATATTAATGAATAGTAAATTCACTGAATTAGTAATTCTATTGAATAGTAATTAATGAATAGTATATTAATGAATAGTAATTCTAATAGTAATTAATGAAATAGTATTTTAATGAATAGTAATTAATGGAATCGTAATTATGAATGTAATTAATGAATCGTAATTAATGAATCGGTAATTAATGAATAGTACTTAATGAATAGTAATTTACTGATAGTCATTAATGAATGTAATTAAGAATAGTAATTAATGAATAGTAATAAATGACTAGTACTTAATGAATAGTAATTTAAGAATAGTACTTATGCACAGAGTCTTATGAATGTACCTTAATGCCTAGTACTTAAGGATAGTAATTAAGCAGCGTCACTACATGAATAAGTAATTAAAGACTAGTAACTTCATGACAAGTCATTAATGCATCAGTACCTTACAATGATAGTATTAATGATACGTAATTCAATGCATAGTAATTAATGATAGTAATACAAGCTCTACCATTCCATCCACTTCCAACCATCTACTACTAACAGCCACTACAAATATTACAGCCACTTTTCCAAACATCCACTACCATACCATCCTCATACCATCCAGCCACTACCATACCATCCTCTTCCTTCCATCCTCTACCAAACCATTCCACTACCAACCTTCACCACGTCAAACCATCCCACATTACTACTTCCTCTTCTTAATTTCCTGACTCGTCACCTATCATCCACTACCAAACCATCCACTTACAAACATCCTACTCCAACCATCCCATACATACCTGCCACGACCTAACATCACTACCTACACTTACACTTACATCCTTCCTCTTCTATCCTTCCTCGTACATATCCATCTAGAACTTACCAGCCACTCTACCATCCAGCCAACTTCCATACATCCTCTACACACCATCCACTATCACAACCAGCCTCTTCCAATACTTCCCCACTAGACAACCATCACACTTCCTTTCAGTCCACTACCCAACCATCACTACCAACATCCACTACCACCATCCACTACCAAAACCTCCACTACCACCATCCACTACCACATCCACTACCAACCATCCACGACCAACATCACTACCAACATCACTACCAACCATCCACTACCAACCATCCACTACCAACCATCACTACCAACCATCCACTACCAACCATCCACTACCAACAACCACTACCAAACCATCCCACTACCAACCATCCTACCAACATCCACTACAACCATCCAATACCAACCATCACTACCAACCATCACTACCAACCCCCACTACCAACCATCCATTACCAACATCATACCAACCGTCCAATACCAACCATCCACTACCAACCATCCACTACCAACCCATCCAATAACAACCATCACTACCAACCATCCACTACCAACCACCCATTCCTAACCGTCCATACCATCCCACCTCTACCTTAACCATCACTACAACCATCCAACTACCAACCACCCACTACAACCGTCCAAAACCAACCACCCACTACCCAACCATCCACTAAATCCATCCCATGCCAACCATCCACTACCAACCATCCAATACCAACCATCCATACCCAACCATCCACTACCACCATTCCACTACCAACCATCATACCAAACCATCCAATACCTAACCATCCAATATCCCAACCATCCACTACAACAATCCACTACCAACCACACTCCAACCGTTTCCAATACCATCCACCCACTACCAAAACCGTTCACTACCAACCATCCACTACAAACATCCTCTACCTAAACCAATCCAATACAACATCAACTACCAAACCATCCACTACCAACCATCCACTACCCAACCATCCACTACCAACATCCACTACCAAAATCCAATACCAACTATCCACTACAACCATCCACTACAAACCACCCTCTACCAACCGTCCAATACCATCCACCCACTACTAACATCATACCAACCATCATACAACCATCCCACTACCAACCGTCCAGTTCCAACCACCCATACCAACCATTCCACTACAACCATCCAATAACAAACATCCGCTACCAAACATCCACTGACCAACCATCCAATACCACCATCCTATACCAACCACCACTTACCACCATCCACGTACCAACCATCCTTACCTAAACCATGCCACTACCAACCATTCCAATACCAACCATCCACTACCACCACTCCAATACAACCATCCAATATCCAACCACCCCCACTTACAAACCATCCACTACCAACCATCCAATACCAACCCATCCATACCAACCACCCATACCACCCACCCTACCAACCATCCAATACCAACCATCACTACCAACCATCCCACTACACCCCACCCCTACCCAACCATCCACTACCAACCATCCAATACCCACCATCCAATACCAACCTCCACTACCAACCATCATACCACCATCCATACCAACCATCCAATTACCACCATTCCACTACCAAACCATACCCAATAATAACCCCCCCCCACAACCATCCACTACCAACCCATTCCACTACAACCATCCACTACCAACCATCACTACCAACCATCCACCACCAACCATTCACTACCAACATCCATACCAAACCATCCACTACAACCATCCACTACCACCATCCTATTATACCAAATCCACTCCACATCCAACTACCAACCATCCAATACAACCACCCAACTTACAACATCCAATACCATCCACTACTACCAACCATCCAATACAAACATCCACTACCAAAACCATCCAATACCAACCATCAATACCAACCATCCAATACCAACCATTCCAATACAACCACCCACTACCAACCATTCCACATACAACCATCCAATACCAACCATCCAATACCAACCACCAATAACCAAACCATCCCATACCAAACCATCACTACAACCAAATCCAATACCAACCATCCACTACCAACCATCCATACCAACCATCCAATACCAACCATCCACTACAAACCATCCACTACCAACCATCCAATACCAACCATCCACTACCAAACCATCCAATATCCAACCATCCATACCAACATCCACACCAACCATCCCAATACCAACCATCCACTACCAACCATCCACTACCAACATCCACTACCAAACCCTCCATACCAACCATTCCACTACCAACCATCCAATACCAACCATCCCACTACCAACCATCCACTACCAAACCATCCCAATTCCAACCATCCTAATACCAACCATCCCATACCAACATCCCACTACCAAACCCATCAATACCCAACCATTCCCAAGACCAAGCATCACTACTAACAACCAATAAACATCCACCCACTATCAACCATCCATTACCAAGAACCACTACCAGCAATCCACACAACCTCCACCCCCACCATCCATCCAACCATCCACTACCACCATCCACTAACAACCATCCACTACCAGCATCGATTACAACCATCCACTACCAACCATCCACTACACCATCCAATACAACATCCACTCCCAACCATCAATACCAGCCAACCACTACCAAAAACCAACCCAACCCCCCACACACAACCTCCAATACCATCATCCACTACCAACCATCCAATAACCAAGCATCCACTACCAAACCATCCACTACCAACCATCCAATACCAACCATCCACTACAACCATCCAATACCAGCCATCCATACCAACCATCCAATACCAACCATCCATACCAACCATCACTACCAACCATCCAATACCAACCATCCAATACCAACATCCACTACCTAACCATCCAATAACATCCACCCACTATCAACCATCCATTACCAGCATCCACTACAAGCATCCACTACCAACCATCCACTACCAACCATCAACTACCAACCATTCACTACAAACCATCCACTACCAACCATCCATACCATCCACCCACTATCAACCTTCCATTACCAACCATGCACTACCAATCATCCACTACAAACCATCCAATACAACCATCCAATACCATCCACCCACTTCAACCATCCATTACCAAACATCCACTACCAACCATCCAATACCAACAACCACATACCAATCATCCACTACCAACCATATCCATTACCAACCATCCACTACCAACATCCATACAAACCGTCCACTACCAACCATCCACTACCAACGTTCCACTACCAACCATTACTACCAACCATCCAATACCAATCATCCATTACCAACCATCCACTACCAACCATCCACTACCAACCGTCCACTACCAACCATCCACTACCAACCGTCCACTACCAACCATCAACTACCAACCATCCACTACCAACCATCCACTACCAACCATCCACTACCAACCATCCATTACCAACCATTCAATACCAACCATCCAATACCAACCATTCAATACCAACCATCCAATACCAACCATCCAATACTAACCATCCAACACCAACCATCCAATACCAACCATCCACTACCAACCATCCAATACCATCCACCCACTATCAACCATCCATTACCAAGCAACCACCACCAACCATCCACTAGCAACCATACACTACCAACCATACACTACCAACCATCAACTACCAACCATCCACTACCAACCATCCACTACCAACCATCCAATACCATCCACCCACTATACCAATCCACTACCATCATCCACTTCCAACCCATCCACTACCAACCATCCACTACCAACCACCCACTACCAACCATCCAGTACCAACCATCCCATACATCCACCCACTACAATCATCCATTACAAACATCCACACCAACCACCAAATACCAACATCCACTCCCAAAACTATCAACTACCACCATCCATTAACCACCATTTAGTACCACCATCCACACACAAGCGTCCACTACCAACCATAACTACCAACCATCCAATACCAACCATCCAATACCAACCATCCAATACCAACCTCCAATACCAACCCACCAGTACCAACCGTCCATACCAACCATCCACTTCCAACCATCCACTACCATCCACCCCACGTACCATCCACATACCAACCATCCACTACCACCATACACTACCAACCATCACTACCAACCATCCACTACCAACCACCCACACCAACCTCCACTACCAACCATCCATACCATCCACCCACTATCAACCTCCATTACCAACCATCCACTACCAACCATCCAATACCATCCACCCACTACAACCTTCCATTACCCAACCATCCACTACCAACCATCCAATACCATCCACCCACTATCAACCATCCATTACCAACCATCCACTACCAACCATCCAATACCATCACCCACTATCAACCTTCCATACCAACCATCCACTACCAACCATCCAATACCAATCCAACCCACATCAACCTTCCATTACCAACCATTCACATACCAACCACCCAATACCAACTGTCCAATGCCAACCATCCACTACCAACCATCAATACCAACCATCCAATACCAACCACCATACCAACCATCCAATACCAACCATCCAATGCCAACCATTCCAATATACCAACCATCCAATACCATCCGTCCAATATCATCACCATCCACAACCAACCATTCACTACCAACCATCCACTACCAACCATCAACTACCAACCATCCAGTCAAAACCACCCATACAACCATCCATACCAACCATCAACTACCAACCATCCAGTACAACCATCCATAACAACCATCCACTACCAACCATCCACTACCAACCATCCAATACCAACCATCCAATACCAACCATTCACTACCAACCATCCACTACCAACCATCAACTAACAACCATCCAGTAACAACCATCCACTACCAACCATCCACTACCAACCATCCACTACCAACCTTCCAGATTATGTGAACAACATTTATCTGTTTATGTGAATGTTCAGTGAGTGTTCTATTCCAGATCAAAGTGTTCAGTGGATGTTCTCTCTCTCTCTGGTCAACTTGTTTATTAAATGTTCTAACCCATATCAGCGTGTTCAGTACATGTTTTTTACCAGATCGACACTGAATGTGAATATAAAGTCCCTCACATTATATCTATATTGTTACTCATAGGTCCCTCATATCTTCCTTGTATAGTTACTCATATGGTCTTTCACATTTTTTTTAAAACCATCGAGTTGGTTTGTTTTAGTTCTATGTTCACTTTAAACCTACATTTCATTATTGTCATCTTGGATAACATAGTGTTATGTGAGGTCTTCTACCTGCAGTCAAACTGTAGTTTCCTCGTAGTTGCTGTCAAGTCACTAGATAAATTAACAATAATTAGAAACACAGAAGAAAGCACAGAGATGTGAACAATAAACTTCGAGAGAAGAAAATTAAGTCCTTTTGTTTACTTTAAGGACACTGCCAACATCTGAGCTGATACTGATTCCATTAAATAATAAACATTCATATGTAAAAAATAATGTCTAAAAATGCTCTAGATGGTAGTACAAATTTTTAATATATTAATAAAGCAATTTTTACTGTTTTTAATGTTAATCAATGTTGCATAACTTATGGAATGTCGTAAAATTAAGGCCACCCATGATAATCACGTCAGTTTATATAAAATCGAAGTTGTCATTAATATTTTTTGTGACCAGTGTCAGCCTCAGAGTTATTTCTGAGTTACCAGACCTTGCCACGTGGAGGCCAGTGTCAGCCTCAGAGTTATCTCTGAGTTACCAGACTTTGCCCCGTGGAGGCCAGTGTCAGCCTCAGAGTTATCTCTCAGTTACCAGACTTTGCCACGTGGAGGCCAGTGTCAGCCTCAGAGTTATCTCTGAGTTACCAGACCTTGCCACGTGGAGGCCAGTGTCAGCCTCAGTGTTATCTCTGAGTTACCAGACCTTGCCACTTGGAGGCCAGTGTCAGCCTCAGAGTTATCTCTGAGTTACCAGACCTTGCCACGTGGAGGCCAGTGTCAGCCTCAGAGTTATCTCTGAGTTACCAGACCTTGTCCACGTGGAGGCCAGTGTCAGCCTCAGAGTTATCTCTGAGTTACCAGACCTTGCCACGTGGAGGCCAGTGTCAGCCTCAGTGTTATCTCTGAGTTACCAGACCTTGCCACGTGGAGGCCAGTGTCAGCCTCAGAGTTATCTCTGAGTTACCAGACCTTGCCACGTGGAGGCCAGTGTCAGCCTCAGAGTTATCTCTGAGTTACCAGACCTTGCCACGTGGAGGCCAGTGTCAGCCTCAGAGTTATCTCTGAGTTACCAGACTTTGCCACGTGGAGGCCAGTGTCAGCCTCAGAGTTATCTCTGAGTTACCAGACTTTGCCACGTGGAGGCAAGTGTCAGCCTCAGATTTATCTCAGAGTTACCAGACCTTGCCACGTGGAGGCAGTGTCAGCCTCACGATTATCTCTGAAGTTACCAGACCTTTCCACGTGGAGGCCAGTGTCAGCCTCAGAGTTATCTCTGAGTTACCAGACCTTGCCACGTGGAGGCCAGTGTCAGCTAGTGTTATCTGAGTACCAGACTGCCAGTGGAGGACAGTCAGCTCAGTTTATCTCTGAGTTACAGACCTGCCCGTGGAGCCAGTGTCAGCCTCAGAGTTATTCTCTGGTTACCAACCTTGCAGTGAGGCCAGTGTCAGCCTCAGAGTTATCTCTGAGTTACCAGACCTTGCCACGTGGAGGCCAGTGTCAGCCTCAGAGTTATCTCTGAGTTACCAGACTTTGCCACGTGGAGGCCAGTGTCAGCCTCAGAGTTATCTCTCAGTTACCAGACTTTGCCACGTGGAGGCCAGTGTCAGCCTCAGAGTTATCTCGGAGTTACCAGACCTTGCCACTTGGAGGCCAGTGTCAGCCTCAGAGTTATCTCTGAGTTACCAGACCTTGCCACGTGGAGGCCAGTGTCAGCCTCAGAGTTATCTCTGAGTTACCAGACCTTGCCACGTGGAGGCCAGTGTCAGCCTCAGTGTTATCTCTGAGTTACCAGACCTTGCACGTGGAGGCCAGTGTCAGCCTCAGTGTTATCTCTGAGTTACCAGACCTTGCCACGTGGAGGCCAGTGTCAGCCTCAGAGTTATCTCTGAGTTACCAGACCTTGCCACGTGGAGGCCAGTGTCAGCCTCAGAGTTATCTCTGAGTTACCAGACCTTGCCACGTGGAGGCCAGTGTCAGCCTCAGAGTTATCTCTGAGTTACCAGACCTTGCCACGTGTAGGTCAGTGGTTCGTCTTTAAGGTCCACCCACCCACTTACTGTGTTTTTGAAGTTTTCCCCAGGTTCATGTGTCCAAGAGTCCATCTGTGTCCCCTCAGATATTCTCCCTTCCCCACTTCCCCAAGGTCTGCCTCAACCAGTATTCTCGTCTTTCCCAGGTCCATGTGTCCAAGAGTCCATCTGTGTCCCCTCAGATATTCTCCCTTCCCCACTTCCCCAAGGTCTGCCTCAACCAGTATTCTCGTCTTTCCCAGGTCCATGTGTCCAGGAGTCCATCTGTCCGCCTTCAGATATCCCACTTCCCCAGGGTAACCTTGCCTTTCCTAGGTCCATGTGTCCAGGAGTCCATCTGTGTCCCCACTTCCCCAAGGTCTGCCTCAACAACCAGCATCCCCGTCTTTCTCAGGTCCATGTGTCCAGGAGTCCATCTGTGTCCCCTCAGATATTCTCCCTTCCCCACTTCCTCAACAACCAGTATCCTCGTCTTTCCCAGGTCCATGTGTCCAGGAGTCCATTTGTCCGCCTTCAGATATTCTCCCTTTCCCACTTCCCCATGGTATCCTCGTCTTTCCCAGGTCCATGTGTCCAGGAGTCCATCTGTCCGCCTTCAGATATTCTCCCTTTCCCACTTCCCCAGGATAACCTTGCTTTTCCTAGGTCCATGTGTCCAGGAGTCCATCTGTGTCCCCTCAGATATTCTCCCTTCCCCACTTCCCCAAGGTCTTCCTCAGCAACCAGTATCCTTGTCTTCCCAGTCTCAGTAGTAGTAACCAGTTACCAGTAACCAGTGTACCAGTAGATGACTCACTACCAACCGTCTCTGCCTGAGTCACTGTCTGTATTCATATTGCCGCTGACCTCAGCAGTATTTCAAAGACCCCCACATATGGGTACTGTGGGCGGTCAGTTATACGAGAGTGAGCAAGGAGGCAGGTCACGGCTGTTTGGCTCTTCCATACTTACCGTTATAATTATACGTACTTCCAGCCTACGTGAGTATTACTTTACCCTATCCACGTGTTCGAACCCCCACATGATAAATGGTGCCAGCGGTGTGGGAGCGTGGAAACGGGTATTTTAAGACGTTAGAAGATTGTTTGTGAGTAGCCGAGGAGGCAGGTCACGGCTGTTTGGCTCTTCCATACTTACCGTTATAATTATACGTACTTCCAGCCTACGTGAGTATTACTTTACCCTATCCACGTGTTCGAACCCCCACATGATACCAGGTCCATGTGTCCTGGAGTTCATCTGTCCGCCTTCAGATATTCTCCCTTTCCCACTTCCCCAGGATAACCTTGCCTTTCCCAGGTCCATGTGTCCAGGAGTTTATCTGTGTCCCCTCAGATATTCTCCCGTCCCACTTCCCCAAGCTCTGCCTCAACCAGTATCCTCGTCTTTCCCAGGTCCATGTGTCCATGAGTTCATCTGTGTCCCCACCTCCCCAAGGTCTGCCTCAACAACCAGCATCCCCGTCTTTCTCAGGTCCATGTGTCCAGGAGTCCATCTGTGTTCCCTCAGATATTCTCCCTTCCCCACTCCCTCAACAACCAGTATCCTCGTCTTTCCCAGGTCCATGTGTCCAGGAGTCCATCTGTCCGCCTTCAGACATTCTCTCTTTCCCACTTCCCCAAGGTATCCTCGTCTTTCCCAGGTCCATGTGTCCAGGAGTCCATCTGTCCGCCTTCAGATATTCTCCCTTTCCCACTTCCCCAGGGTATCCTCGCCTTTCCCAGGTCCATGTGTCCAGGAATCCATCCGTGGGCCCCCGGATGTCTCCTCTTCCTCACTTCACTTGGGATATCTTCCAGTCTCAGCCTTCCCCAGGTTATGTATCCCGAAGTCAGCTCAGCCACCCCCAGTGATCTAGCTAGATGAGAACGAGGCCTTGTTTAGCTGGTCTACGGTAGAAACTGTCCAGGTGGGTGGACTTACAGGAGGGAACACACAGAAAACTGCGTCCTGTAATTACACCACCAAGACAGTCTAGACCGTAGTCAGCAGCCAGAACGCAGCCAAGCCTAACCGTCCAGTTCGACCACCAAGGTCTGGCCACTCAGTGAAAATTTGGGAGTTCTAGTTAAGTTATTACATTCATCCTACATTAAATACAAGTTTTTATACTAAATCAGCCATAAGTGTGTATTTGTGAATGTTTTTAATGTGTGTTGATGAGTGTTTGTGTGTTAATGTGTTTGTTCACCTCCACCAGAACTGTAATAAGTGTTGAACATTTTAGTTTTATTTGGTTATTTGTCTTATGTATTTGCGAGACGAGACACAATGGAAATAAATCCCTTTATCTGACTTTTTTTGTGTTATCCTGGGTAATTTACACATATGTTACCTAGAGTTTACCTGGAGAGAGTTTCGGGGGTCAACGCCCCCGCGGCCCGGTCTGTGACCAGGCCTCCTGGTGGATCAGCCCCTGATCAACCAGGCTGTTGCTGCTGGCTGCACGCAAACCAACGTACGAGCCACAGCCCGGCTGATCAGGAACTGACTTAGGTGCTTGTCCAGTGCCAGCTTGGAAAGACTGCCAGGGACGTGGTAATCCCCCTTTGTGTGCTTGGGAGGCAGTTGAACATCTTCGGGCCCCCTGACAACTTATTGTTTGGTCATCATTAACGTGCTAGTGAACACCCCTGCCTTTTCATTGGGGGGATGGTGCAATCGTCTGCCAAGTCTTTTGCTTTCTTAGTGAGTGATTTTCGTGTCCAAGTTCGGTACTAGTCCCTCTAGGGGGGAGGGGGCCTGGGGTGATATTATCGTAGCTCTCCCTCCCTGCTTTCCAGGGAATACAGTTTAGAAACCTCAAGCGCTCCCCAGTAATTGAGTGTGTTTTATCTCCGTTATGCGCCCGTGAAAGTTCTTCCTGTAATTTTTCTAGGTCTGCATTTCACTGCCTTGAAAGGTGGCTGTTAGAGTGCAGCGATATTCCAGCCTAGATAGAACAAGTGACCTGAAGAGTGTCATCAGGGCTTGGGCTCCCTA
Source organism: Cherax quadricarinatus (assembly GCF_026875155.1). Lineage (NCBI taxonomy): Eukaryota > Metazoa > Arthropoda > Malacostraca > Decapoda > Parastacidae > Cherax > Cherax quadricarinatus. The sequence continues at coordinate 1,338,411 of NC_069472.1, read as the reverse complement.
TTTTGAAGGTTCTCATTATCCATCCTGTCATTTTTCTTGCAGATGCGATTGATAAAATTTTATGGTCCTTAAAGGTGAGATCCTCCGACATAATCACTCCCATCTTTGACGTTGGTTTTCGCTCTATTTTTTTGGCCAAAATTTGTTTTGTATTGATGAAGATTTAATTTCCTCATTTTTTCCATATCTGAGAAATTGAAATTTTCATCTTTTGAATTTATTTTTTTCCGCACCCCACTGAAAATTTGGTTGGTGCCGCCTGGACCCTTGCATGTTGCAATGGAAACCTGCATGCAGATTCGGGGGGCCCTCTGAAAAGGAAAGACAGGGTGTGTGGTGACTCCTGTCTATTTCGGTATAGGATGGGGAACAAGATGGGAGTAGTACTGTGCCTTGTGGAAACGGGCTTTTTCACCGTACTGCCTGGGACTTTACTCTGTTGGACGACTACCCTGTGTTTGTATGAGGAAATTATAGATCCTCGACCGACTTTCCCTTTTTTTCCCTTTAAAACGCATTTTGTGCGCTATTACCCCTGGTCACACTTTTCGAAGGGTTTTCAAAATCTGTATATATTTTAAACGCATTCTTTTTGTCTTCTAGTGCATTTTGGACCTTGTCGTAGGATCCAATAGTTGAACAACAGGAGCGACCTGTTCTAAACCCATTTCCCTGGGTTGTTAACTGTGGGGTTTCTAGATGGGTGGTGACTTGCTTTTTAGGACCCTTTTAAAGATTTTATGATTGGGATGTTAGTGCTATTTGGGCTGTAGTTTTTGCTATTGCTTTTCTGCCCCCCCTTTTTGGAGTGGGGCTAGTCTGTTGTTTTTGTAACTGAGGGACGACCCCCGTGTCCATGCCCCTCTCCATAGGATGGAAAAGCTCGTGTTAGGGGGCTTCTTGCAGTTCTTAAAAAGGAACACGGGAGTTCCATGAGTCGGGCCCTGGGGCAGAGTGCAGGGGCCCAATGCCCATTTATCGCCTTTTTCAAAAGGCCCATTTGGGGGTCAGGATAACATGGGATAGGCTTGTTTTAGTAAAATTGGGGGTCCCTCTCAAAAAAAATTCCCTTTTTTGATCTTCGACTCTCAGTTTTGGTTGCGGTTTTGCTGAAAACGACCCTTATTGGGATTTTGGGGGAGCTCACTCTTTTTCCTTGCTGTCATCTGTGTGGGACCCATCTTGTTTAAGTAGGGGCCCAATACGGGACTTTGTTCTCGTTTTTGTTTTTTGGGCATGGGGAAAAGAAATATTTTGGGTTTTCCCTTTCGATTTCATTTATGGTTTTTTATTTCTTCCCGCTTTCCCTTTGACTCCAAAAGGTTCTTTTAGTTTAAAGGGTTCGATGCTTGCTATTTCTCTGCCCCAGTGCCCTCCCTACGCTTTAAAGATTTTTTTGACCTTTTTTAGCCGCTCTGTTTATTTTTTTTTTCCGTCGCCTGAAAAGGGAGCGCCTGTCTTTTTCTTTTTTACATTACCCCTTTCCTTTTTTTCCTTAGAGGAAAACCTTGTGCATACATCGAGTGCCACCGAGTTAATCGGGCCCAAAGGCATAATTTGGGGGTCTGTTTTTCCTTAGTGTATTTTTCCCAGTTTAAATATCGGTTAGGATTTGGGGTTTTAAATTTGGTCCCCTTTAAATGTTTTTGTTTTTAAATTTTTAAAATTTGGTGAATGCTCCCTCGTGACTAGTCTCTTTTTTGCCGGTCGGGGCTCCCCCGCATAAAATTGTCTAAACCTCAATTATGTTGTATCTGAGTATATTTTTTTTTGATATGGACATTTCTTATCAGATCACCCATTTTTAGTAAAAAGAGGGGTCTAGTGTATTCTCCAGTCTATGGGCCTCATTATTTGCGGGTTTAAAAAATTTTGAATTTTGGGGCAAAATTTTAAAAAGCTCGTTGATGTGATTTTTTAAAATCAGAGCTCCCCTCCGGGGTTATTACTGAAAACAATATTTTTGCTATTTTTCCCCCCATTTTAGGGGGCCTAAGTTGAAATCCCCCAGGACAAGATTTTGGGGTGCAGGAGCGGAAGTTTTTTCCCAGACAGGGGGTAAATTTTTTTTAAACAGCTTTTCCTGGATTTTCGGGGAAATTTTGGGAAATCCGGAGGTTTGTAGACTACCACAATAAACGGGTTTTGGTTCTCGCCCTTTTACTGTTTAAAACTTCCACAACTTTCATTTGAGGCATTAAGCATTCTGTGCAAACAAGTGACTCTGCAATGTACGGGAAAAAACCCCCCCCTTTTGCCTGTTCACTCTGTCACATCTGTATTGGTTGTAACCCCGGATCCATATTTCCCTTGTCCAAGTGACCTTTAGTGGGGCTCAGGAAAGCCGCGAACATTGCCTTTGCCTCTGCAACAGTTTCCCCGGATTAAAGGTATTTTGTTTTTTTGTTGCTGGCTTTAAAAACCCTGTTTTTTTGCAAAGAAAATGTTTGGGGGATTGTTGGTACTGGGGGGGGGTTTTTTTTCCCGGGTTAGTATCGGGGGGGGGGGGGGGGGGGGTGGGGGGGCCATCGACTGTGGTTTCCCCTCCAGGAATGACCGATTTTTTGGGGTACGTTTTTTGCCATTTTTCCCGCCCCGTTTTTTTTCCTTCCTGGCACTAAAAAACCTCTCCCTCTTGAGTTGGGTGTGGCTACCCAGGTTTTTCCCCTGGGGCCCGGGTGTTTTGTATCTTTTTGGGCCCCTTTTTGGGTGGTATGCCGGCAATTTTAAATTATAGGGAAAAGTTTTTTTCCCTGTTTCTGAAAAAAGGTACACAGTTCAGGGGGAAAAAGCTTTCTATTTATGGGTCAAAAACGTGTAGCTGTTTTTACCTGTACCTTTCACCTGTACCTTCACCTGTACCTGCACCTTAAACCCGCACCTGTACCTTTTACCTGTACCTGCACCTTTCCCGCCCTGTACCTTCACCTGTACCTTCACCGTACCTGCACCGTAAACCCGCACCTGTACCCCTGCACTTGTACCTGCCCCCTTACCTGCACCTGTACCTGCACCTTCCTGCACCTGTACCGCACTTGTACCTGCACCTGTACCTGCACCTGTACCTGCACCTGTACCTGCACCTGTACCTGCACCTGTACCTGCACCTGTACCTGCACCTGTACCTGCACCTGTACCTGCACTTGTACCTGCACCTGTACCTGCACCTGTACCTGCACCTGTACCTGCACCTGTCCCTGCACCTGTACCTGAAACCTGTACCTGCACACTGTACCTGCACCTGTACCTGCACCTGTACCTGCACTTGTACCTGCACCTGTACCTGCACCTGTACCTGCACCTGTACCTGCACTTGTACCTGCACCTGTACCTGCACCTGTACCTGCACCTGTACCTGCACCTGTACCTGCACCTGTACCTGCACCTGTACCTGCACCTGTACTGCACCTGTACCTGCACCTGTACCTGCACCTGTACCTGCACCTGTACCTGCACCTGTACCTGCACCTGTACCTAAACAAATTTACACATACACACACTTATTTTTTACACTCATTTGTGCATTTCCACAAACACAACTTCCGGATTCACCATCTTATTTACACGCACAAAACTATGCACGTGCGCGCGCGCACACACATACGTAACACACACTCATCGCCTCTTACACTAATATGCATGTAATCACATGTACACAAACACACACAGACGTCCAACTATGCTACACACACAAATATGTACACACATTTGTACACATTCATGTATACACTCTCCCTCACGGTTGTTAAAATTATGTTTGTCTTTTCAAAATAAAATCGAAAACTTGGAGGCAGTAAAAAATCAGTCTTCCTAAATGTTCGGGAATTCAGTAACTTTATATATTTCAATATTCTGATGAAGAACATAAGAAAGAAGGAACACTGCAGCAGGTCTACTGACCCATGCGGAGCAGGTCCATGTCCCCCCCCCCGTATTAGCTCAATGACCCACCAAGTCTGGTCACCTCCACTCAATTAAGGAGCACTGCACCAGACCCAGCAGCACAAGCTAGTCAGGTCCAACTCACACCCACCCACACCCACTCATGTATTTATCTAACCTATTTTTAGAACTACACAACGTTTTAGCCTGAATAACTGTACTCGGGAGTTTCTTCCACTCATCCACAACTCTGTTACCAAACCAGTGCTTTCCTATATCCTTCCTGAATCTTAATTTTTCCAACTTGAAGCCATTGCTGCGAGTCCTGTCTTGGCTGGAAATTTTCAGCACGCTATCTACATCCAATTTATTCATTTATGTTTTCCATATATACACCTCGATCATATCCCCCCTAATTCTATGCCTTTCGAGAGAGTGCAGATTCAGGGCCCTCAGTCTCTCATAGGGAAGATTTCTGATACATGGGATCATCTTTATCATCCTCCTCTGTACGTTTTCCAGAGCATTTATATCCATTCTGTAATACGGTCATCAGAACTGTGCAGCATAGTCTAAATGAGGCCTAACCAAGGATATATAGAGTTGAAGAACAACCTGAGGACTTCTATTATTTATACTTCTAGATATGAAGCCAACACCAATGCACTGTTGTCTTGGTTTTAGATTACTGCTAACCAGAACTCCTAAATCCTTTTCGCAATCAGTAGTATTAAGATCTACATTGTTTAGTTTATATGTGGCATGGTTATTTAACTGTCCAACATTTAGAACTTTGCATTTGTCAATATTAAACTTCATCTGCCACTTCTCCGACCATTGCATCAGTCTGTTCAAATCATCCTGGAGTGCTCTAGTGTGTTAGGTAAGACACATATGCAACAGTTAGGTATCTTTATTTCGAAATTTTTCTCCTACACAGTAGGCTTCTTCAGTCGAGTACAGAAAAGTTGATAGAAGCAGAAGATACTTGAAGACGATGTAATCAGTCCATCACCCTTAAAGTTTTGAGGTGGTCAGTCCCTCAGTCTGGAGAAGAGCATTGTTCCGTTGTCTGAAACAATATGGAGTTGAAGTGACAGGATGGAGCCTCATATAGCGCCAGGGGGTGAGACGTAGGTCACTAGTAGAGGTGAGAACGCAGATGTTGGGAGGTCAGGTCCCTCTCAAATCCAGCCGTTCTCACTACTAGTCGGTATTTTATACCTGTCGGTATTTTATACCATTTTAATGTTCAGTGCTCTAGTGTCCTCATTAGAATGAATTGGACGGCCTATTTTGGTGTCATCAGCAAATTTGCTTATGTCGCTATTTATTCCCTCCCTTTGGTGGTGTGTGCATGTTAGTTTTGGTAATGGCTCATGCAATAAATTTGTTGTGATTATATCATGTCTTAGTTAGGTTTGTTCAAGTTATGTCTTATTTGGTGGTTTAGATTTTTTCTTTTTTTTTGTTTTGGGTACATGATATGTTATAGTTGGTGGTGATCGTGGAATGGTATTTTTTGTGCTTATTTGGTATATGTCTTAGATTTTTGGATATGTCTTAGATTTTGATTATGTCTCATGTCTTAAATTTGTACTGATCATGTCTTGTATTAGACGGTGGTAATGTTATATCTTAGTTGGTAGCTCTTAGATTTTCTTTTTGTATATATGATATGTAATAGTTGGTGGTAATTATGTCTTAAAACTTTTCTCCACATGTTATGTCTTAGCTGGTGGTGTGTGTGTTAGTTTTGGTAATAGCTCATGTCATAAGTGTTTTGATTATGTCATGTCTTAGGTGTGTTCATGTTATGTCTTAGTTGGTTGTTTCTGGGGGTTACATGATATGATACAGTAGGTGGTTGTTAGAGTTTCTGGGGGTTACATAATATGATACAGTAGGTGGTTGTTAGAGTTTCTGGGGTTACATGATATGATACAGTAGGTGGTTGTTAGAGTTTTGGGGGTTACATAACATGATTACAGAGGTGGTTGTTAGAGTTTTGGGGGTTACATTTAATATGATACAGTAGGTTTGGGTTTTTTAGAGTTTCTGGGGGTTACATATTTTGATACAGTAGGTGGTTGTTAGAGTTTCTGGGGGGTTACATATATGATACGTAGGTGGTTGTTAGAGTTTCTGGGGGTTACATAATATGATACAGTAGGTGGTTGTTAGAGTTTCTGGGGTTACATAATATGATACAGTAGGTGGTTGTTAGAGTTTCTGGGGGTTACATAATATGATACAGTAGGTGGTTGTTAGAGTTTCTGGGGTTACATGATATTGATCAGTAGGGGGTTGTTAGAGTTTCTGGGGGTTACATAATGTTTTACAGTAGGTGGTTTTTTAGAGTTTCTGGGGTTAATGATATGTTACAGTAGGTGGTTGTTAGAGTTTCTGGGGTTACATAATTTGATACAGTAGGTGGTTGTTAGAGTTTCTGGGGGTTACATAACATGATCAGTAGGTGGTTGTTAGAGTTTCTGGGGGTTACATAATATGATACAGTAGGTGGTTGTTAGAGTTTCTGGGGGTTACATAATATGATACAGTAGGTGGTTGTTAGAGTTTCTGGGGGTTACATAATATGATACAGTAGGTGGTTGTTAGAGTTTCTGGGGGTTACATGATATGATACAGTAGGTGGTTGTTAAGGGTTTTGGGGTTTACATAATATGATACAGTAGGTGGTTGTTAGAGTTTCTGGGGTTACATGATATGTACAGTAGGTGGTTTTTTAGGTTTCTGGGGTTACATAATTGATACAGTAGGTGGTTGTTAGAGTTTTGGGGGTTACATAATATGTACAGTAGGTGGTTGTTTAGAGTTTTGGGGGTTACAAAATTTATGATCCAGTAGGTGGTTGTTAGAGTTTCTGGGGTTACATGATATGATACAGTAGGTGGTTGTTAGAGTTTCGGGGGTTACATAATATGATACAGTGGTGGTTGTTAGAGTTTCTGGGGGTTACTTTGATATGATACAGTAGGTGGTTGTTAGATTTTTCTGGGGTTACATGATATGTTTACAGTAGGTGGTTGTTAGAGTTTCGGGGGGTTACTATATGATACGTAGGTGGTTGTTGAGTTTCGGGGTTACATAATATGATACAGTAGGTGGTTGTTAGAGTTTCTGGGGGTTACATGATATGATACAGTAGGTTTTTGGTTGGGAGTTTTGGGGGTTACATAATATGATACAGTAGGTGGTTGTTAGAGTTTCTGGGGTTACATGTATGATACAGTAGGTTGTTGTTAGAGTTTCTGGGGGTTACATAATATGATACAGTAGGTGGTTGTTAGAGTTTCTGGGGTTACATGATATGATACAGTAGGTTGTTGTTAGAGTTTCTGGGGGTACATAATATGATACAGTAGGTTGTAGTTAGAGTTTCTGGGGTTACATAATATGATCCCAGTTGGTGGTTGTTAGAGTTTCTGGGGTTACATAATATATACAGTAGGTGGTTTTTTAGAGTTTCTGGGGGTTACATATTGATACAGTAGTGGTTGTTAGAGTTTCGGGGGTTTTACAAATTTATGATACAGTGGGTGGTTATTAGAGTTTCTGGGGTTACATAATATGATACAGTAGGTGGTTGTTAGAGTTTTGGGGGTTACATAATATGATACAGTAGGTGGTTGTTAGAGTTTTCTGGGGTTACATGATATGAAAAAGTGGTGGTTGTTAGAGTTTCTGGGGGTTACATAATATGATACAGTAGGTGGTTGTTAGGTTTCTGGGGTACATAATAGATACAGTAGGTGGTTGTTAGAGTTTCTGGGGGTTACATAATTTGGGATACAGTAGGTGGTTGTTAGAGTTTCTGGGGTTACATGATATGATAACAGTAGGTGGTTGTTAGAGTTTCTGGGGTTAAATTTAATATGTTTCAGTAGGTGGTTGTTAGGTTTCTGGGGTTAATGATATGATACAGTAGGTGGTTGTTAGAGTTTCTGGGGTTACATGATTATGATACAGTAGGTTGTTGTTAGAGTTTCTGGGGGTTACATAATATGAATACGTAGGTGGTTGTTAGAGTTTCTGGGGTTACATGATATGATACAGTAGGTTGTTGTTAGAGTTTCTGGGGGTTACATAATATGATACAGTAGGTGGTTGTTAGAGTTTCTGGGGTTACTTTAATATGATACTTTTGGTGGTTGTTAGAGTTCTGGGTTACATGATATGATACAGTAGGTGGTTGTTAGAGTTTCTGGGGGTTACATAATAGATACAGTAGGGGGTTTGTTTGAGTTTCTGGGGTTACATAATATGATACAGTAGGTGGTTGTTAGGGGTTTCTGGGGGTTACATAATATGATACAGTAGGTGGTTGTTAGAGTTTCTGGGGTTACATGATATGATACAGTAGGTGGTTGTTAGAGTTTCTGGGGTTACATAATATGATACAGTAGGTGGTTGTTAGAGTTTCTGGGGGTTACATAATATGATACAGTAGGTGGTTGTTAGAGTTTCTGGGGTTACATGATATGATACAGTAGGTGGTTGTTAGGTTTCTGGGGGTTAAATAATATGATACAGTAGGTGGTTGTTAGAGTTTTGGGGTTACATAATATGATACAGTAGGTGGTTGTTAGAGTTTCTGGGGGTTACATAATATGATACAGTAGGTGGTTGTTAGAGTTTCTGGGGTTACATGATATGATAAGTAGGTGGTTTGTTAGAGTTTCGGGGGTTACATAAATGATACAGTAGGTGGTTGTTAGAGTTTCTGGGGGTTACATAATATGATACGTAGGGGGTTTGTTAGAGTTTCTGTGGGTTACATAATATGTTACAGTAGGTGGTTGTTAGAGTTTCTGGGGTTACATAATATGATTACAGTAGGTGGTTGTTAGAGTTTCGGGGGTTACATGAAAATGATACAGTAGGTGGTTGTTAGAGTTTCTGGGGTTACATAATATGATACAGTAGGTGGTTTTTTAGAGTTTTGGGGGTTACATAATATGATACAGTAGGTGGTTGTTAGAGTTTTCTGGGGGTTACAAAATATGATACAGTAGGGGTTGTTAGGTTTCTGGGGGTTACATAATATGATACAGTAGGTGGTTGTTAGAGTTTCTGGGGTTACATGATATGATACAGTAGGTGGTTGTTAGAGTTTCTGGGGGTTACATAATATGATACAGTAGGTGGTTGTTAGAGTTTTGGGGTTACATATATGATAAGAAATGTGGTTGTTAGAGTTTTGGGGTTACAAAATATGATTACAGTAGGTGGTTGTTAGAGTTTCTGGGGTTACAAAATATGATACAATAGGTGGTTGTTAGAGTTTCGGGGGGTTACTAAATGATACAGTAGGTGGTTGTTAGAGTTTCTGGGTTACATAATATGATACAGTGGTGGTTGTTAGGGGTTTCTGGGGGTTACATAATATGATACAGTAGGTGGTTGTTAGAGTTTCTGGGGGTTACATAATATGATACAGTAGGTGGTTGTTAGAGTTTCTGTGGGTTACATAATATGATACAATAGGTGGTTGTTAGAGTTTCTGGGGTTACATAATATGATACAGTAGGTGGTTGTTAGAGTTTCTGGGGGTTACATAATATGATACAGTAGGTTGTATTTTAGAGTTTCTGGGGGTTAATAATATGTTTACAGTAGGTGGTTGTTAGAGTTTCTGGGGGTTACATAAATGGATACAGTAGGTGGTTGTTAGAGTTTGGGGTTACATAATATGATACAGTAGGTGGGTTGTTAGAGTTTCTGGGGGTTACATAATATGTTTAAAAATAGGTGGTTGTTAGAGTTTCTGGGGGTTACATAATATGATACAGTAGGTGGTTGTTGAGTTTCTGGGGGTTACATGATATGATACAGTGGTGGTTGTTAGAGTTTCTGGGGGTTACATAATATGATACAGTAGGTGGTTGTTAGAGTTTCTGGGGTTACATGATATGATACAGTAGGTGGTTGTTAGAGTTTCTGGGGTTACATAATATGATACAGTAGGTGGTTGTTAGAGTTTTGGGGGTTACATGATATGATACGTAGGTGGTTGTTAGAGTTTCTGGGGTTACATGATATGATCAGTGGTGGTTGTTAGAGTTTCTGGGGGTTACATAGAGATACAGTGGGTGGTTGTTAGAGTTTCGGGGTTACATAATATGATACAGTAGGTGGTTGTTAGAGTTTTGGGGGTTACTGATATGATACAGTAGGTGGTTGTTAGAGTTTCTGGGGTTTTACATGATATGATCGTAGGTGGTTGTAGAGTTTCGGGGGGTTACATAATATGATACAGTAGGTGTTTTTAGGTTTTCTGGGGTTACATGATATGATACAGTAGGTGGTTGTTAGAGTTTCTGGGGTTACATAATATGATACAGTAGGTGGTTGTTAGAGTTTCTGGGGGTTACATGATATGATACAGTAGGTGGTTGTTAGAGTTTTGGGGTTACATGATTGATACAGTAGGGGGTTTTGTTAGAGTTTTGGGGGTTACATAATATGTACAGTAGGTGGTTGTTAGAGTTTCTGGGTTACATAATATGATACAGTAGGTGGTTGTTAGAGTTTCTGGGGGTTACATGATATGATACAGTAGGTGGTTGTTAGAGTTTCTGGGGGTTACATAATATGATACAGTAGGTGGTTGTTAGAGTTTCTGGGGGTTACATGATATGATACAGTAGGTTGTTGTTAGAGTTTCTGGGGGTTACATAATATGATACAGTAGGTGGTTGTTAGAGTTTCTGGGGTTACATGATATGATACAGTAGGTTGTTGTTAGAGTTTCTGGGGGTTACATAATATGATACAGTAGGTTGTAGTTAGAGTTTCTGGGGTTACATAATATAAATACAGTTGGTGGTTGTTAGAGTTTCTGGGGGTTACAAAAATTGTTTACAGTAGGTGGTTTTTTAGAGTTTCTGGGGTTACATAATATGATACAGTAGGTGGTTGTTAGAGTTTCTGGGGTTACAAAATATGTTCAGTAGGTGGTTATTAGAGTTTCTGGGGTTACATAATATGTTTACAGTAGGTGGTTTGTTAGATTTTCTGGGGGTTAATAATATGATACAGTAGGTGGTTGTTAGAGTTTCTGGGGTTACATGATATGATTACAGTAGGTGGTTTGTTTAGAGTTTCTGGGGGTTACATAATATGATACAGTAGGTGGTTGTTAGAGTTTCTGGGGTTACATAATATGATACAGTAGGTGGTTGTTAGAGTTTCTGGGGGTTACATAATATGATACAGTAGGTGGTTGTTAGAGTTTCTGGGGGTTACATGATATGATACAGTAGGTGGTTGTTAGAGTTTCGGGGAAATTAATATGATTCAGTAGGTGGTTGTTAGAGTTTCGGGGGGTTACATAATATGTTTACAGTAGGTGGTTGTTAGAGTTTCTGTGGGTTACATAATATGATACAGTAGGTGGTTGTTAGAGTTTCTGGGGGTTACATAATATGATACAGTAGGTGGTTGTTAGAGTTTCTGGGGTTACATGATATGATACAGTAGGGGGTTGTTGAGTTTCTGGGGTTACATAATATGATACAGTAGGTGGTTGTTAGAGTTTTCGGGGGTTACATAATATGATACAGTAGGGGGTTTGGTTAGAGTTTCTGGGGGTTACATAATATGATCAGTAGGTGGTTGTCAGAGTTTCTGGGGTACATAATATGATACAGTAGGTGGTTGTTAGAGTTTCTGGGGTTACATGATATGATACATAGGTGGTTGTTAGAGTTTTGGGGGTTAATAATATGATACAGTAGGTGGTTTTTAAAGAGTTTCTGGGGTTACATGATTTTGATACAGTAGGGGGGTTGTTGGAGTTTCTGGGGTTACATAATTTTGATACAGTAGGTGGTTGTTAGAGTTTCTGGGTTACATAATATGATACAATAGGGGTTGTTAGAGTTTCTGGGGGTTACATAATATGATACAGTAGGTGGTTGTTAGATTTTTGGGGGTTTTCATAATATGTACAGTGGGGGTTGTTAGAGTTTCTGGGGGTTACATAATATGATACAGTAGGTGGTTGTTAGAGTTTCTGGGGGTTACATAATATGATACAGTAGGTGGTTGTTAGATGTTTCTGGGGGTTACAAATATGATCAATAGGTGGTTGTTAGAGTTTCTGGGGTTACATAATATGATACAGTGGTGGTTGTTAGAGTTTCTGGGGGTTACATTAATATGATACAGTAGGTGGTTGTTAGAGTTTCTGGGGGTTACAAAATATGATACAGTAGGTGGTTGTTGAGTTTCTGGGGGTTACATAATATGATACAGTAGGTGGTTGTTAGAGTTTCTGGGGTTACATAATATGATAAAGTGGGTGGTTGTTAGAGTTTCTGGGGGTTACATAATGATACAATGGTGGTTGTTAGAGTTTCTGGGGGTTACATAATATGATACAGTAGGTGGTTGTTAGAGTTTCTGGGGGTTACATGATATGATACAGTAGGTGGTTGTTAGAGTTTCTGGGGGTTACATAATATGATACAGTAGGTGGTTGTTAGAGTTTCTGGGTTACATGATATGATACAGTAGGTGGCTGTTTAGAGTTTTGGGGTTACATGATATGATACAGTAGGTGGTTTTTTAGAGTTTCTGGGGGTTACATAATATGATACAGTAGGTGGTTGTTAGAGTTTCTGGGTTACATGATATGTTTACAGTGGGTGGTTGTTAGAGTTTCTGGGGTTACATAATATGATAAAAGTAGGTGGTTGTTAGAGTTTCTGGGTTACATAATATGATACAGAAAGGTGGTTGTTAGAGTTTCTGGGGGGTTACATAATATGTTTACGTAGGGGTTGTTAGAGTTTCTGGGGTTACATGATATGATACAGTAGGTGGTTGTTGAGTTTCTGGGGTTACATGATATGATACAGTAGGTTTGTTGGTAGAGTTTCTGGGGGTTACTAATTGGATACAGTAGGTGGTTTGTTAGAGTTTCTGGGGTTACATGATATGATTACAGTAGGTGGTTTTTTAGAGTTTCTGGGGGTTACATAATTTTGATACAGTGGGTGTTGTTAGAGTTTCTGGGTTACATGATTTGATACAGTAGGTGGCTGTTAGAGTTTCTGGGGTTACATGATATGATACAGTAGGTGGTTGTTAGAGTTTCTGGGGGTTACAAATATGATACAGTAGGGGGTTTTGTTAGAGTTTCTGGGTTACATGATTTGATACAGTAGGTGGTTGTTAGAGTTTTCTGGGGTTACATAATATGATACAGTAGGTGGTTGTTAGAGTTTCTGGGGTTACATAATATGATACAGTAGGTGGTTGTTAGAGTTTCTGGGGGTTACATAATATGATACAGTAGGTGGTTGTTAGAGTTTTCTGGGGTTACATGATATGATACAGTAGGTGGTGTTAGAGTTTCTGGGGTTACATGATTGATACAGTAGGTTTTTGTTAGAGTTTCTGGGGGTTACCATAATATGATACAGTGGTGGTTGTTAGATTTTCCCTGGGGTTACATGATATAAATACGTAGGTTGTTGTTAGAGTTTCTGGGGGTTACATAATATGATACATTTAGGTGGTTGTTAGAGTTTCGGGGGGTTAATGATATGATACATTTAGGTGGTTTTTTAAGAGTTTCTGGGGTTACATGATATGATACAGTAGGTTTGTTGTTAGAGTTTCTGGGGGTTATATAATATGTTTACAGTAGGTGGTTGTTAGAGTTTCTGGGGGGTTACATATATGATACAGTAGGTTTTTGTTAGAGTTTCTGGGTTACATGTATGATACAGTAGGTGGTTGTTAGAGTTTCTGGGGGTTACATAATATGATACAGTAGGTGGTTGTTAGAGTTTCTGGGGTTACATGATATGATACAGTAGGTGGTTGTTAGAGTTTCTGGGGTTACATAATATGATACAGTAGGTGGTTGTTAGAGTTTCTGGGGTTACATAATATGATACATTTAGGTGGTTGTTAGAGTTTCTGGGGGTTACATAATATGATACAGTAGGTTGTTGTTAGAGTTTCTGGGGTTACATGATATGATACAGTAGGTGGTTGTTAGAGTTTCTAGGGGTTACATAATATGATACAGTGGTGGTTTTAGAGTTTCTGGGGTTACAAAATTTATGATACAGTAGGTGGTTGTTAGAGTTTCTGGGGTTACATAATATGATACAGTAGGTGGTTGTTAGAGTTTCTGGGGGTTACATAATATGATACAGTAGGTGGTTGTTAGAGTTTCTGGGGTTACATAATATGATACAGTAGGTGGTTGTTAGAGTTTCTGGGGTTACATGATATGATACAGTAGGTGGTTGTTAGAGTTTCTGGGGGTTACATAATATGATACAGTAGGTGGTTGTTAGAGTTTCTGGGGTTACATGATATGATACAGTAGGTGGTTGTTAGAGTTTCTGGGGTTACATAATATGATACAGTAGGTGGTTGTTAGAGTTTCTGGGGGTTACTTTAATTGATACAGTAGGTGGTTGTTAGAGTTTTGGGGTTACATAATATGATACAGAGGTGGTTGTTAGAGTTTCTGGGGTTACATGATATGATACAGTAGGTGGTTGTTAGAGTTTCTGGGGGTTACATAATATGATACAGTAGGTGGTTGTTAGAGTTTCTGGGGTTACAAAATTATGATACGTAGGTGGTTGTTAGAGTTTCTGGGGGTTACATAATATGATACAGTAGGTGGTTGTTAGAGTTTCTGGGGTTACATGATATGATACAGTAGGTTGTTGTTAGAGTTTCTGGGGGTTACATAATATGATACAGTTGGTGGTTGTTAGAGTTTCGGGGGTTACATGATATGATACAGTAGGTGGTTGTTAGAGTTTCTGGGGGTTTAACATAATATGATACAAGTAGGTGGTTGTTAGAGTTTCTGGGGGTTACATAATAGATACAGTAGGTGGTTGTTAGAGTTTCTGGGGGTTACATAATATGTTTAACAGTAGGTGGTTGTTAGAGTTTCTGGGGTTACATAATATGATACAGTAGGGGGTTGTTAGAGTTTCTGGGGTTACTTTAATATGATACAGTAGGTGGTTGTTAGAGTTTCTGGGGGTTACATAATATGATACAGTAGGTGGTTGTTAGAGTTTCTGGGGGTTACATAATATGATACAGTAGGTGGTTTTTTAGAGTTTCTGGGGGTTACATAATATGATACAGTAGGTGGTTGTTAGATTTTCTGGGGGTTTTAATAATTTATGATCCCAGTAGGTGGTTGTTAGAGTTTCTGGGGGTTACATGATATGATACAGTAGGTGGTTGTTAGAGTTTCTGGGGTTACATAATATGATACAGTAGGTGGTTGTTAGAGTTTCTGGGGTTACATAATATGATACAGTAGGTGGTTGTTAGTTTCTGGGGGTTACATAATATGTACGTAGGTGGTTGTTAGAGTTTCTGGGGGTTACATAATATGATACAGTAGGTGGTTGTTAGAGTTTCTGGGGTTAATAATATGTACAGTTGGGGGTTTGTCGTCACAAGGTATTTTTTTGTGCTTATTTTGTGCTCATATCTTAAATTTTTTCAATGTGTCTTAGTTTTGGTTGTATCTGATATCTTGGTTTTATGTGTATATCTAAGTTTTGATGTGTATGTTTCATGTCTTAAATTTTGTTTGTCTAAGTTTTGGTGAGTATGTCTCATGTCTTAAATTTGTTGTGATTATGTCATGTCATAGTTGGATGTGTATTCATGTTAAGTCATAGCTGCTAGTTATTAGATATTTTTGTGTGTATATATGTCATAGTTGGTGGTAATTGTGTCTTTAAATTTTTGTGATTATGTTATGTCTTGGTTGGTGGTTGTGTGTGTGTGTGTGTGTGTGTGTGTGTGTGTGTGTGTGTGTGTTTTGTGTGTGTGTGAGTGTGTGTGTGTGTGTGTTGTGTGTGTGTGTGTGTGTGTGTGTGTGTTGTGTGTGGTGGGGTTGTGGTGTGTGTGTTGTGTGTGTGTGTGTGTGTGTGTGTGTGTGTGTGTTGTGTGTGCGTGTGAGTGTGGGGTGTGTGTGTGTGAGTGTGTGTGTGGGGTTGTGTGTGTGTGTGTGTGTGTGTGAGTGTGTGTGTGTGTGTGTGTGAGTGTGTGTGTGTGTGTGGGTGTGTGTGTGGGGTTTTGTGTGTGTGTGTGTGTGTGTGTGTGTGTGTGTGATTTGGTTATGACTCATGTCTTAGTTGGAGGTGTATGTCTTAGTTTTGGTGCTCATGTTATGACTTTGTTTTTGATGTCTTGGTGTATGTCTAATGTCTTGAATTTGTTGTGATTATGTCATGTCTTAGTTGAATGTGTTCATGTTAAGTCTTAGTTGGTGGTTCTTAGATTTTTTTTGTGTAGATGATATGTTATAGTTGGTGATGATCGTGACCTCATGTTATAAGTGGATGACTTAGTTTTTTGTATTTATGTTGTAAAGTCTGGAGAATGAATGAGTAATTCTCTGATTACAGCTGATGTGCTGGATGATCTCATTCGCTCATGACATACCATAAATTATGCGACATTGTTTTAAAATAAGAATAAAACAGTAAAAGGGAGAAGGCAGAATACTGGACTCGACCTCGGGAGAGTTGGGACACCAGCCGTCGACTCCAGTATTTGACTGCAGGTCTTCCATGGTAATAAATACATCAACATTAATTTATACCTCTTACGTTCTGAACTTAAACTTATGAAGAAAATATGTATTTTTCCCTAAATTAAAGTAGACTTTATCATCCTGTACTGTATAAAACTTTGTGTAGGGATTCATGGGTATTAAAGGCTATGTCTAGAAAGTTGAAGCAAGGTTAGACTACTAAAATTATCTCTTCTTGCTCTCAACTTCTTCTTGTCACAGTGCCAACAATGGTGCACCAGAAGGGTTTCTCTCCATCCTCCACTACATCCTACCACACTGCCAGGGATAATATGCAAGAAGAATCCCTGTCCAGTCTCTTTGTCCTGCCATAGTGCCAAAGATGGGATACCAGCAGCATCTCTCGCCACCCTCCACAAGAGTGGAGAATGGCGGAAAGCAAAGTTGATTTTAGGCCTCTACTGATGTGATGAATTAGTCACATGTGCAACACTTATAATTACACTTTTTCACAGTGTTGGACTGAGGAAGCCGCTGGTTAGCGAAACGTTTCCACAATAAAGATCCCCAAGTGTTGCACAAGGTTAGATTATGTTTACTATCATACTTTAGTATATCGAATATTTCACTGAACTCAGAGTTGCAATGTCTTCAAATGTGTGACTAATATCTATCATCAGTAAAAGTTCCATATACCTTTAAAAAGAGAGCCACCACTCTCTTAAGTTTATTTTACATTAAGAACATTTTTAGTTAATATTAGTTTTGTTTATTATATTACTCTCTATGTCTCGCCGGGATATTGAATAGGTTTTAAGTTTTGGGTCAATACTCCATTTTTTCTGATCCCTATATCTTCTCTTTCTGTGTCTGAAACTCTTCAGTAATTTGGCCTCTGACTATACAGAAAGTATCGTTAATGAATATTTTAGTTAATGGGTTTAGGTTTCACATGAACCTGCCAAGTATGGGCCAGTAGGCCTACTGCTGTGTTCCTCCTTCTATTTTCATAAATTTACATTACTTTCATCGGCATTTTCG
>NC_069472.1:1293930-1320423 GCF_026875155.1 Cherax quadricarinatus | reverse complement strand
ATATTTTAAAAGGATGTCCGGTATGGGAAAAAAGGATGACCGGTGGGGGAATAGGAGACCTGGTGTGGGACATAAGGATGACCTGGGATGGGATATAAGGAAGACCTGGTATGGGACATAAGGGTGACTTGGTATGGGATATAAGGATGACCTGGTGTTGGACATAAGGATGACCTGGTATGGGATATAAGGATGACCTGGTGTGGGACATAAGGATAACCTGGTATATGATATAAGGATGACCTGGTGTGGGACATAAGGATGACCTGGTATATGATATAAGGATGACCTGGTGTGGGATATAAGGATGACCTGGTATATGATATAAGGATGACCTGTGTGGGGATATAAGGATGACCTGGTATATAAATAAAAGGGATGAACTGGTGTGGGATATAAGGATGACCTGGTATATGATATAAGGATGACCTGGTGTGGGATATAAGGATGACCTGGTATATGATATAAGGATGACCTGGTGTGGGACATAAGGATGACCTGGTATATGATATAAGGATGACCTGGTGTGGGACATAAGGATGACCTGGTATATGATATATGGATGACCTGGTGTGGGACATAAGGATGGCATGGTATATGATATAAGGATGACCTGGTGCGGGATATAAGGATGACCTGGTATATGATATAAGGATGACCTGGTGTGGGATATAAGGATGACCTGGTATATGATATAAGGATGACCTGGTGTGGGACATAAGGATGACCTGGTATATAAGGATGACCTGGTGTGGGACATAAGGATGGCCTGGTATATGATATAAGGATGACCTGGTGCGGGATATAAGGATGACCTGGTATATGATATAAGGATGACCTGGTGTGGGATATAAGGATGACCTGGTATATGATATAAGGATGACCTGGTGTGGGATATAAGGATGTAGGTCACATCAAAATGAAGACACAACACAATGTAAGAAGGCAACAACTCAAGCAACACACTTGACCTGACCAACACAGTTCATCACAAAACATTTTTCTTCTATCAAAATTTATTCTTGTGTATATACATTGTGAGGAAGAATGACGCAAGTACTTTATTAACTATTCATTACTATATATCACCATTAACTCAAAATTTCAACTTATCTTCAACCATTATTCCTCACAACTTTTCATCAACCGTCTCTTACCACAACTCAATACCAACCATCCACTACCAACCATCCACTACCAACCATCCACTACCAACCATCCAATACCATCCATCCAATACCATCCATCCAATACCATCCACTCATTATCAACCATCTATTAACAACCATCCACTACCAACCATCCACTACCAACTATCCAGTACCAAACCATCCACTTCCAACCATCCACTACCAGCCATCCACTACCAACCATCCAATACCATCCACTCACTATCAACTATCTATTAACAACCGTCCACTACCAACCATCCACTACCAACCATATACTACCAACCGTCCACTACCAACCATCCACTACCAACCATCCAAAACCAATCATCCACTACCAAAACATCCAGTATCAACCATCCAATACCAACCATCCACTACCAACCATCCACTACCAACCATTTACTACCAATCATCCACTACCAACCATCCACTACCAACCATCCAATACCACCATCCAATACCAATCATCCACTACCAACCATCCAATACCATCCACCCACTATCATCCTTCCATTACCAACCATCCACTACCAACCATATACTACCAACCATCCACTACCAACCATCCCCTACCAACCATCCAATAGCATTCACCCACTATCAACCATCCATTACCAAGCATCCACTACGAAGTATCCACTACCAACCATCCACTACCAACCATCAACTAACAACCATCCATACCAACCATATACTACCAACCATCCACTACCACCCATCCCCTACCAACCATCCAATAGCATTCACCCACTATCAACCATCCATTACCAAGCATCCACTACAAAGTATCCACTACCAACCATCCACTACCAACCATCAACTAACAACCATCCACTACCAACTATCCAATACCATCCACCCACTACGAACCTTCCATTACCAACCATGCACTACCAACCATCAATACCAACCATCCACTACCAACCATCTACTACCAACCATCCATTACCAACCATCCACTACCAAACATCCACTACCAACCGTCCACTACCAACCATCCACTACCAACCATCCACTACCAACAATCCAATACCAACCATCCATTACCAACCATCCACTACCAAACATCCACCACCAACTGTCCACTACCAACCATCCACTACCAACCGTCCACTACCAACCGTCCACTACCAACCATCCACTACCAACAATCCAATACCAACCATCCACTACCAACCATCCACTTCCAACCATCCGCTACCAACCATCCAGTACCAACCATCCAATACCAACCATCCACTACATTCCACCCACTGTCAACCATCCATTACCAAGCATACAGTACCAACCATCCAATACCAACCATCCACTACCAACCATCCACTACCATCCATCCACTACCAACCATCGACTACCAACCGTCCATTACCAACCATCCAATACCAACCATACAATACCAACCATCCACTACCAACCATCCAATACCATCCACCCACTGTCAACCATCCATTACCAAGCATCCACTATCAACCATCCACTACCAACCATCCACCCACTATCAACCTTCCATTACCAACCATTCACTAATAATCATCCACTACCAACCATCCACTACCAACCAACCACTACCAACCATCCACTACCAACTGTCCACTACCAACCATCCACTACCAACCATCCAATACCAACCACCCAATACCAACCATCCAGTACCAACCATCCACTACCAACCATCCGATACATTCCACTCACTGTCAACCATCCATTACCAAGCATACAGTACCAACCATCCAATACCAACCATCCACTACCAACCATACACTACCAACCATCCACTACCAACCATCCACTACCAACCATCGACTACCAACCGTCCATTACCAACCATCCAATACCAACCATCCAATACCAATCATCCAATACCAACCATCCACTACCAACCATCCAATACCATCCACCCCACTGTCAGCTATCCATTACCAAGCATCCACTGCCAAGCATCCACTACCAACCATCCTCTACCAACCATCCATTACCAACCATCCACCCACTATCAACCTTCCATTACCAACCATCCACTAATAATCATCCACTACCAACCATCCACTACCAACCAACCACTACCAACCATCCAATACCAACTCTCCACTACCAACCATCCACTACCAACCATCCACTACCAACCATCCAATACGAACCATCCACTACCAAGCATCCACTACCAACCATCCACTACCAACCATCCACTACTAACCCTCCACTACCAACAATCCTCTCCCAACTATCCAATACCAACCATCCACTACCAACCATCCAATACCAACCATCCAATCCCAACCATCCACTACCAACCGTCCAATACCAACCGTCCAATACCATCCATCCAATACCAACCATTCACTACCAACCATCCACTATCAACCATCCACTACCAACAATCCACTACCAACTATCCAATACCAACCATCCACTATCAACCATCCACTACCACCATCCAATACCAACCATCCAATACCAACCGTCCAGTACCAACCGTCCAATACCATCCATAAAATACCAACCATCCACTACCACCCTTTCCACTATCAACCATCCACTACCAACAATCCACTACCAACCATCCAATACCAACCGTCCAATACCAACCGTCCAATACCATCCATAAAATACCAACCATCCACTACCACCCATCCAATACCAACCATCCAATACCAACCATCCAATACCAACCATGCACTACTAACAATCCACTACCATCCATCCAATACCAACCATCCACTACCAACCATCCACCCACTATCAACCTTCCATTACCAACCATCCACTAATAATCATCCACTACCAACCATCCACTACCAACCAACTACCAACCATCCAATACCAACTGTCCACTACCAACCATTCACTATCAACCATCCACTACCAAGCATCCATTACCAACCGTCGCCTACCAACCATCCAGTTTATGTGAACAACATTTATCTGTTTATGTGAATGTTCAGTGAGTGTTCTATTCCAGATCAAAGTGTTCAGTGGATGTTCTCTCTCTCTCTGATCAACTTGTTTATTAAATGCTCTAACCCATATCAGCGTGTTCAGTACATGTTTTTTACCAGATCGACATTGAATGTGAATAAAGAGTCAAGAAAATTTCCCAGACATCTTGAATTTCTAAAGAAAAGCCTGTCTTGAATTAGTCAGTTACTGGCTCACAAAAATCTTGTCTTAGATCAAGTAATTGATGGGTTAACACAAACTTTCTATATTTTTACTTAAGAGTCCCTCACATTATTTCTACATGATTACTCATAAGTCCCTCATATCGTCCTTGTATAGTTACTCATATGGTCTTTCACATTTTTTTAAACCATCGAGTTGGTTTGCTTTGGTTCTAAGTTCACTTTAAACCTACATTTCATTATTGTCATCTTGGATAACAATCGTAGTGTTATGTGAGGTCTTCTACCTCCAGTCAAACTGTAGTTTCCTTGTAGTTGCTGTCAAGGAACTAGATAAATTAGCAGTAATTAGAAACACAGAAGAAAGCACAGAGATATGAACAATGAACTTCGAGAGAAGAAAATTAAGTCCTTCTGTTTACTTTAAGGACACTGCCAAACATCTTTTCTGATACTGATTCCATTAAATAATAAGCGTTCATATGTAAAAAATAATGGTAGTACAAATTTTTAATATATTAATAAAGCAATTTTTTACTGTTTTTAATGTTAATCAATGTTGCATAACTTATGGAATGTCGTAAAATTAAGGCAACCCATGATATAAAATAATAATGTCAGTTTATATAAAATCGAAATTGTCATTAATATTTTTTGTGACATCTGTCATCCTCAGAGTTATCTCTGAGTTACCAGACCTTGCCACGTGGAGGCCAGTGGTTCGTCTTTAAGGTCCACCCACCCACTTACTGTGCTTTTGAAGTTTTCCCCAGGTTCATGTGTCCAGGAGTCCATCTGTGTCCCCTCAGATAATCTCCTTTCCCCACTTCCCCAAGGTCTGCCTCAGCAACCAGTATCCTTGTCTTCCCAGGTCCATGTGTCCAGGAGTCCATCTGTCCGCCTTCAGATATTCTCCCTTTCCCACTTCTCCAGGATAACCTTGCCTTTCTCAGGTCCATGTGTCTAGGAGTCCATCTGTGTCCCCTCAGATAATCTCCCTTCCCCACTTCCCCAAGGTCTGCCTCAACCAGCATCCTCGCCTTTCCCAGGTCCATGTGTCCAGGAGTCCATCTGTGTCCCCTCAGATATTCTCCCTTCCCCACTTCCCCAAGGTCTGCCTCAACAACCAGCATCCCCGTCTTTCTCAGGTCCATGTGTCCAGGAGTCCATCTGTCCGCCTTCAGATATTTCCCCTTCCCCACTTCCCCGGGGTATTCTCGCCTTTCCCAGGTTCATGTGTCCAGGATTCCATCCGTGGGCCCCCGGATGTCTCCCCTTCCTCACTTCCCTTAGGATATCTTCCAGCCTCAGCCTTCCCCAGGTTATGTATCCCGAAGTCAGCTCAGCCGCCCTCAGTGATCTAGCCAGATGAGAACGAGGCCTTGTTTAGCTGGTCTACGGTAGAGACTGTCCAGGTGGGTGGAATTACAGGAGGGGACACACAGAAATCTGCGTCCTGTAATTACACCCACCAAGACAGTCTAGACCGTAGGTCAGCCAGACGCAGCCAAGCTACCGTCCAGTTCGACCACCAAGGTCTGGCCACTCAGTGAAAATTTGGGAGTTCTATTTGTTATACGATTCATCTATATTAAATGCAAGTGTTTATACTTTATCAGCAGTTTAAGTGTGTTTGTGAATGTTTTATTGTGTGTTGATGAGTGTTTGTGTGTTAATGTGTTTGTTCACCTCCACCAGAACTGTAATAAATGTTGAACATTTTA
Organism: Cherax quadricarinatus; assembly: GCF_026875155.1. Taxonomy (NCBI): domain Eukaryota; kingdom Metazoa; phylum Arthropoda; class Malacostraca; order Decapoda; family Parastacidae; genus Cherax; species Cherax quadricarinatus. Next base: position 1,314,408 of record NC_069472.1, on the reverse strand, counting down.
GTTTTATTTGGTTATTTGCCTTATGTATTTGCGAGACGAGACCACAACCGGAAATAAATCCATTTATCGACTTTTTTTGTGTTATCCTGGGAAATTTCATATTACTGTGTAGATCATTGTGGAATTTGTTTTTACCTGAACCTGCACCTGTACCTTTCACCTGTACCTGCACCTGTACCTCATCTGACGTGCCACTGTACCTGTACTGAAACCTGAAATGCACCCGTACTGCACTGTACCTGCAACTGTCCTGCCTGTTTACCTGCACCTGTACCTGAAACTGTACCTGCACCTGTACTTGCACCTGTACTGCCCTTACTGCACTGTCTGCACTTCCTGCACTGTACTGAAACCTGTCCTGCACCTGCACCGTCCCTTTGCATCTGTACTGACCTGTACCTGCACCTGTACTAAACAAATTTTCAATACACACTTATTTTTTACACTCTTTTGTGCATTTCCGCAAACCAACTTCCGGATTTCACCATCTTGTTTACCGCAAAAACTATGCACGTGCGCGCGCGCACTAACATACTAACACACACTCATCGCCTCTTACACTAATATGATGTAATCACTTGTACCAAACCACACAGCGTCAACTATGTACACACACAAATTTATGTACACAAATTTGTACACATTCATGTTACACTCTCCCTAAAGGTTTGGGTTAAATTAATTTTTGTCTTTTTCAAAATAAAATCGAAACTTGGAGGCGTAAAAAATCATCTTCCTAAATGTTCGGGAATTCATTTAACTTCATATATTTCAATAATCTGAGAAGAACAAAAGAAATAAGGGACACGGGAAGCAGGTCTACTGACCATGCGGAGCGGGTCCATTTCCCCCCCCCGTATTAGTCAATGCAAACTCAGTCTGGTCACCTCCACTCAATTAAGGAGCACGGCACAGACCCGGGCAGCACAAGCTTTATCGGTCTAACTCCACCCACCACACCACTCATGTATTTATCAAACCTATTTTTAGAAATACACAACGTTTTTTAGTCTCAATAACTGTGTTCGGGAGTTTGTTCCACTCACCACAACTCTTTTTCCCAAACCATGTTTTCCTATATCCTTCCTGAATCTTAATTTTTTCCAACTTGAAACATTGTGGGGAGTCCTGTTTTGGCTGGAAATTTTCAGACACTTTTTAAACATCCACTTTATTTATTTATTTTTTCCATTTATAACACTCGATATATCCCCCTATTCTACGCCTTTCGAGAGGAGTGCAGATTTTAAGGGCCTCTGTCTCTCCTCATAGGGAAGATTTCGATACATTGAGATCATTTTTTTATCATTTTTCCTCTGTACGTTTTCCAGAGCAATTTATATCCATTCTTGTAATAACGGTGATCAGAACGAGCAGCATAATCTAAATGAGGCCAAACCCAAAGGATAACAGTTGAAGAACAACCTGAGGACTTCTATTATTTTTTTCTAGATATGAGCCAAGAATTCTGTTAGCTTTTATTGCGAAACATGCACTTTGTCTTGGTTTTAGATTACTGCTAACCAGAACTCCTAAATTCCTTTTCGCATTCAGAGTTTTAAAGGTCTACTTTAAATTTAGTTTAATATGGGGGCCGGGTTTTTTTTCCCCTGCCCAACATTTGAACTTTGGGCATTTGTAAATATTAAACTGCATCTGCCACTTCTACGACAACTGCATCAGTCTTTTCAATTCATCCTGGAGTGCTCTAGGTCTCATTAGAATAAATTTTTTGTTTAGTTTAGTTTTTTGTTTATTATGCACCCCATATCATCCTGGGGGCGGTAGTCAAAAGTTCGAGGTACATAATTGGTCCAGGGGACTGGGCCTCAAAGTTTTGAATGCTAGCAAGTTACAGAGGTAATGATTCACAATTTACAAGGGTAATGAAATTCACAATTTACAAAGGTAAATGAACTCGAATAATTGGACGGCCTATTTTGGTTCATCACAAATTTGCTTATGTCGCTATTTATTCCTCCTTTGGTGGTGTGTGTGTGGGGTGTTAGTTTTGGTAAGGGCTCAGCAATAAATTTGTTGTGATTTTATTCATGTCTTAAGTTAGGTTTGTTCAAGTTTTTATGTTTATTTGGTGGCTTTAGATTTTTTTTTTTTTTTTTTTTGGGTACTTTGATACTTATAGTTGGTGGTTATCGTGGCATGGTATTTTTTGTGCTTATTTTGTGTATATGTCTTAGATTTTTGGATATGTCTTAGATTTTTGGATATGTCTTAGATTTTTGGATATGTCTTAGATTTTGATTATGTCTCATGTTTTAATTTGTAGTGATCATGTCTTGTATTAGACGGTGGTAATGTTATCTTAGTTGGTAGCTCTTAGATTTTCTTTTTGCATATATGATATGTAATAGTTGGTGGTAATTATGTCTTAAAACTTTTCTCCACATGTTATGTCTTAGCTGGTGGTGTGTGTGTTAGTTTTGGTAATAGCTCATGTCATAAGTTTGTTTGTTATGCCCTTTCTTAGGGTGTTCATGTTATGTCTATTTGGTTGTTCTTAGAGTTTCTGGGGTTACATATATGATACAGTAGGTGGTTGTTAGAGTTTCTGGGAGTTACATATATGATACAGTAGGTGGTTGTTAGAGTTTCTGGGGGTTACATGATATAAATACAGTTGGTGGTTGTTAGAGTTTCTGGGGGTTACATGATATGATACAGTTGGTGGTTGTTAGAGTTTCTGGGGGTTACATGATATGATACAGTTGGTGGTTGTTAGAGTTTCTGGGGGTTACATAATATGATACAGTTGGTGGTTGTTAGAGTTTCTGGGGGTTACATGATATGATACAGTTGGTGGTTGTTAGAGTTTCTGGGGTTACATGATAGATAAGTTGGTGGTTGTTAGAGTTTCTGGGGGTTACATGATATGATACAGTTGGTGGTTGTTAGAGTTTCTGGGGGTTACATGATATGATACAGTTGGTGGTTGTTAGAGTTTCTGGGGGTTACATGATATGATACAGTTGGTGGTTGTTAGAGTTTCTGGGGTTACATAAATTTTGATACAAGTTGGTGGTTGTTTAGAGTTTCGGGGGGTTACATGATATGATACAGTTGGTGGTTGTTAGAGTTTCTGGGGGTTACATGATATGATACATTTGGGTGGTTGTTAGAGTTTCGGGGGTTACATAATATGATTACATTTGGTGGTTGTTAGAGTTTCTGGGGGTTACATGATATGATACAGGTGGTTGTTAGAGTTTCTGGGGGTTACATGATATGATACAGTTGGTGGTTGTTAGAGTTTCTGGGGGTTACATGATATGATACAGTTGGTGGTTGTTAGAGTTTCTGGGGGTTACATGATATGATACAGTTGGTGGTTGTTAGAGTTTCTGGGGGTTACATGATTGATACAGTTGGTGGTGATCGTCACAAGTATTTTTTGTGTTATTTTGTGCTCATATCTTAAATTTTTTTTTAATGTCTTAGTTTGGTTATGTCTGATATCTTGGTTTTATGTGTATATTAAGTTTGATGTGTATGTTTCATGTCTTAAATTTGTTGTGATTGTCATGTCATAGTTGGATGTGTATTCTTTATGCCCATAGCTGCAAGTTATTAGATTTTTTTGTGTGTTATATTTATATTTTTGGTGTAATTGTTGTCTTTAAAAATTTTTGTGATTATGTATGTCTTGGTTGGTGGTTGTGGTGGTGGTGGGTGTGTTTGTGTGTGTGTGTATGTTTTGTGTGGGGGTTTTGTGTGTGTTTGTTGTGTGTTATGTTGTGGTGTGTGTGTGTGTGTATGTGTGTTTTGGGGTGGTGTGTATGTGGTGTGTGTGTGTGTGTATTGTGTGTGGTGTGTGTGTGTATGTGTGTGTGTGTGTGTTTTGTATGTGTGTGTGTGTGTGTGTGTGTGTATGTGTTGTGTGTGTGTGTGTGTAGGTATGTGTGTGTTTGTGTGTGTTGTGTGTTGTGTTTTGTGTGTGTGTGGTATGTGTGTGTGTGTGTGTGTGTGTGTGTGTATTTTGGTGTGTGTAATGTTTTGTGTTGGTTGGTTGTGTGTGTGTTTAGATTTGGTTATGACTCATGTCTTAGTTGGAGGTATATGTCTTAGTTTTGGTGCTCATGTTATGACTTTGTTGTTGATGTCTTGGTGTATGTCTCATGTCTTGAATTTGTTGTGATTATGTCATGTCTTAGTTGAATGTGTTCATGTTAAGTCTTAGTTGGTGGTTCTTAGATTTTTTGTGTAGATGATATGTTATAGTTGGTGATGATCGTGACCTCATATTATAAGTGGATGACTTAGTTTTTTGTATTTATGTTGTAAAGTCTGGAGAATGAATGAGTAAACTTTTATTAATTCTCTGATTACAGCTGATGTGCTGAATGATCTCATTCGCTCATGACATACCATAAATTATGTGACATTGTTTTAAAATAAGAATTAAACAGTAAAAGGAACAAGGCAGAATACTGGACTCGACCTCGGGAGAGTTGGGACACCAGCCGTCGACTCCAGTATTTGACTGCAGGTCTTCCATGGTAATAAATACATCAACATTAATTTATACCTCTTACGTTCTGAAGTTAAACTTATGAAGAAAATATGTATTTTTGCCTTAAACACATGTAGTTTAAGTTCCCTAAATTCAAGTAGACTTTATCATCCTATACTATATAAACGTTAGTGTAGGGATTCATGGGTATTAAAGGCTATGTCTAGAAAGCTGAAGCAAGGTTAGACTACTAAAATTATCTCTTCTTGCTCTTAACTTCTTCTTGTCACAGTGCCAACAATGGTGCACCAGAAGGGTTTCTCTCCATCCTCCACTACATCCTACCACACTGCCAGGCATAATATGCAAGAAGAATCCCTGTCCAGTCTCTTTGTCCTGCCATAGTGCCAAAGATGGGATACCAGCAGCATCTCTCGCCACCCTCCAAAAGAGTGGAGATTGGCGGAAAGCAAAGTTGATTTTAGGCTTCTACTGATGTGATAAATTAGTCACATGTGCAACACTTACAATTACACTTTTTCACAGTGTTGGACTGAGGAAGCAGCTGGTTAGCGAAACGTTTCCACAATAAAGATCCCCAAGTGTTGCACAAGGTTAGATTATGTTTACTATCATACTTTAGTATATCGAATATTTCACTGAACTCAGAGTTGCAATGTCTTCAAATGTGTGACTAATATCTATCATCAGTAAAGGTTCCATATACCTTTAAAAAGAGAGCCACCACTGTCTTAAGTTTATTTTACATTAAAAACATTTTTAGTTAATATTAGTTTTGTTTATTATATTACTCTCTATGTCTCGCCGGGATATTGAATAGGTTTTAAGTTTTGGGTCAATACTCCATTTTTTCTGATCCCTATATCTTCTCTTTCTGTGTCTGAAACTCTTCAGTAATTTGGCCTCTGGCTATATAGAAAGTATCGTTAATGAATATTTTAGTTAATGGGTTTAGGTTTCACATGGACCTGCCAAGTATGGGCCAGTAGGCCTACTGCTGTTTTTCCTCCTTTCTTATGTTTTAAAAATTTAATTATCTTCAGTCGGCATTTTCGACTGAAGATGATGTAAATATGTAAGAACAAATGTTGTGGAACATCTGGTGCAACATTTTGGGCAGTGTGGACAGGATAGAGTTGAGAGCAAAAAGAGATGATTCTAGTAGTCTAACCTTGCTTCAACTTTCTAGACAGATAACACTTAATAAACCACTACCTGGAGATAATTTTCCCACATTCTCTCCAGGTTAGTGGTTTATATTCTTGTTACTCCCACTATTTAGCAACAATATTCATGACTTATTTGTTTAAAACTTATAAATTTCGCCCTTGAAGCTGAGCTTCTGTCCAAATAGCAAACTGCAGTCGTAGTGAAGAAAAAAACACGGAAAGGGGGGGTTTTGGAACCCATGAAAAGTGAACCGTAAAACTTCAGGCCAATGCAATTCGGAGTCAGTAGTAAAGGAAGAGACACATTTAAGAACAGAGCGAAACGTTGACCATTGTCCAAAAAAAGTTTGCTCTGCAGTGTGTACTGATTCTTGGAAACTTAATTTAGTTGAAACACTTTCTTGAGCAACTTTTTTTTAAATATAAGTTGAAGAAAGTTTTCCACTATGTTCGTCTCTGTTACTTGCAAACTTAAATGTGTCATCATGATTGCCTGATTAAATTTACATTATTTAACGAAAAAAAAGTAACATTGTTTTGTTAATTAGTTTTTAGTATTAATGTAATTGAAGAGGAAGTAATTCAAATAACGCCTGTCATGTTTATTAACCGGGAAGAATTTGATAAATTTTGTGAGTTAAATTTCTGCAGCAGCCGACATAAACAATCTTGGTGTTCCCTGAAGCTAATTAATGTGGAGGATGATCTAACTACACACATATCTAAATACTCTCCAGAACTGGGAAAAGTACTTGTTAACTATTTTCCAAAACGTCGTCATAAGTTTTTTTTTCTCCAATGTACGAGTTATTTATGTATTGTTGCAGTCACGGTATTGTGCTTTTTTGTTCTTCCTCGATACAGTACTGCGATATTTTATTTTCACGAAACTGGTGATTTTTTTATACGATACATAAGTGCATACAAAAATCTGCAACAAACATTAATTACTCTGAGCACTGTCCATCAAAACCAAATAACCAGACTTTACCAAACATTTTTCCTGAAGAGAGATGTGATGGATGACGTCATTCACTACAATCCCCTAAATTGTAACACTGATTATTTAAAAAAAAACAATAAAAAGGGAAAATTGCCTCAGAAATGTGCTTGGACCTGTCAAAAGTAACACCACACCCGTCGATCCCTCAGTCTGACTACGTCAAGAGTAACACCACCACCAGTCGATCCCTCAGTCTGGCTACGTCAAGAGTAACAACACCACCAGTCGATCCCTCAGTCTGGCTACGTCAAGAGTAACAACACCACCATTTGATCCCTCAGTCTTTCTAACTCCAACCCTCCCCTTTTGAGCATCAAACTTCAAAATTTTCCCCCCTGACTCTTACATCATTAGCTGCCTCACGTACCGCTCAGGTAGCTGTGTGTTGGCTTGGGCGAAACGTTGTCAATAATCTTATTTACGCATGTGCGTCTACTTTTCCCTTGTGTCGGTAATGAAAGCAATTTATCTCCAAGTTATGTTTAAAACTATTAATATAATGTGACATAAATTAAAATAATAAAGTATAATATTTACAAAATAAACATAACATATAATATAGCAAAGCATAATATAACCCTCTTACCAAGAAAAAGAACGGGATAAAAGAAGGTAGGAAGCTTGGTGACCAAGTTGGATCATCGGGAGGTAAAGTTTGTTGAGTCACCCGGTCAAATCTTCCTGGAATACTTTAACCTACTTTTTATTGTATTTATTTCATTCATCGTAGAATTAACGTGGGAAAAATGTGAGTGGTGCATTGAGATCTTGTGGAGACTAACAAATTAAACCATGAAGCAAAGATGGAATGTATGAGAGTATTGTTATAACCGATGCACTTATAATGGGTTGTGAAGTATGAGTGGTGAGTTTTGCTGCAAGAAGACTGGGGACATGGAACTCAATGTCTGAGGGCAATGTAGAGAATCCATAGTAAAGAAAAAATTAGGAAAGGGGGTGCGTATTACCAAACAATTATACATGTAGAGAGGATGGAACGAAATAAAATGGCTTCGGAGGAGAAAAAATCTATAGTGGGGGGATGGGGGGGTCCGGGTCGGCCCCTAAGGAGGAGTTTGGAGGCAGGGGATAAGGAGGGTTTTGTGAGGGGAGATGCTTGGACTTTGAGGGAAGCAAAAAATGTATGTTAGATAAGAGGGAATGGGACCAGGTTGTTTTAAAGGGTTTGAAAGTGTTGTTTGAGTGTGAATACTGGAGATATAAATTACAGAGCCAACACTCTGAAGGAGGGGTGTTAATGTTGCAATTTCATAACTGTGGTGTGAGTGCGCCTCTTGCAAGACAGTGATGGAGTGATTGATGAAAGTTTTTCTCTCTCGGGCCACCCTGCCTTGGTGGGTCACCCTGCCTTGGTGCGTCACCCTGTCTTGGTGGGCCACCCTGCCTTGGTGGGAAACGGACGATGTGTTAATAAAAAAATAAACGATGATAATTATAATCTTACATTACTACAAGTACATGATACAATTATTACAGACCAGCTGACATTGTTGACGGGATCCATCCATCTAAACAAGCGATAACAATAACTACTCACAACTAGGTGAACAAGTGATAACAATAACGACTCACTACTAGGTGAACAAGTGATAACAATAACGACTCACTACTAGGTGAACAAGTGATAACAATAACTACTTACTACTAGGTGAACAAGTGATAACAATAACTACTCACTACTAGGTGAACAAGTGATAACTACTCACAACTAAGTGAACAAGTGATAACAATAACGACTCACTACTAGGTGAACAAGTGATAACAATAACGACTCACTACTAGGTGAACAAGTGATAACAATAACTACTTACTACTAGGTGAACAAGTGATAACAATAACTACTCACTACTAGGTGAACAAGTGATAACAATAACTACTCACTACTAGGTGAACAAGTGATAACAACTACTCACTACTAGGTGAACAAGTGATAACAATAACTATTCACAACTAGGTGAACAAGTGATAACAACTACTCACTACTAGGTGAACAAGTGATAACAAATACTTACTACTAGGTGAACAAGTGATAACAATAACTACTTAATACTAGGTGAACAAGTGATAACTTACTACTAGGTGAACAAGTGATAACAATAACTACTCACTACTAGGTGAACAAGTGATAACAATAACTACTCACTACTAGGTGAACAAGTGATAACAATAACTACTCACTACTAGGTGAACAAGTGATAGAAATAACTACTTACTACTAGGTGAACAAGTGATAACAATAAATACTCACAACTAGGTGAACAAGTGATAACTTACTACTAGGTGAACAAGTGATAACAACTACTCACTACTAAGTGAACAAGTGATAACAAAAACTACTTACCACTAGGTGAACAAGTGATAACAATAACTACTTGCTACTAGGTGAACAAGTAATAACAATAACTACTCACTACTAGGTGAACAAGTGATAACAATAACTTCTCACTACTAGGTGAACAAGTGATAACAATAACTACTTACGACTAGGAGAACAAGTGATAATAATAACTATATGCTACTAGGTGAACAAGTGATAACAAAAACTACTTACAACTAGGTGAACAAGTGATAACAATAACTACTTACCACTAGGTGAACAAGTGATAACAATAACTACTTACAACTAGGTGAACAAGTGATAACAATAACTACTTACCACTAGGTGAACAAGTGATAACAAAAACTACTTACAACTAGGTGAACAAGTGATAACAAAAACTACTTACCACTAGGTGAACAAGTGATAACAAAACTACTTACAACTAGGTGAACAAGTGATAACAAAAACTACTTACAACTAGGTGAACAAGTGATAACAATAACTACTTACCACTAGGTGAACAAGTGATAACAATAACTACTTACCACTAGGTGAACAAGTGATAACAAAAACTACTTACTACTAGGTGAACAAGTGATAACAAAAACTACTCACTACTAGGTGAACAAGTGATAATAACTACTCACTACTAGTGAACAAGTGATAACAAAAACTGCTTACCACTAGGTGAACAAGTGATAACAAAAACTACTTACTACTAGGTGAACAAGTGATGACAAGAACTACTTACTACTAGGTGAACAAGTGATAACAATAACTACTTACAACTAGGTGAACAAGTGATAACAATAACTACTTACTACTAGGTGAACTAGTGATAACAATAACTACTTACAACTAGGCGAACAAGTGAAAACAATAACTACTTACTACTAGGTGAACAAGTGATAACAATCACTACTTACTACTAGATGAACAAGTGATAACAATCACTACTTACTACTAGGTGAACAAGTGATAACAATAACTACTTAATACTAAGTGAACAAGTGATAACTTACTACTAGGTGAACAAGTGATAACAACAACTACTCACAACTAGGTGAACAAGTGATAACAATAACTACTCACTACTAGGTGAACAAGTGATAACAATAACTACTTGCTACTAGGTGAACAAGTGATAACAATAACTACTCACTACTAGGTGAACAAGTGATAACAATAACTACTTACTACTAGGAGAACAAGTGATAACAATAACTACTCACAACTAGGTGAGCAAGTGATAACAATAACTACTCACTACTAGGTGAACAAGTGATAACAATAACTACTTGCTACTAGGTGAACAAGTGATAACAATAACTACTTACTACTAGGTGAACAAGTGATAACAATAACTACTTAATACTAGGTGAACAAGTGATAACTTACTTCTAGGTGAACAAGTGATAATAACTACTCACAACTAGGTGAACAAGTGATAACAATAACTACTTACTACTAGGTGAACAAGTAATAACAATAACTACTCACTACTAGGTGAACAAGTGATAACAATAACTACTCACTACTAGGTGAACAAGTGATAACAATAAGTGCTTACTACTAGGTGAACAAGTGATAACAATAACTACTCACTACTAGGTGAACAAGCGATAACAATAACTACTCACTACTAGGTGAACAAGTGATAACAATAACTACTCACTACTAGGTGAACAAGCGATAACAATAACTACTCACTACTAGGTGAACAAGTGATAACTTACTACTAGGTGAACAAGTGAAAACAATAACTACTCACTACTAGGTGAACAAGCGATAACAATAACTACTCACTACTAGGTGAACAAGTGATAACATAACTACTCACTAAAAGTGAACAAGTGATAACAAAACTACTTACAACTAGACTTAAGAAATCGTAATGAACAATTTTCAAATAACCATACCCCGGCCGGGATTGAACCCGCGGTCATAGGGGTCCAAAACTCCACCCGTCGCGCTTGCCACTAGACCAGCTACCAAAAATAAGATTCTCAACTTAGGTATATTTCTACACCATAGGAAAGTTTAACACAGCACCTCCTGGGGGACCACAAATGCAAAATTTTTAAGACGAATCTCCAGCTAGCGTGGCCGTGACGAAACTCTAGTCAAGTCCCTTCACTTCCGTCAACATGACTTAAGAAATCGTAATGACAACGATTGCAAATAAACCATTTCCCCGGCGATTGAAACCCGCGGTCATAGAGTCCAAAACTCCAGCCGTCGCGCTAGTCCACTAGACCAAACTAGCCATTCCTAGTGGCTAGCGCGACGGGCTGGAGTTTGAGACTCTATGAACCCGGGTTCAATTCCCGGCCGGGGGTATGGTTTTATTTGGCAATCGTGTCATTACATTCTTAAGCTGTTGACGGCAGGTGAAGGGCCCTTTACTAGAGTTCGTCAGGCACCGCTAGCTGGAGATTCGTCTGTAAAAACTTGCATTTGTGTCACAGAGGTGCCGTCTACTTTCCATGTGTAGAAATATACCTAGTTTGGGTGAAATCTTATGTGCTACTGGGTTTGTGGCTAGCGCGACGGGCTGGAGTTTTGAGACTCTATGACCGCGGGTTCAATCCCGGCCGGGGTTTTGGTTTTATTTTGGCCCAAACGTGTCATACGATTTCTTAGTCATGTTGACGGCAGTGAAGGGCCTTGAGCTAGGTTCGTCACGGGCCACGCTAGCTGAGATTCGTCCCCGTAAAACTTGCATTTGTGGTCACCCCCGTCCTGTGCTAACTTTTCCTATGGTTTTAGGGAAATATACCTAGTTGGATGATTCTTATTGTGGCTAGCTGTTCCCAGTGGCTAGCCGCGACGGGCCTGGTTTTTGAGACTCTATACCCGCTGTTTCAATCCCGGCCCGGGGGGATGGTTTACTTACAACAGGGAACAAGTGATAACAATAACATTTACTGTTAGGGGAACAATAAGCAATAAACTTACTACAGGTGAACAATGATAACAATAACTCACTGCTAGGGAAAAATTGGGCAATTACTACTAGGTGAGCAAGTGATAACTTACTACTAGGTGAGCATGTGATAACTTACTACTAAGTGAACAAGTGATAACAATAACTACTAACTACTAGGTGAGCATGTGATAACTTACTACTAGGTGAACAGGAGCAACAAGTGTCAGGAAACTTGGCGGGATTGATCCAAGTGTAACACTGAGCATATTATTACCACTGTCAACCTCATAATTATCTGTGAGTTACCAGATCTTGCTACGTGGAGGCAAGTAGTTCGTCTTTAAGGTCCACTTACTGTGTTTTTGATGGTTTCCCCAGGTTCATGTGTCCCCTCAGATATTCTCCCTTCCTTACTTCCTATCCAGGAGTCCATCTGTGTCCCCTCAGATATTCTCCCTTCCTTACTTCCTATCCAGTAGTCCATCTGTGTCATCTCAGATATTCCCCCTTCCTTACTTCCTATCCAGGAGTCCATCTGTGTCCTCTCAGATATTCTCCCTTCCTTACTTCCTATCCAGGAGTCCATCTGTGTCCTCTCAGATATTCTCCCTTCCTTACTTCCTATCCAGGAGTCCATCTGTGTTCCCTCAGATATTCTCCCTTCCCCACTTCCCATCCTACACTTCCTATCCTACACTTCCTATTCTACACTTCCCATCCTACACTAAGTCTTCCTCAGGTTCATGTGTCCAGGAGTCCATCTGTGTCCCCTCAGATATTCTCCCTTCCCCACTTCCCATCCTAGACTTCCTATCCTACACTTCCTATCCTACACTTCCTATTCTACACTTCCCATCCTACACTAAGTCTTCCCCAGGTTCATGTGTCCAGGAGTCCAACTGTGTCCCCTCAGATATTCTCCCTTCCCCACTTCCAATCCTACACTTCCTATCCTGCACTTTCTATCCTACACTTCCTGTCCTACACTTCCTATCCTACACTTCCTATCCTACATTTCCTATGCTATACTTCCTATCCTACACTTCCCATCCTACACTTCCTATCCTACACTTCCTATCCTACACTTCCTATCCTACACTTCCTATCCCAACTTTTCCATCTAAGTCTTCCCCGGGAATTCATCCGTGGGCCCCCGGATGTCTTCCCTTGAAGTCTGGTGATGCCTCACCTAGTCCCACCCCCGATCCGTGGTCAGCAAGTCCCACCCCAGGTCCGTGGTTCCAGGTATACACCCGTCACCACTTCCCTGAGGTCAGCAAGTCCCACCCCAGGTCCGTGGATCCAGGTATACACCCGTCACCACTTCCCTGAGGTCAGCAAGTCCCACCCCAGGTCCGTGGTTCCAGGTATTCACCCTTCACCACTTCCCTGAGGTCAGCAAGTCCCACCCCAGGTCCGTGGATCAAGGTATTCACCCTTCACCACTTACCTGAGGTCAGCAAGTCCCTCCCGAGGTCCGAGGTTCCAGGTATTCACCCTTCACCACTTCCATGAGGTCAGCAAGTCCCACCCCAGGTCAGTGGATCCAGGTATTCACCCTTCACCACTTCCCTGAGGTCAGCAAGTCCCACCCCAGGTCCATGGTTCCAGGTATTCACCCATCACCAGTTCCATCAGGTCAGCAAGTCCCACCGCAGGTCAGTGGATCCAGGTATTCACCCTTCACCACTTCCCTGAGGTCAGCAAGTCCCACCCCAGGTCTGTGGTTCCAGGTATTCACCCTTCACCACTTCCCTGATGTCAGCAGTCCCACCCCAGGTCCGTGGTTCCAGGTATTCACCCTTCACCACTTCCCTGAGGTCAGCAAGAACCACCCCAGGTCCGTGGTTCCAGGTATTTACCCTTCACCACTTCCCTGAGGTCAGCAAGTCCCACCCCAAGGTCCGTGGTTCCAGGTATTCACCCTTCACCACTTCCCTGAGGTCAGCAGTCCCACCCCAGGTCCGTGGTTCCAGGTATTCACCTTTCACCACGTCCTGAGGTCAGCAAGTCCCACCCCAGGTCCGTGGATCCAGGTATTCACCCTTCACCACGTCCCTGAGGTCAGCAGTTTCAGCCAGCCTTGAAGCACTGTCCATATATGATATTACTACACAGGTGTATATATATCAGTATACGAAGGTAGATGTTATTACAGAGGAGGACACGCAGATAATCTGCGCTCTGTAATAACATCCTCCTGGACAGACTCGAACGTCGACTACCTGAGACAAGAGAGATCTCTATCACAGTTCGTCCACCAAGAACTGGCCACTAGTCAAAATTTGGAACATATATTTATATTTAATATTGTTCTTATGTTAATGGTTAGCTTGATTAATTATTTAATTGTATAAGTGCATTTGTGAACGTATTTATGTTCGTAGATTATTGTCGTTGTGTGAACGTTAACGGCGAGTGACGCGTCAAGCGCTGAAGAAAAAACTAAATATATATAAGAGTTTATAATTTTGAAAGTGCTCTTGATCGTACTTGCTCTGCTGGCAAAATTGAAGCACGACATATAATCATTGCTTATTGTTACGTAATATTTGATCGAGAAGGGACTGCGATTTCTGTTAAAGGTTACGAGGGGGAGGACACTGCCACCACTTTGTTTTAAATGTCAATGAAGAATGAGGTGGGATAAAGAGCAGAAGATATTATGATATCAGTATCAATGGGTATGATGAAGTGCGATTTGATTGGCAAACCACATGTGAATTATGCTGTGTAACCTTCCTAGATGCAAAATCCAAGTACCGCTAGCATGATCACAGGATACAGTTCAGTAATTGCATCGGAGCATATTGTGTCCGTTGCAATTTGCAGTGTAAAGATAAGAGAAACAGTTTATTAATGTTTAGTCATAATATGTCCTATGATTTAGGGGTAATTTTAAAAGACTTGAGAGTGGATAAATATGAAATTGAGGGTCATTCAAAACAAGCACTTAAATTCTTAAGAATTTAAGTGCTTTTTAGATTTCAGGATTCTCTGAGTTTGGTAAATGGATGTCTTTCCAGTTTAGCAAAACAGCATATCAAGGCAGGTAATTATTCTCAAGGACGCACCTAAGGATACTCTTATTATATAAAGGCAAACAGGTGCTATGTTATGACTATATTGACAGTTTAAAAAAGAAATCGGGGAAACAAAGTTGCCAAGAGAAATTTCTTAATTCATTGAGAAATAGTCACATTAGCCAGGAAGATTATGACAATGTTGTGAAAGTTGTCCAGTTGGGGAAATGCAAAACTTTAGGTGATTACTTGATGTTGTATCTCAAGACAGATGTGGGATTGTTAGATGATGTCTTCATGGAGTGGCCTAAAACACTCAAAGATATTTACAGTTTAGACGTTAGTAATTATATCAGTTTGCCCTCTATTATTTTGGATGTTTTCTTGTTAAAAACAAAAGTAAAATTAGATATTTTACATTTCCATGAATTATATGATCTGATAAAAAGGAATCTCAAATGGGGATTCAGTCAATGTACCAAGTCTGATAATCCTTAAATTAACACCAATTTTGATAGAGTGGGATGGGTACTCATAATTTATATCTTGACTTTAATTCATTGTATACCAGTGTTATGGTTGAAGCTCTACCGCACAATGGTATAAGAAAATTATCTAATGAAGACTAGATTCCTTGTTTTTGTGTTAACTAAGGTATCAGTGAGTGAGATAAAGGTTATTGGATTGAATGTGACACCAAACCAGTAAATCCTGAGGTAGCTAGACGAACAATGAACTTCCTTGATATTATCACACATGAATATATCAGAACACATGTTATCTCCTTATTCTGAGTCTGCTTTGAAAAATGAAGGTAGAAAGATACCCAAATTTAATACGAAATTAGTAGCTGCCCATCTTCCACAGAAACATTATCTAGTGAGTTTGGAATTACTTCACCTTTTAATGGATCTTGGGTTGGAGATAGAAAAAGTTCATGCAGTATATGAATATAATCAGGCAAATATGTTAGTGCCCTTCATTAGAACTAATATTGAACAACAAACTGCTACACAATGTTCCATCAAGATTAAACTGACTAACAATGGCATTTACGGTAAATAATTACTTAATATCACAAAGTATGGTGAGACCAATAAATATATAAAGGATGAGAAAGCATTTGCTAGAGCTGTCAATGACACCTTTTTGAAAAATATTAAGCATTTGAATCAAGACAAAGGGATTTGCACGTTCACCAAACCGAAATTAACTTGTGATCAACCTCTATCTAGGTTTTCAAATTTTCGAGATTGCTAAGAAGAAATTGTATTATTTTTGGTATAATTAAAACATTATGGAGATGATATAAGACTGCTGTACAGTAATGCAAAGATTTGTTTGAACATCAAAATGGTATAAAATACCGACAGGTTGGTAGGTAAGACACAAAGGCAACAGTTAGGCAACTTTATTCCGAAACGTTTCGCCTACACAGTAGGCTTCTTCAGTCGAATACAGAAAGTAGGCAGGAACAGTAGAGACGTGAAGACGATGTAATCAGTCCATCACCCTTGAAGTCGTAGAATTTGAGGTTGTCAGTCCCTCAGCCTGGAGAGTTCAGTTCCATAGTCAGGAACTATCTGAAGATCAAGCGACAGTGCGGAGACTTAAATACTGTCGGAAGGAGAGGTGCATAGTAGTAGTAGTGAGAATGTAGCCACTGATAGGTCAGGTCCCTCTCAGATCCAACAGTTCTCACTTGAAAGGGTTGTCCAAGGTGTTTTCTGTACCAAGAGGCCATGTGTTGCAGTGTCTGACAAGATGAACATCAAAATGGTATAAAATACCGACAGGTTGGTAGGTAAGACACAAAGGCAACAGTTAGGCAACTTTATTCCGAAACGTTTCGCCTACACAGTAGGCTTCTTCAGTCGAATACAGAAAGTAGGCAGGAACAGTAGAGACGTGAAGACGATGTAATCAGTCCATCACCCTTGAAGTCGTAGAATTTGAGGTTGTCAGTCCTCAGCCTGGAGAGTTCATTGTCCATAGTCAGGAACTATCTGAAGATCAAGCGACAGTGCGGAGACTTAAATACTGTCGGAAGGAGAGGTGCATAGTAGTAGTAGTGAGAATGTAGCCACTGATAGGTCAGGTCCCTCTCAGATCCAACAGTTTCTCACTTGAAAGGGTTGTCCAAGGTGTTTTCTGTACCAAGAGGCCATGTGTTTGCAGTGTCTGACAAGATGAACATCAAAATGGTATAAAATACCGACAGGTTGGTAGGTAAGACACAAAGGCAACAGTTAGGCAACTTTATTCCGAAACGTTTCGCCTACACAGTAGGCTTCTTCAGTCGAATACAGAAAGTAGGCAGGAACAGTAGAGACGTGAAGACGATGTAATCAGTCCATCACCCTTGAAGTCGTAGAATTTGAGGTTGTCAGTCCCTCAGCCTGGAGAGTTCAGTTCCATAGTCAGGAACTATCTGAAGATCAAGCGACAGTGCGGAGACTTAAATACTGTCGGAAGGAGAGGTGCATAGTAGTAGTAGTGAGAATGTAGCCACTGATAGGTCAGGTCCCTCTCAGATCCAACAGTTCTCACTTGAAAGGGTTTGTCCAAGGTGTTTTCTGTACCAAGAGGCCATGTGTTGCAGTGTCTGACAAGATGAACATCAAAATGGTATAAAAATACCGACAGGTTGGTAGGTAAGACACAAAGGCAACAGTTAGGCAACTTTATTCCGAAACGTTTCGCCTACACAGTAGGCTTCTTCAGTCGAATACAGAAAGTAGGCAGGAACAGTAGAGACGTGAAGACGATGTAATCAGTCCATCACCCTTGAAGTCGTAGAATTTGAGGTTGTCAGTCCCTCAGCCTGGAGAGTTCAGTTCCATAGTCAGGAACTATCTGAAAGATCAAGCGACAGTGCGGAGACTTAAATACTGTCGGAAGGAGAGGTGCATAGTAGTAGTAGTGAGAATGTAGCCACTGATAGGTCAGGTCCCTCTCAGATCCAACAGTTCTCACTTGAAAGGGTTGTCCAAGGTGTTTTCTGTACCAAGAGGCCATGTGTTCAGTGTCTGACAAGATGAACATCAAAATGGTATAAAATACCGACAGGTTGGTAGGTAAGACACAAAGGCAACAGTTAGGCAACTTTATTCCGAAACGTTTCGCCTACACAGTAGGCTTCTTCAGTCGAATACAGAAAGTAGGCAGGAACAGTAGAGACGTGAAGACGATGTAATCAGTCCATCACCCTTGAAGTCGTAGAATTTGAGGTTGTCAGTCCCTCAGCCTGGAGAGTTCAGTTCCATAGTCAGGAACTATCTGAAGATCAAGCGACAGTGCGGAGACTTAAATACTGTCGGAAGGAGAGGTGCATAGTAGTAGTAGTGAGAATGTAGCCACTGATAGGTCAGGTCCCTCTCAGATCCAACAGTTCTCACTTGAAAGGGTTGTCCAAGGTGTTTTCTGTACCAAGAGGCCATGTGTTGCAGTGTCTGACAAGATGAACATCAAAATGGTATAAAATACCGACAGGTTGGTAGGTAAGACACAAAGGCAACAGTTAGGCAACTTTATTCCGAAACGTTTCGCCTACACAGTAGGCTTCTTCAGTCGAATACAGAAAGTAGGCAGGAACAGTAGAGACGTGAAGACGATGTAATCAGTCCATCACCCTTGAAGTCGTAGAATTTGAGGTTGTCAGTCCCTCAGCCTGGAGAGTTCAGTTCCATAGTCAGGAACTATCTGAAGATCAAGCGAACAGTGCGGAGACTTGTCAGACTTGTCAACACTGCAACACATGGCCTCGTTGGTACAGAAAACACCTTGGACACACCCTTTCAAGTGAGAACTGTTGGATCTGAGAGGGACCTGACCTATCAGTGGCTACATTCTCACTACTACTACTATGCACCTCTCCTTCCGACAGTATTTAAGTCTCCGCACTGTCGCTTGATCTTCAGATAGTTCCTGACTATGGAACTGAACTCTCCAGGCTGAGGGACTGACAACCTCAAATTCTACGACTTCAAGGGTGATGGACTGATTACATCGTCTTCACGTCTCCTACTGTTCCTGCCTACTTTCTGTATTCGACTGAAGAAAGCCTACTGTGTAGGCGAAACGTTTCGGAATAAAGTTGCCTAACTGTTGCCTTTGTGTCTTACCTACCAACCTGTCGGTATTTTATACCATTTGATGTTCATCTTGTCAGACACGCAACACATGGCCCTTGGTACAGAAAACACCTTGGACAACCTTTCAAGTGAGAACTGTTGGATCTGAGAGGGACCTGACCTATCAGTGGCTACATTCTCAATACTACTACTATGCACCTCTCCTTCCGACAGTATTTAAGTCTCCGCACTGTCGCTTGATCTTCAGATAGTTCCTGACTATGGAACTGAACTCTCCAGGCTGAGGGACTGACAACCCAAATTCTACGACTTCAAGGGTGATGGACTGATTACATCGTCTTCACGTCTCTACTGTTCCTGCCTACTTTCTGTATTCGACTGAAGAAGCCTACTGTGTAGGCGAAACGTTTCGGAATAAAGTTGCCTAACTGTTGCCTTTGTGTCTTACCTACCAACCTGTCGGTATTTTATACCATTTTGATGTTCATCTTGTCAGACACTGCAACACATGGCCTCTGGTACAGAAAACACCTTGGACAACCCTTTCAAGTGAGAACTGTTGGATCTGAGAGGGACCTGACCTATCAGTGGCTACATTCTCACTACTACTACTATGCACCTCTCCTTCCGACAGTATTTAAGTCTCCGCACTGTCGCTTGATCTTCAGATAGTTCCTGACTATGGAACTGAACTCTCCAGGCTGAGGGACTGACAACCTCAAATTCTACGACTTCAAGGGTGATGGACTGATTACATCGTCTTCACGTCTCTACTGTTCCTGCCTACTTTCTGTATTCGACTGAAGAAGCCTACTGTGTAGGCGAAACGTTTCGGAATAAAGTTGCCTAACTGTTGCCTTTGTGTCTTACCTACCAAAGATTTGTTTACCGAATTAAAGAGAGATCCGTTGGTAGAATATATGGATTTCTTTAAATTTGAGTCATGATCATCCATTATATGATAATAGTAGGAAAGGTGAGTTAGGATAATTGAAATCTGAAATGAGTTATTATAACATTAATGAGTTGGTTGCTCTGAAAGCAAAAATGTGTTGTGTGAAGATGACTGGAAGTACAAGTAGTGTCAGTAGAGACATTTCAGACCATTGTTAACTCATGGTGGTATCAAAATGTTTTCAGAAAAGTTGATAACTTTTGAAGTGTAAGTTTATTAGTAATGTCACAGGAGAGAGATGTACAGTAAGGTTAAGATGAGAGGATTGTCGGCCTTCGATGATAAAAGGTATCACTTGGACACCAGACATTCTCTGGCTTATGGACACCCTGATGGACACAATGATGGACACCTTGATGGACACCCTGATATTCCAGCATCTAAACATAGGAGACTAAACTAATTCCCCGCTGTGTTGTACATAAACAGTTGTGAATATTTCCCCTATGATGTACGTAAAACTGTGATGAAGTTT
>NC_069472.1:1268946-1293430 GCF_026875155.1 Cherax quadricarinatus | reverse complement strand
TGACGATTGCGATGAACGACTGAACCATTTTGATGAATGCCTGACGATTGTTATGAACGACTGACGATTGTGACGAACGATTGACGATTGCGAAGAACGACTGACGCTTGTGATGAACGACTGACGATTGTGATGAACGACTGACGCTTGTTATGAACGACTGACGATTGTGACGAGCTATTGACGATTATGACGAACGACTGACGATTGTGATGAACGACTGACGATTGTGATGAACGACTGACGATTGTGACGAACGATTGACGACTGTGATGAACTCTTGGCGAGTGTGATGGACTGTTGGTGAGGGTGATGGACTGTTGGTGAGAGTAATGGACTGTTGGTGAGGGGATGGACGGTGGTGAGGGTGAATGGACTGTGGTGGAGGGTGGAATGGACTGGTGGTAGAGTAATGACATGTGGTGAGGTGTGAGGTGAAGGATTGGTGGTAAAGGGTGAAGTTCCTTGAGGGCCTCGAATTCCTTAAAGTTCTTGAAGTCTCGAAGCTCTTGAAAGTTCTTGAAAGTCCCGAATTCTTGAAGATCCCGCGAACGATCTTGAAGTTCTGAAAGGGAAATCATAATTTATTAATGCCTCACTCAGGTCCATGGCTTCAGTGACCATCCTTGTCCCCCTCGGATATTAACCATTCAACCACTTCCCTGAGGTCAGCAGCACAAGCATTAGACAAACAACACAAGGACCAGACCAACAACACAGGAAGACAACAACACAAGGAACCAGACAACAAACAAGACCAGACAACAACACAAGGAGAGGACAACAACACAAGGACCAGACAACACAAAGAGGAACAACAACACAAGGACCAAACAACAACTCAAGACCAACAACAACACAAGGAGATGACAACAACCGAAGAAGAAGGACAACAACCGAAGGAGAGGACAACACCGAAGGAGAGGACAACGACCGAAG
This sequence comes from Cherax quadricarinatus, assembly GCF_026875155.1. NCBI lineage: Eukaryota > Metazoa > Arthropoda > Malacostraca > Decapoda > Parastacidae > Cherax > Cherax quadricarinatus. The sequence goes on along the minus strand of NC_069472.1, from coordinate 1,292,491 downwards.
GATGAGGACAACAACCTAAGGAGAGGAACAAAACCGAAGGAGAGGACAACAACACAAGTAGAGGACTACAAAACACAAGGACCAGACAACACAAGAAGGACAACAGCACAAGGAGCCAGGACAACAACAACATAGGAGTCGGACAACAACACAAGGACCCGAGACAACAACCACAATGAGAGGACAACACAAGGACCAGACAACAACACAAGGAGAGGACAAACAACACAAGGACCAACACACATACACAAGGAGAGGACAACAGACACAAGGAGAGGACAACAACCGAAGGAGAGGCAACAACCGAAGGAAGGACAACAACCGAAGGAGAAAGACAAACAACCGAAGGAGAGGACCACAGACACAAGGAACAAGAGAACAACGAGAACAGTTAGATGCTATTTCTGGGAGGACACACAGAAATCTGCGCCTCAGCAGTAACATCCTCCTGGACAGCCCTTGACCCGCCCGCAGACTACCTAGGACGAGAGACCTCACCACCCAGGTCGCACCACCAAGGCTCTGGCCACTTAGTAACAATTTCGGACTTCTATTTATATTTCATATTTGCATCCATATTAATTATTAATTTATATATCGATATATAAGGCAGTTTTAAGTGTATTTTAAACGTTTTAGGTGACAAATTACTGTCCACGAGTAAAAACCTTCGCGTTTTTCATGTATTGAAACTGTTATTAAATTGTTTATCTGTTGTTGTTTTCCTCCTTGTTATTTATGTCTTGTTTCTCATAATATACGCTAAGATTCACAAGTACAACTTCTCTCTCCATCTCTTTCTTCTCTCTCCTCCCCTCTCTCTCTACACACACACACACACACACACACACACACATATATATATATATATAGTGTATAATGTATGTTGGTTGAGTGGAGACATTAACATTTTATAATGCTTAATGCGCCTGATAATGCTGTAGATGATTGAACTATTGATTGACTGAGAATAGGAATGTGGAAGGAAAGGTGAGTAGTGGTTCAGTTTCTAGGTTTCTTCTCTGAGTACTCTGTCTTCCTACTTACGCTTTCTATTTTGTATTTTAAAATTGTGCAGACACCCTTTCCTTCTCGTATTTTACTTTTTTCAGGAGTTGCAATATTATATTCTTTGTCATATCTTTATCTTAATAGGATCCTAAATAATGGAATGGGATAAGGGCAGGAAGCAGACAGCAACAATGCACAGGAAGATACGTACATCCTAAGTGACTGACCAACAAGTGTGTACTATAATATCATCTCAACAAATGCAGAATTTAGCGGATGAGATAAGAAGCAGAAAGATAGATATTCCTTAGTGCAAGAGAGGCCATCACCATTTGTGCTTTCTCAGCAGTAAATGTTACCTGCCATCGTTTTCCCCAGGCTGATGTAGCTGATATAGTTGTGAGCATCACACCAAATATTTCTCACTTCTGAGAAGCACGTAGCCCCTCGCAAATCGAGATCATTCTCTGATTAGTTTAGCTGCTGATTGTAGCGATATAAAAAAACCAAATCATCATGCACGGTGACGATATACAAAGCCTGGTAAATATGGGTATATCCGTCTCTGATGAAAACACGTGCCATAAATAAAGACTCGACGTATAGGAAACAGGCTGTATAGAACGCCTTGTCACAATAAAGGTAGAATAAAACTTCTTGCGAAAAGTTCAAGGTTTGACTTACCACATTCCATCCCAGAGCTACGAAGGTATTAAGACACGACAAAATAGTAAAAGAAATTTAGATCCTTACAGCACATCCTTTAAAAATCAGAAGGGATGTGATCACATCTTTAAGTATTCTCAGAGACAAAATACTCGACGAAGACGAATGGGCGAGAGATAAAATTCGAATGAAATGAAGATAGATCACAAAAGTAAAAAAATAATTGACACAATTGCCATGAATGAAACAATAAACTAAATACCCTAAAATAGGAGACAGAGAACTTATGACGACGTTTCAGTCCGACTTGGACAATCAACTAGTCACATACACAGCAACGATAGTGAAGGGGAGCCAGTGATAATATACCAGAAGGAGGCGGGACGGGCAGGACAGCCTGATAGAAATAATAATAATAATATGAAGAAAGTAGAGATAGTAGTAGTAGTAGTAGGTAGTAGCAGTATGTAGTAATAGTACTAAGTTGTAGCAGTAGTAGTAGTAGTAGAGTAGTAGTAGTAGTAGATATAGTGCAGTAGTAGTAGTAGTAGTAGTATGTAGCAGTAAGTAGTAGTAGTAGTACTAGTAGTAAGAAGTAGTAGCTGTAAGTATAATAGTAGTAGCAGTAGTAGTACATCTTCAAGCAGAAGTATAGTAATAGTATAGTAGCCAGTTATAGTAGTAGTAATAGAAGTAGTAGCAGTATACTAGTAATAGTAGTAATAGCCAGTAGTATTAAGTATCAGTATATATAGTAGTAATAGTAGCAAAGTATAGTAGTAGTAGGCATAGTATAATAGTAGCAGTAGTAGTAGTAGCAGTAGTAGTAGTAATATAGTAGTAGTAGTAGTAGTAATAGTAGAAGTAGTAGGTGAGTGAGTAACAGAGTAGTAGTAGTAATAGTAGCATTATAGGAATAGATTAGATCTATAGCTAAGTAGTAGTATATCAGTACAATAGTATAGTAGAAATAGTAGTAGTACAGTAGTAGTAGTATAGCAGTACAGTAGTAGTAATTTGTAGTATAAGCAGTAGTAGTAGTAATAGCAGTAGGACAGAATAGTAGTCGTCATCAGTAGTTACAGTAGAAGTAGTAGTATAGTAGTAGTATCAGTAGTAGTAGTAATAGTAGTAGTCAGAACAGTAGTATAGTAAGTAACAGTAAGTAGTTAGTAGTTTTTAAAAGCAGTAGTCGTAGTAATTAGTAGTAGTAGTAGCAGTAGTTAGTAGTAGTAATAGTAGAACATAGTAGTAGTAGTAACAGTAGTAGTATAGTAGTAAGCAGTAGTAGTAGTAAGAGTAGCATAGTATGTAGTATAGCAGTAGTAGTAGTAGTAGTAATAGTAGTAGCAGTAGTATAGTAGCATTAGTAGTAGTAGTAGCATGTAATAGTAGTCAGCTTAGTAGTAGTAAAATAGTTAGTAGTGCAAGTAAGTAGTAGTAGCAGTAGTAGTATTAGTAATAGTTATAGTAGCAGTAGTAGTAGTAGTAGTAAATAGTAGTAGTAGTACATAGTATTAAGTAATAGCAGAAGTAGTAGTAGCAGTAGTTAGTAGTAGTAATATTAGTAGTAGTATCAGTAGTAGTAGTAGTATCAGTAAGTAGTATAATAGTATAGTAGTAGTAGCAGTAGTACCAGTAAGTAGCCATAGTAATAGTATAGTAGCAGCAGTGTAGTAGGTAGTAGCGTACCAGTAGTATCAGCAGTAGCAGTAAGTAGTAGTAACATCAGTATGGTACAAGTAGTATATAGTATAATAGTAGTAGTAGTAGTAAAGTAGCAGTAGAGTAGTCACCCATAGTATTAGTAGTAAGCAGTAGTATTAGTAGTAGTAGTAATAGTAAGTAGTAGTAGTAGTAGTAGTAGCAGTAGTAGTAGCAGTAGTAGAGTAGTAAATAGTATGTATAGTAGCAGTAGTAGTAGCAGTAGTATAGTAAGCAGTAGTACAAGTAGTATAGTCTAGCAGTAGTATGTAGAAATAGTAGTAATAGTAGCAGTAGCATAGTTATAAAGTAGTAGCAATAGTAGTTGTAGCATTAGTACCAGTAGTAGCAGTAGTATAGTAGTCGTAGCCATGCAGTAAGTACCAGTAGTAGCAGTAGTAGTAGTACTTAGCATTAGTAGCAGTAGTAGTAGAAAAGCAGTATAGTAGTAATAGTAGTAGTAGTAGCATCCAGAAGTAGCATTAAGTAGTAGTAGTAGTAATAGTAGTAGCCGTGAGAAAGTAGATAGAAATAGAAGAATATAGTAATATTAGTAGTAGCAGTAGACATTAAAGTAGTAGTAGTAGTAATATAGTAGTAGTAGCAGTAGTAGTAGCAGCAGTAGTACCAGTAGTAGTCATAGTAGTAGTAGCATAGTAAAAACAAAAAAAGCAGTCTAGTAGTAGTATTAGTAGCAGTAGTACCAGTAAGTAGCAGTAGTACCAGTAGTACATAGTAAGTAGTAGTAGTAGTTAGTAGTACCAGTAGTACAGCAATAGTAGTAGTAAGAAGCAGTACACGTACACTCCATAGTAGCAGTAGTAGCAGTAAGTACCAGTATTAACAGTAGTAGTAGTAGTAGCATAGTAGTAGCAGCAGCATCAGTATATATACGTGGCTCCCTTTCCTTTCTGGTTGTGTGTAAGTTGGTTTATTGTCCAGAGCGTCGTCATAAGTTTCTCTCACATGTGCTGGTTATTTGTAAACCAAAATAAAAGTTCAAATGAGACCATAAGCAACATAAAAATTATCATTGGCTTAGGAGAAAGTGCGCGTCGTTAATAAAATGCATTAAGATGAATGCATTAAAAAAAAACTCTGAAAACAGTATTTTTCTAAATTAAAATTGACAAAATAAATAATGGTCATACCAGGTACTCGACAAGAAAGGGACTGTGGACCATAACATTGTGAATATTGGTCTGCTAGACTATGGACAGGACGGTGTTATTATAGAGCTCTGTACCATCCACTGTGCTGTTGAGGTGTGATTTGCAGAAGTGCGCCCGGGGAGAGACTTGTGGCGCATTATTCTTGTATATAAAGCTGTTTGATGTTTATATATATGTATGGAATTACTTATAGCATTTTAATGGGCAATTTTATCTTAAATCTGTCAAAGGAGCTGATAGGAAAATCCTTTGAAGTTACGAGGAACCTCCAGCGGGAGCTGTAATGGCTGCCTTTCATCCGAGGGTTAAAGGGGGCAGCTAAAGCTTTAGTGCGCCTTGAGAAAATAAGCCTAATTGAGGCATCGTGGATGGCATTAACGGGATAACTGTTCCTCTATCAGAAGAGCACAATACAGGCATGAAGGGAAGCGACCTTCACATGATATACCTATTTAGCAGAGGAAATACTACGTTATAAGAAATGTACAGAGTGAACGTAAATGTGGAACTGAATAAATGATCGTAGACTTACCTGTCTAGCAAATGTTTTATTTACTTTAGACCTTTATTATTAGTAATGTATGTGTGAATTATTTTGATATAGAAAGCCTAACCAAATAAGAAAATTTAATACGATAATAAACAAGGACACAGTAAGAATTTTTTATTTATTTCATGAATTAATAAGTCTGAAGAAGCAGCATGTTTGAGATGAGAATTTACTATTCACTAAAATATGTTGCAAACTTTCAAACAAAGGCAATAGTGGGGAAAATGCCAGAGCAAGGAATTTTTTTTTATTGGGGCTTCCTCCCCATTTTTAGGGATCCCTTTCACCTCCCTCCACCACCCCTTCCCCCATTTTTTTCCTCCTCCCCTGACCCTGCCTCCTCCCCACTAAGGGCATATTCCATCGGGGGTTGCAAATATTCCGGAGTGTTGCCAAATTTTCCAAAAATTTTCATTTTTTTAAATTCTTTAGTTCAATTTTTGGGTCTATCCCAATTTTTTATTTTAAGATATCTCCCCTAATCTAGGGTCGAGCTCCAGCTCCCGGATCAAGTTTTTTTCACGATATTTTAATTCGTATATAAGTAAATATTCGTATTTCTGGTAAACACCTGTGTGTGGCGCTACGGTAAACATTCCCAGCCCGTCAGGGTTTACCACCAAATGGTTTGATTTCAAACTGTAAACACCAACATGTCATAATACAGCTCTGGGATCCAATTTTTAGAGGTAATACCCTGGTATACTTTACCACCAAATGGCGTTTTAACTTTGGATAACATATTTTGCGCTAAACACCTACGTGTTTTTAGTGCTCTTGAGTTACACAATTTTAGAGTTACTAAGGTATAGATGATTCAGTACAGAGGTAATGCAAATAAGCGGTAATACAAGTCGTAAATAATTACACAAATTTATTTCACAAATTTGTATTTGTTACACATTTTGTGGCACGCAAAGAGTACGTAACCTTTATTCGGCGCATGTACACACCCTCATTTACAGGCTATCTCCCCCAACCAGCGAACCAGGGAACTAAGGGTTGACGATGGGGCCCCGTCGTTCAACCAGTACCCAGGTTCCAGCCAATGAGAAGATGGTTTTGGCAGTCGCAGAGGTTATGTGGGTACCACTCTCCTGTCTGCCCTTGTCATTCCCATTCCAGAGCTGGTTGAAGCACGGTCTGCTCTCTAGTGGCTTCTATTCTGCCTTGCTTACCGTGATGTACTAATACCTATCGCTGTACATAGTGTACATACTTTTGTTCTAAATTGGTGAAGGATAATATAAGTCAAAAGTTTTCTGCTGTGTTTATTTTGCTCCCTTTACACCCAGGATAACAGGCCATTTGGACTCCTGGGTTGTAATACATTTGGACTCCTGGGTTGTAATACATTTGGACTCCTGGGTTGTAATTCATTTGTACTCCTGGGTTGTAATACATTTGGACTCCTGGGTTGTAATACATTTGGTCTCCTGGGTTATAATACATTTGGACTCCTGGGTTGTAATACATTTGGACTCCTGGGTTATAATACATTTGGACTCCTGGGTTGTAATACATTTGGACTCCTGGGTTGTAATACATTTGGACTCCTGGGTTGTAATACATTTGGACTCCTGGGTTGTAATACATTTGGACTCCTTGGTTGTAATACATTTGGTCTCCTGGGTTATAATACATTTGGACTCCTGGGTTATAATACATTTGGACTCCTGGGTTATAATACATTTGGACTCCTGGGTTATAATACATTTGGACTCCTGGGTTGTAATACATTTGGACTCCTGGGTTGTAATACATTTGGACTCCTGGGTTGTAATACATTTGGACTCCTGGGTTGTAATACATTTGGACTCCTGGGTTGTAATACATTTGGACTCCTGGGTTGTAATACATTTGGACTCCTGGGTTGTAATACATTTGGACTCCTGGGTTGTAATACATTTGGACTCCTGGGTTGTAATTCATTTGTACTCCTGGGTTGTAATACATTTGGACTCCTGGGTTGTAATTCATTTGGTCTCCTGGGTTGTAATACATTTGGACTCCTGGGTTGTAATACATTTGGACTCCTGGGTTGTAATACATTTGGACTCCTGGGTTGTAATACATTTGGACTCCTGGGTTATAATACATTTGGACTCCTGGGTTATAATACATTTGGACTCCTGGGTTATAATACATTTGGACTCCTGGGTTGTAATACATTTGGACTCCTGGGTTGTAATACATTTGGACTCCTGGGTTGTAATACATTTGGACTCCTGGGTTATAATACATTTCAATACAAAAAGATACATTTTCTCCAGTACAACATTTTTACAACATTTTTAACAACTTCATCACAGTTTCTACGTACATCATAGTGGAAATATTCACAATTGTTTATGTACAACACAGCGGGGAATTAGTTTAGTCTCCTATGTTTAGATGCTGGAATATCAGGGTGTCCATCAAGGTGTCCACCATTGTGTCCAGAGTGTCCATCAGGGTGTCCATAAACCAGAGAATGTTTGGTGTCCAAGTGATACCTTTTATCATCAAAGGCCGACAATCCTCTCATCTTAACCTTTACTCTACATCTCTCTCCTATAACATTACTAAAATGAACTTACACTTCAATAGTTCTTTATCAACTTTTCTGAAAACATTTTTATACCACCATGAGTTAACAATGGTCTGAAATGTCTCTACTGACATTACTTGTTCTTCCAGTCATCTTCACACAATACATTTTTGCTTTTAGAGCAACCAACTCATTAATATTATAATAACTCATTTCAGATTTCAATTATCCTAACTCACCTTTCCTACTATTATCATATAATGGATGATCATGACTCAAATTTAAAAAATCCATATATTCTACCAACGGTTCTCTCTTTAATTCGGTAAACAAATCCTTGCATTACTGTACAGTAGTCTTATATCATCTCCATAATGTTTTAAGACTTTATACCAAGAATAATACAATTTCTTCTTAGAAATCTCGAAAATTTGAAAACCTAGATAGAGAGGTTGATCACCAGTTAATTTCGGTTTGGTGAACGTGTAAATTCTTTTGTCTTGATTCAAATGCTTAACATTTTTCAAAAAGGTGTCATTGACAGCTCTAGCAAATGCTTTCTCATCCTTTATATATTTATTGGTCTCACCATACTTTGTGATATTAAGTAATTATTTACCGTAAATGGCATTGTTAGTCAGCGTAATCTTGATGGAACATTGTGTAGCAGTTTGTTGTTCAATATTAGTTCTAATGAAGGGCTCTAATATTTTTGCCTGATTATATTCATATACTGCATGAACCTTTTCTAACTCCAACCCAAGAACCATTAAAAGGTGAAGTAATTCCAAACTCACTAGATAATGTTTCTATGGAAGATGGGAAGCCACTAATTTCGTATTAAATTTGGGTATCTTTCTACTTTCATTTTTCAAAACAGACTCAGAATAAAGAGATAACATGTCTTATGATACATTCATGTGTGATAATATCAAGGAAGTTCATTGTTCGTCTAGCTACCTCAGGATTCACTAGTTTGGTGTCACATTCAATCCAATAACCCTTATCTCACTCACCTTAGTTAACCCAAAAACAAGGAATCTAGTCTTTCTTCATTAGATAATTTTCTTAGACCATTCTGCGGTAGAGCTTCAACCATAACACTGGTATACAATGAATTAAAGTCAAGATATAAAATATGAGTACCCATCCCACTCTATCAAAATTGGGGTTAATTTAAGGATTATCAGTCTTGGTATATTGATTGAATCCCCATTTGAGATTCCTTTTTATCAGATCATATAATTCATGGAAATGTAATATATCTAATTTTACTTTTGTTTTTAACAAGAAAACATCCATGATGAAAGATGGTAAACTGATATAATTACTAAGGTCTAAACTGTAAATATCTTTGAGTGTTTTAGGCCACTCCATGAAGACATCATCTAACAATCTCACATCTGTCTTGAGATACAACATCAAGTAATCACCTAAAGTCTTGTATTTCCCCCAACTGGACAATTTTCACAACATTGTCATAATCTTCCTGGCTAATGTGACTATTTCTCAATGAATTAAGAAATTTCTCTTGGCAACTTTGTTTCCCCGATTTCTTTTTTAAACTGTCAATATAGTCATAACATAGCACCTGTTTGCCTTTACATAATAAGAGTATCACTTAGGTGCGTCATTGAGAATGATTACCTGCCTTGATATACTGTTCTGCTAAACTGGAAAGACATCCATTTACCAAACTCAGAGAATACTGAAATATAACAAGCACTTAAACTCTTAAGAATTTAAGTGTTTGTTTTGAAGGAACCTCAATTTTATATTTATCCACTCTCAATTCTTTTAAAATTACCCCTAAATCATAGGACATATTATGACTAAACATTACTAAACTATTTCTCTTATCTTTACATTGCAAATTGCAACGAACACAATATGCTACGATGCAGTTACTGAACTGTATCCTGTGATCATGGTAGCGGCACTTGGATTTTGCATCTAGGAAGGTTACACAGTATAATTCACATGTGGTTTGCCAATCAAATCGCACTTCATTATTCCCATTCATAGTGATATCATAATACTTTCTGCTCGTAACCTTCAACAGAAATTACAGTTCCTTCTTCAAATATTACGTAACAATAAGCAATGACTATATGTCTTTCTTCAATTTTGCCAGCAGAGCAAGTACGATCAAGAGCACTTTCAAAATTATAAACTCTTATATATATTCGCTAGAATGAGCATGACTATAATTTTTAAAATGGGCAGTTGATTCTTGTGGTTGATCTTACATCCATCTTCGTTTATAACTAACTCCTCCTGTGTATGTAACTTCATTAAACAACTATGACAATGTTTCTTAACATTACCTTTTTCATGCATCATCGTTCTGACGTCCCCATCAAACTCCTTAATCAGCACAAGGTGTGACTCATCCATCAATAATTTGCACATGATATTATTCTTAAATTCTTTATTACCAATCTGGCACACGGACACAAAAGCTCCATCCTAATCCTGTCTGATAAACATAACGAAACTTTATTTTTCTTTTCCAATAATGTTAACTTGTCACCAGTAATGGGAAATTCATCTATAGAAGTTTTTGCATAGTTAAGACACCATCCCTAACTATTTACAAGCTTGGATATATCACACCAATTCTTGCCCATTTTGTGACAATTATATACGGTAACAGCATTAGTATTGTAGATGAATGGTTCAGAGAACCGACATGTTGATAAATTAGACACATGTGCAACTCTTGGGTATCTTTATTGAGGAAACGTTTCGCCACACAGATGCTTCATCAGTCCATACAAAGGAGAATCTTGAAGAACAGGAGGAGAATGAGGTAATCAGTCCCTCAACCTTGAGTCGATGTGGTCAGTCCATCAATCTTGAATAGAATACGGCATGTGAGCGGAGAAGCAGCTTATAAACCGTAGGCAGAAGAGGTGCAGCAGATGTAGATGGTGTCACATTTCTTCAATGTGGAAGTAGGTCGTGCCCAATGATGAAGCCACTGATGAAGCCACTGATGAAGCCACTGTGTGGCGAAACGTTTCCTCAATAAAGATACCCAAGAGTTGCACATGTGTCTAATTTATCAACAGCAGCAGTACACACAACCCATCATTTATCTTTGGATCAAAAATATATTGCCTACCTCTCAACTTCGGGTAATCCATATATGACCCGAGTTGTACTCTGAACAAAATTATTCAATATGATCTATAATTCACCCCGAACCTTCCCTATCTTGTAATTCTGTCTCGCATCTTTCTAATATTGCTTCCACTCATCGATCAAAGACTTCTGATATTTTCTCCTCACAATCTCAAACGCTAAATTAATTACAAACTGACCATTTTTGATCTTCACCTGATATGTTTTGCCTCAAACTTTTAATAAATAATTCAGTATATACGTCACATGTTCTGGGTACTCATCTTCCTGGGTTGAGGATTGATCCGACTAGCGTGGCGATGTTCCTCAGGTCTCATCACCCTTCAAATTATTCGTGGACGCTGCACGGAGTTGTGAGGTACTGCGGTGGGAAGCATTACTTCTGTGTGGTACCGCGGTCAGAATCAACGGTCTCAGAGGTATCATTAGCCTTCATCTCATTTTCTGTGAGGGAAAAAATATATAATTAATTTTCTAGGTGGGAAAAAATATTTTTTCGATGTACAATGTCAGGAATATAACACTAATTTTTATACACACTATAGAAAGTCAGGAATATAACACTAATTTTTATACAAAGTCTGAAATATATAAACTTACCGTTTTCTATAGCCTTCTCCTACAATGCATTCACTCGATCTAGCTGGGATTGTAATGCCTTGTGAATTTCCTCTTGTTGCATATCACCATCATTGTTGATAACAGATATCCATCTTGTTAATGATCTCTTCCTCTTGATCATGGAGTCCTTGAGTCTCATGTTCATTCTTTTCTTAATATCTGTTATGAAGTATTCTTATATTATTCTCGTTCCTTATAACATCCACAATGTTCACAACTTTCACTTGTCACAACTCTAACATACCCATTTTTTTCACTCATAACCCCCAACAAGATACAACAAATCACAACAGGTCACAACAAGACAAACATGTTATAACACACACTATTGCATAATGTTTTACAACCCCGCAACAGGTCACATCAAGACACAACAGGTCACAAGTCACACACACATATTGCATAATGTTTTACAACCCTCCAACAGGTCACATCAACATACAACAGGTCACAAGTCACACACACACTATAGCACAATGATTTACAACCCCCCCGTTCCCAACAGATCACAACAAGACACAACAGGTCACAAGTCACACACACACACACTATTGCACCATGTTTACAACCCCCAATAGGTCACATCAAGACACAAAAGGTCACAAGTCACACACACACACTATTTACCATTTTTTAAAAAGCCCCATCAGGTCACATTACCAGCGTGCCATCAACTCCCAATCAGTACACGGAGATTTCAGTGTTATGGCAGATACACTTCTAACTACAAAAACTCGCATTCTTCATGGCGGTATCCTCAGTGTTGAGTTTTGTCAACAATGTGCTCACTCACGTTTGTAGTTAAAGTGCCTCCAGAGGGAAGCCTATCATCTCTAGAAAGAGGATTTGAAGTACATTCCCTAGCCGGCCAATGTCCATACCTCATCCCACGTGTAGTATTAATGAGGTCAAAGACTGACCCATGTTGACCACACACCCACACCCACCAACCCCCCCACACACACTCCCACACCCCCCCCACACCCACACACCCCACACACACACCCACATACAAGACACTAGCTGAAAATTTGTTTTCAAGATGGGAAATCTTTAACGTATTCCTCGTGATATATCTTGAAACTCATTACCTTACCTCCAGGAACTCTCCTCAATACTTCAAACACACACACACATATTCTTATACAACTATACCTACACATACACACACACACACACACACACACACACACACACACACACACACACACACACACACACACACACACTCACACACACACCACCACTCACAACACACACACACACACACACACACACACACACACACACACACTCGTCAGTCTCTGTCAGTTTCCCTAAGGGAAACCCTTAACGTCTTTCTGCTGATATATATTGAAACTCATTAACAATGTTGTTAAGTCCTGGTGGACACATTAACAATGTTGTTAAGTCCTGGTGGACACATTAACAATGTTGTTAAGTCCTGGTGGACACATTAACAATGTTGTTAAGTCCTGGTGGACACATTAACAATGTTGTTAAGTCCTGGTGGACACAACATTACAATGTTTTTTAAGCCCTGGTGGACACATTAACAATGTTGTTAAGTCCTGGTGGACACAACATTAACAATGTTGTTAAGTCCTGGTGGACACATTAACAATGTTGTTAAGTCCTGGTGGACACAACATTAACAATGTTGTTAAGTCCTGGGGGAAAAACAACATAACAATGTTGTTAAGCCCTGCTGGACACAACATTAACAATGTTGTTAAGTCTGCTGGACACAACATTAACATTGTTGTTAAGCCCTGCTGGACACAACATTAACAATGTTGTTAAGTCTGCTGGACACAACATTAACAATGTTGTTAATTTCCTGCTGGACACAACATTAACAATGTTGTTAAGTCCTGCTGGAACAACATTAAAAATGTTGTTAAGTCCTGTGGACACAACATTAACAATGTTGTTAAGTCCTGCTGGACACAAACATTAACAATGTTTTTAAAGTCTGGTGGACACAACTTTTAACAATGTTGTTAAGTCCTGGTGGACACAACATTAACAATGTTGTTAAGTCCTGGTGGACACAACATTAACAATGTTGTTAAGTCCTGGTGGACACAACATTAACAATGTTGTTAAGTCCTGGTGGACACAACATTAACAATGTTGTTAAGTCCTGCTGGACACAACATCAGCCACAGTATAAAATTTTCTTCATATATTTCATCAAAATTCTAACAATAAATTGTTTAGTTTCAAAATGAACTTCAAAATATACACATCTAGTGATGTTGATAGAATTATTGTCTCTGGTTATATGAATAGTGACAAGTCTTTTTCACATCAAAACTTGTAAAACTGTATGATGAGAAATTTCATAATATTTTAATATTCTATGTTACAACTCATCTCTCAGAACAAGTTTCAGAGATATCTCATATACTATCATTAATTAAATATATTATCAGTCCCGTTAATTTTATCACCTCACCCGACGAAAATACACTGGTAATTGTGGATGATCTATTTTTAAAAGTTTGTAACAGTGAAATTATTCTCGATTATTTTACTAAAGTTAGGCATCAAAATATAAATATTATTCTGATTACCTAAAATATATTTCAGGGAGGACGCTACAGTCGTAGCATGGCCTTGAAATAACCCAATTTGGATTATTTAGAATGAGAGATCTCGGACAGTTAGATATTCTGGGATGTCAAATTTTCGGGAAAATAAAGAATTCGTCAATATTTACAATTCTGCCATAAAACGATCACCATTCTGGTATATATTTATAGATCTTGCGTTACTTATCCCAGAAACTCGCCATTTGCTAACCAATGACTTACACGACGATTACTAAGAAATTATCAATGGAGCGAGCAAGATTAATTGCAAAAGTTTATGAAGACGTCCACTCAGTGGGATTTTTCAGTGGTGTAAAAAAGTTTGTATGCAGCCGCTGTTAAAAAGATTAACCTACTACAAGCTTGAAAAAGGTTAGAAAAATATTTAGTTAAGAAAGAACACAAACTTTACAAAAAAGGTTTTCTCGAAGATAAATTGTAGCTCCCAACCCCAGAGTAATATTTTCTTGTGATTTCGGTGATATGTATAAATTGTCTAGATACAATGATGATTATAAATATGCCATTGTATGTATTGATGTTTCTTCGAGATATTCCTCACACTGGGTAGTGGCAGATCAAGCGTAAAAGCTCACACTACCCTGGAACTGTAGCTTCTTTGTGGGTTTAGCACTAAGTTTTGATTATAATGTATATAACAGAATTGTCCATGAATAAAACAACATGGGATCGATCCCGGTTTGAAACCGTTTATTGCTAAAATACCACTTGTTCGTGGTTGCATTAATATATATATATGCAAAACAACCACTCTGAAAGAATAGAGAAATTCCAAGCGCTTTCGTGACTACTCACATTATCAAGGAACTATGATAATGTGAGTAGTCACGAAAGCGCTTGGAATTTCTCTATTCTTTCAGAGTGGTTGTTTTGCATATTTTGAAATCACCTGTTTACTGTGATCTTATTGCATATATATATATATATATATATATAAATATATATATATAATATATATATATATATATATATATATAATATATATATATATATATATATATATATATATATATATATATATATTATCATCAAATTTTGTTGAAAATAAGAAAAAGTTTTGGAGTGAGATTAACAAGTTAAGAAAGCCTAGAAAACAAATGGATTTGTCAGTTAAAAATAGGAGAGGAGAGTTATTAAATGGAGAGTTAGAGGTATTGGGAAGATGGAGGGAATATTTTGAGGAATTGTTAAATGTTGATGAAGATAGGGAAGCTGTGATTTCGTGTATAGGGCAAGGAGGAATAACATCTTGTAGGAGTGAGGAAGAGCCAGTTTGTGAGTGTGGGGGAAGTTCGTGAGGCAGTAGGTAAAATGAAAGGGGGTAAGGCAGCCGGGATTGATGGGATAAAGATAGAAATGTTAAAAGCAGGTGGGGATATAGTTTTGGAGTGGTTGGTGCAATTATTTAATAAATTTATGGAAGAGGGTAAGGTACCTAGGGATTGGTAGAAAGCATGCGTAGTTCCTTTGTATAAAGGCAAAGGGATAAAAGAGAGTGCAAAAATTATAGGGGATAAGTCTGTTGAGTATACTGGCAAAGTGTATGGTAGAGTTATTATTGAAAGAATTGAGTAAGACGGAAAAAATACAGATACAAGGGGGCTTTAGGAAAGGTGGGGGTGTGTGGACCAGGGTTTTACAGGAAACAAAAAGTGAACATATTTTTAAAGGCTAAAGGGTTTTTTTTGGCATTTTGGGTTTTGGAAAAGGCTATACAGGGGGGAAAAGGGGTGGAAAATGTGGCAGATGTTGCAGGTGCTGGTGTGGGAGGAGGTTACGAAAGCAGGAAGATTTTTTTCTAGATAGTGAGGCTCAAGTTAGAGTGTTGGGAAAGAGGAAATTTTTTCCCCATAAAATGGGCCTTAACGGTTTGGTGATGTCCCGGGTTGTTTAATAATTTATAAGGGGGTTTTGAAAGAGAATAAATGGAGGGTTTTGGGAAAAGGGGCTGGATTAAAAAGATAAGAACCACATAAGTGGAGTTGCACAGTTGCTCTTTGCGATGACACTTGCCTTGGGAGATTCTGAAGAAAATGCAGAGATTGGATGAATTTGGGGGGGTGTGCAAAAGAAAAAATTAAAAGTGAATACAGGAAAGAAAAGGGTTATGGGGATAACAAAAAGAAGGGGAAAAGATTGGATACAATGGAGGAAGAGATGGGGAGGTAAAATGTATTCAATATTTTGGGAGGGACGGCAGGGGATGGTTTTGAAGGAGGTAACATAGAATTGATGAGGGAAAAGGGGTAAGTGGGACTTAGAGTCGTGGGACAAAAAACTTTGTCCGGGAGCAAAGGGGGAAAGTAAGGAAATTTTTTCCAACCTCTTTTTGGGTGTAAGCATGGTGAGAATTTTCAGCGGGGAAAAGGCGGAGCATGGGAGTCATGTCGGAGCAATTTTGGGTAATAAAAGCGAAAAATTCCGTATTTTTGGAAGTTAGGAGGAGGTGGGGGGATTACCAAACTTTTGTCCAGGGCGAGGAAGGGTTTGTTAAGGTGTTCGGACAGTGGAGAAAGGAGCGAAACAGAAAATTTCAAGATGGATCATCGTAGGGGAAAAGGCGGGGTAGGGGTGGGCCTGGGAAAGTTGGAGGAGGGGGTAAAGATTTTTTGTGTGGGGGGGGGCTTGGGACTTCCACAGGCTGCGGAGCGTGTTTGATAGGTGAAGGGAGACAAATGGTCTTTATTACTTGACTGCTTTTGGAGTGTAGCAAAGTAACATTTATAAAGGGGGTTCGGGGAAACCGGCGGGCCCGGGACTTGAGTCCTGGAGAGGGGAAAACCCTGCACTCAAAGGGAGGGGTGTTAATTTCATTTTAAAAAACTGTGTGTAAAGCACCCTTCTGGCAAGACGGGAGGGAGTAAGATGTGAAATTTTTTTCTTTTTCGGGCCACCCCCCTTGGGGGGAAGGGCCAGTGTGAAAAAAAATATATATATATGTTTTTTTATTTTTTTTTTTTATTAAACACCGGCCGTTCCCCACCAAGGCAGGGGGCCCAAAAAAAAAAACTTTCACCTCATTCACCCCATCCTGTTTGCCAAAGGGTGCTTTACACTACAGTTTTTAAACTCAACATTAAAACCCCTCCTTTAGAGTGCAGGACTGACTTCCCATCTCCAGGACCAAGTCCCCGGGCCCGCCGGGTTTCCCCGAATCCCTTTATAAATGTTACTTTGCTCACACTCCAAAAGACGCAAAATTAAAAACCCTTGTCTCCATTCACTCCACAAACCGCTCAACATGCCCGCTGGGAATCCCAAACCCCTCGCACACAAAACCTCCTTTACCCCTCCCTCCAACCCCTTTCCCAGGGCCCACCCCAACCCCCTTCCTTCCACACAACTGATACACTCTTGAAGCATTTTGTTTTTGCTCCATTCTCTCTAATGTCCGAACCACCCAACAACCCCTTCCCCACCCCCTGGACAACATTTTGGGGAACCCGCACCTCCTCCTAACTTCCAAACACGAATTCTCTGCATTATATTCACACCACACATTGCCCTCAACATGACATCTCCACGCCTCCCCTTCTCCCGCGCAACATCATCACCCACGCTTCACACCCAATAAAGCGTTGGTAAAACTATACTCTCAACATTCCCCTCTTTTGCCCCCCAAGACAAAGTTCTTTGTCCCCCCAACTCCAAGTGCACCACTCACTCTTTTTTTCCCCCACAATTCTATGATTTACCCATCTTTCATAACCCATCGCTGACACCCCTCCACTCCCAAATATCTGAAAACTTTTACCCCCCATATCCTTCCCCCCAAACTGATTTCAATCTTCTCACCCCAATCTTTTTGTTATCCCATAACCTTACTCTTTCCTGTATTCACCTTTAATTTCTTCTTTTGCACACCCCCAAAATTTTCCCCCCAATCTCTGCAACTTCTCTTCAGAATCCCCAAACACAGTGCCCTCAGCAAGAGCAGCTGTGAAAACTCCCATTTTGGTGTGATTTTTTACTTTAACTCCACCCTCTTGCCAAGACCCTCGCATTTACTTCTCTTACAACCCCATCTATAAATATATTAAAAAACCCACGGTGACATCACACACCCTTGCAAGGCCTACTTTTAGGGGGGAAAAAATTTCCCCTTTCCTACATACTCTAACTTGACCCTCCTATCCTCGAAAAAACTTTTCACTGCTTCAGTAACTTACCTCCTACACCATACATTTGCAACATCTGCCACTTTGCCCCCCTATCCCCCCTGTCAACCCCCTTTTCCAAACCAAAAACCCACAAAACCTCTTTGCCTTACTAAAACTGTTCACTTTATTTTTCCTGTAAACACCGGGTCCACACACCCCCTATTTTTCCCAAAAGCCTCCTTGTTCATCGCAACCCCTATCCCCTCTTACTTTTAAATTTCTTTCATTATAACTCTACAACACTTTCCCAGTACATCAACAGATTATCCCCCTAAAATTTTTTCACTTCTTTTTCCCCTTTGCCTTTAAAAAAGGAACATGCATCCCTTCTGCCAATCCCAGGGACCTTACCCCTTCCCTACATTTTTTAAATAATTGCACCCAAACCCCTCCAAAACTATATCCCCACCTGCTTTTTAAAATTTTTTATCTTTTCCCATCAAAACCCGGCTGCCTTACCCCCTTTTTATTTACCTACTGCCTCCGAACTCCCCCCCACCACAACGGCTCTTCTCCTCCCCACAAATTTATTCCTCCTTGCCCCATACAAAACCACTTCCCTACTTCATCAACATTTAACAATTTCCCCAAAAAATTCCCCATCTTCCCAATACCCCTAACTCTCCATTTAAAACCTCTCCCCTCCTATTTTTAACTGCCAAACCATTTGTTTTTCTAGGGTTTCCCTAACTTGTTAATCTCACCCAAAACTTTTTTTATTTTCAACAAAATTTTTTGATAACTCTCACCCACTCTCTCATTTGCTCTCTTTTACATTGCTTCACCACTCTCTTAACCCTCTCTCTTTTTCCCATATACTCTTCCCTCCTTGCATCACTTCTACTTTGTAAAAACTTCTCATATGCTAACTTTTTCTCCCTTACTACTCTCTTTACATCATCATTCCACCAATCGCTCCTCTTCCCTCCTGCACCCACTTTCCTGTAACCACAACTTCTGCTGAACACTCTAACACTACATTTTTAAACCTACCCCATACCTCTTCGACCCCATTGCCTATGCTCTCATTAGCCCATCTATCCTCCAATAGCTGTTTAATATCTTACCCTAACTGCCTCCTCTTTTAGTTTATAAACTTCACCTCTCTCTTCCCTGATGCTTCTATTCTCCTTGTATCCCATCTACCTTTTACTCTCAGTGTAGCTACAACTAGAAAGTGATCTGATATATCTGTGGCCCCTCTATAAACATAGTACATCCTGAAGTCTACTCAACAGTCTTTTATCTACCAATACATAATCCAACAAACTACTGTCATTTCGCCCTACATCCATATCGTGTATACTTATTTATCCTCTTTTTCTTAAAATATGTATTACCTATAACTAAAACCCCTTTCTATACAAAGTTCAATCAAAGGCTCCCATTATCATTTACACCTGGCACCCCAAACTACCTACCACACCCTCTCTAAAAGTTTCTCCTACTTTAGCATTCAAGTCCCCTACCACAATTACTCTCTCACTTGGTTCAAAGGCTCCTATACATTCACTTAACATCTCCCAAAATCTCTCTCTCCTCCTCTGCATTCCTCTCTTCTCCAGGTGCATACACGCTTATTATGACCCACTTCTCGCATCCAACCTTACTTTAATCCACATAATTCTTGAATTTACACATTCATATTCTCTTTTCTCCCTTCCATAACTGATCATTTAACATTACTGCTACCCCTTCCTTTGCTCTAACTCTCTCAGAACTCCAGATTTAAATCCCATTTATTTCCCCCCCACTGAAACTCTCCTACCCCCTTCAGCTTTGTTTCGCTTAGCCGGACATCCAACTTCTTTTCATGTCATAACATCACAATCATGTTTCTTGTCACCCCCACCCTACATCCACGCACATTTAAGCAACCCAGTTTATAAAGTTTTCTTTTTCTTTTTAGTAATTGTATACAGGAGAAGGGGTTACTATCCATTGCTCCCGCATATAGTCGCCTCATAAGCACCATGGCTTACGAGAAAGATTCTTTTCCACTTCCCATGGACAATAGAAGATAAAAAAGAACAAGGAGCTATTTAGAAAAAGCGCAAAAACCTAGATTATGTATATATATATTATCACTGTCCTGTCTGAAGTGTGACCAAAGTTTAGAGGAGTACAAGAACCCTGTTACTTAGTGTTATATGAGACAGAAAAAGAGAAACCGCAGCAGCAACTCCTACCATCATGCAAAACAATTACATATGTATATATATGTATATATAATATATATATAATATATATATATATATATATAATATATAATATATATATATATAAATATATATATTATATATATAATGTCGTGCCGAATATGTAAAACTGGTTCAATTAGCAAGAACTCATTTAAAATTAAGCCCTTTCTAAATTTTTGTCTTGTATGTTTAAAAATATATTTTTTTTTCATTAATGTGTAATGTAAAAAATTATAATTTTGCACCAGAAGAATCTTAGAAAACTACTTAACCTTATTATAACAAGAACAATTTATTTTAGCCTACCCAACAAAATAATTTTAGATACGTTTACAAAAATTTTAATAATAAATAAACGCAATGAAAAATTTTTTTTCGTTAGGTTCAGAATGTTTGGCAAAATTTTGCATACACAAATTTACTTGTCTTAACATGGCAAGATGACGTTGTTTTTTTAAAACCAAAATCGCAAGTTCACCTATTGGGGCACGACAAATATTATAAATAATATATATATATATATAAAATATATATAATATATAAATATATATATATATAAATATAATATATTGTGTGTGTTGTGTGTTGTGTTGGGTGGTTTGGCATTTAGAGAGTAGGGATCAAAGTAGAAGGCAAGGGGAGGGTATTGGTTTGCAAATATGCACAAACACTGACTCTGGTTGAAGGAACCGAACCTACAAACCCTTTGGGAAAAGGAGGGGCAGGCATTACTTTCTCACCACACGGACGAATATCGGGCGCCAGCTTCGCTAACGTTGATCCAAGGGCACCCAGCTTAAAAGGAGAAGGCTTACAGCTTTTCATCCTCATTTTTTGGTATTTTTTCGCCTGCCCTGCAAAACCCCTTGCATTTTTTAAAACTCGGGAAAGGGCTGATGCGTGAAAGGGAGAGAAAAAAAAAAGCTGTAACCTTCTCCCTGAAAGCGGGCTACCTTTTGAAAAACGTCAAGCGCAAGCGGGACGCCAAGGATTCGTCCAGTTGGTGAGAATGGAAATGCACTGCGTACCTTTTTCCAAGGTTCGAGCTTTTTACCAAGATTGGTTTACAAAAATATAATATATAAATAATATATAATAAATATATATATAAATATAAATATATTATAATAATATATATATATATATATATATAATATATATAAATAATATATATATATATTATATATATATAATAATATTTCAACAAGTGGGGGCCGTCCCCCAGCGGGGCAGGGGCCCCAAAAAAAGAAAAAAAAACCCCAAAAAAAAATACTTCACATTCAAATTTTTCGCCTCACTCACACAAATCACGTTTTTGCAGAGGTGTCAGAATACAACATTTTTTAGAAGCTTTAAACGTAAAAGAACATAACTATCCCTCCAAACTCCAATACCCAAACCCTCCCCTTTGAGTCAGGGATTGTACTTCCCCTTTCCAGGACTCATGTCCGCTATATAAAAAAAACCGGGTTTTCCCAATTCCTTCACTAAATTACCCGCCACACTCCAACAAATCGCCCGGTCCCCAAAAACCAACGTCTCCATTTACTCCTATCTAACCCCATGCACCCTCCTGGAAGTCCATGCCCCCCGCCCACAAAACCTCCCTTTCCCCTTCCTACTTTTAAAAAGAAAATACAAAAAAATCAAATATGAGCAAAAAAATAAGTCATTTTAAAACGACGACTAAAAAATCAACAAAGGGGTTCACCATGATGGTAAGGGGGAGGAGTTCTTATCTTCTGCTGCACTGTTTTTTTACTCGCCCGGTGTATGCATTCACGGGGCGCACAATACAAGAAAACACTCAAGAAAAGTGAAATATGACGGGAAACAATCCAGAATAAGAAATATAACAGTGAAAACCCCCACAGAATAAGAAAAAGACCGGGAAACCCCTCGAATAATGAAAATACAGGGGAAACCCCCACAGAATAATAAAAAAGACAGGAAAACCCCCACAAAAATTTAAAAAAGACAGGGAAACCCTTCCCCAAAAATTGTAAAAATGACAGAGAAACACGTCCACAATAAAGAAAAATGACAGGGAAAATCTCCACAACAAAAAATATGACAGTGAAACCCCAAATAATAAAAAACAGGAAACCCTACGAAAATAAAAATGACAGACAAACAGGCCCCCAAAAAATAAAAAATTTAGAAGGGAAAACCCCTTCAGAACAATAAATATAACAGGGAAAACAGTCGAGAACAAGAAATATCAGAAAATCCCTCCACAACAAGGAAATATGACGGGAAACCCCCAGAACAATGAAATATGAGAAAGAAACCCGTCCAGAACAAAGAAATAAAAGGAAACCCCTCCAAAAAAATAAAAAGACAGGGAAATCCGTCCTGACAAAAAAATGAGAGGAAACCCGTCCAGTCAATGAAATACGAGAAGGAAACCCCTCCCGAGCATGAAAACGAGAAGTAAACCCCTCCCAAAAAATGAAAAACGAGAAGGAAAACCCCTCCAGACAATGAAAAACGAGAAGGAAACCCTCCAGAACAAAGAAATACAGAAGGAAACCCTCAGAGCAATAAAAACAGAAGGAAACCCTCCCGAAAAATAAATATTACGGGAAATAGCCAGAAAAATGAAATATGACAGGAAAACCCATCCAAAAAAATGAAATATAGAAAGAAACCCGTCCAGAACCTAAATAAGAAAGCAAACCCGTCCAGAACAAAGAAAATGAAAGGAAACCCCTTTCAGAAAAAAAAATATAGAAGGGAAAACCCGCCAGAACAATGAAAATATGGAAAAGGAAAACCCGTCCCGAACAATGAAAATGAGAAGGAAACCCCCCAAAACAAAAGAAAATGGAAAAGGAAACCCGTCCAGAACAATGAAATAATGAAACAAACCCGCCAGAAAATTTAAATATTAGAAGGAAAACCCCCCAGAACAATGAAATATTAGAAGGAAAAACCCATCCAAACAAAGAAAAATGACAGGGAAACCTCCAGAACAAAGAAATATGAGAGGAAAACCCTTTAGAACAGTGAAAAAGAGGAGGAAACCCCTCCCGAAAAATGAAATATACGGGAAACCCGTCCAAAAAACAATGAAAAAGGACAGGGGAAACCCGTCCAGAACAAGAAATATAGAAGGAAACCCGTCCGGAACAAGAAAATGACATGGACAACCCGTCCAGAACA